>ML677399.1:3700661-3774337 GCA_007922305.1 Dermatemys mawii | reverse complement strand
CCCCCCCCCCCCCCCGCCATGACTAATGGATTCAAATGGGCTCCGGGGCATCTCAGCCAGTGTCCACCCACTTGAAGCGTTTTACAAGAAACCGATTCACGAAGGCGGCGGGCGGGGGCGGGGGGGTGAGTCGGACGGTCCCTCTCTGCCCCTCTCCTTTGGCACCTGGACTTGAAACAGTCGCCGAAAGCGTTAACCCCCCCCCCCACCGTATCTTCTCCACGCGCCCCTCTTCCCTGGGGGGGGGGGGGGTTTTTAAAAATTTTTGGGTAAGGCGGGGGGGGGGGGGGGGGGGGGGGTGTCATCGGTTCTCCCGTTTGCAAAAAAGCAGAGAGGCTGGGAGCGTTCGCTAAAGCTGGGACTCTGGCGAGGTTACGTGGACTGGCCGGAGCAGGCTCGGAGCCTGCGGGGCGTGGAGGGGCCTTAAGATGAGGGAATGCAACAGGCTGGGTGGATCGTGCACAGAAAGTAGGCTGGAGGAGAGGTGGTTATCCCCTTGTTGAGATATAGCATCTCCCCTCTCCCCCCCTTGATGGCAGTGCCCTGTGGAGTTTGCACGATGCGGTTTGTGCAATATTATTATTTCCCAAATATTCTATTGTTTCTTCCCCACCATACTTCCTACATCTGGGGCACATGCTTTCTACGTTCATAAGGATTTTATTCATTTACTTCCACATTTGCTCTCTTTTTGTGGGGGGGAGAGACCTCTGCCCTGCCCCTAGCCTTGTTGCTGTGGTGCGTTTGAGGCCTTTCCAAAGTGTGTGATTTTACAGTGCACTTAATGTAACTGGGAAGGTTTGCCAGGAGAATGTTTTCTGAGGCCTCAATTACTGGAGTTTATCTTGTTTTGACTCTTTAGATGTTAAACAGTGCACATCTCTGCCAGTCTTTTTTATTTTTTAAAGCTCCTGGGCTGCTGACTTCCCACTTTCTGAATTTGAGGAGCCGTAATGTGACTTGCCAGTGAAGGGCCTGAGTCAATGCGGATTGTAGTCTCTGGAAAAGATTCCATATCCTACATTAAGTTCTGCATAAATGTTCATCTTCAAATACCCGTGTTTTGGGGGGGATTGAATCAGAGGATATGACTTTAATGGGCCTTAAGGGGATGGAAAATATGCCAATTTAATAGCAGTTGGGCTCCTAACTCCCCATGGGTACTCTGAAAACCCCAGTTTTTTGTGGCTCAAGAAAGACCACACAGCGAGTTGGAAGCCAGGGAAATTCCTGGCTCCCAGCCCCATGCTTCATCTGTGAGTACATTCTAGCATTCAGTAAAATAGAAGGTTTCATTATGCAGAATCTGAGGCTGCCTTCCAAAGTAAGATAGACCTTTTGGCTCTCCCTTAAACAGAAGGAAAGACTCTGTCATGTTCATTGATTCAGCAATGCAGGTTCTCAATTACCATATTTGAGCGAGGGGAGGGGGAAGGAAAGGGGACAGGAGCCCTAAGTGTCAGAACTCTTATTGGCTCTGACTGTACAAAACACATGGAGACAGAATCTGCAATAACTTTCCAAGATCAGCATACACTGTACAGAAAAATTTAACAATCTAGGAATAACTTGAGAGGAAGGATGGCCCTGTGGTCAGGGTACTGCTCTGTGACTTGTGAGATCGCAGAGCTCCTTTGTAATCTTTGGCAAGTCACTTTGGAAATCAATGGAAGTTAAAAACCTAAATACATTTGAGCATCTGGGCCTCCGTTCCTCTGCCTGAGGTTCCCCAACTGTAAAATGCGTGCGATCCTTCCTCACAGAGGTGCTCGTATACAACAACAGGGGCCAGATAAGGACCTTAAGGTAGAATGTACAACCTGCTTGATGCTATAATGTAATTCTTGGGCATCTTTTAAAATTCACCTACTCTGTATAGAAATAAATCAGTGAATTTCCGGCCAAAGGAAGCATGTTGGTAGCTGTGTTAAAGGGAGTATGTTTTTACCTTTGAGATAAAGGTCTTGCCTCTAATCTTGTTGTAATCAGGGTCATCCTGGTTCTAGTTTATATTTACTGGGGAGCCTGAATCTTTGGCCTTGTTCTTGGTGGCTCCAGCTGACAACTTTGGCGTTGAGCAAACCAAAACACTTGAAAAGCAAAAGTTTCTGACTCCAAATTCATCCCAAAACAACCCTCCTCTCCATTCCCATCTTGATGGATTAAGTCCAAGAGCATTATTTATACTGCAAATCTTGCAAGGCTGTCACTGGAAAATGGTACTTGATTTATTCTTTCCTCTGTTTGCCATCATAACTGGAATTTAAATATTTCCCCTTAAAAAAAATGTAATAACTTGGCTGAGTGAGCAGAATCTTGCGAAGGCATGTGCAGCGCCTGGCACTTTGCAGAGAGAATTAAAGAAGGGTTTTCTGCCACAAAGAGCTTTCAGTCTGAAGCAAATTTAGGATGCAGGATCATTACCCCTTTGTCTCTTGCTACTGCTTTGGCCTGATCTTTTGGTCTGGTTTAAGCAGGTGGTTGCCTGCACCCATGTGGAACCACATTTTTGGGCTGGGATTTGCGTGGAGAGGTCAGATTGCAAGATGGGGGTTTTGTGAGCTATTTGTGAGCACCCAGTTAGCCAAACATTGTTAATCCATACATTTTTTCCTCCCCCTTCCTTAGCTCTGTGATTTGAATTGCTAGACAATCAAGACTCGACTCCTTCAGGTTAATTATTCACATCAGTGGAGAGTTTCATACCAGCTATCTATTTTTGGATATAGAGTCCCCCTGCCCCAAATGACTGGTGATTTTTTTTTTTTGATGCTTCTGTTTTTGAGTGCCCAGCTTGAAATCTTGGGCCATGTTGTCAGCTGGTGTAAACTATCATAGTTCCATCGTGGCTATGGTAGGTACTTGAACTCTCTGAAATTCAAACCCCTTTTAAAGTGCTTCGAGTTCGGTCCCATAAAATAACTCATTGCTTTTGAAAATCGTGGCTGTTATTTTTAAGCCAGCAATGGCAAAGGAGAAGTTGCCCAGATGTAATGTGTTCACTATGAAGACAAAAATACTCTATTCTCAAAAATCCCTACCTGTCACTCAGGAATTATAGGATGTCAGATGGGTGAGACTGAAAGGATTTTAAGAATATTGACCTGTCACCATTCCTGCTCCATGTGTATGTTTACATAGGCTGGTCTGTTTCACTTTTATTGTTAGTTACTTTCACTTTCTGGTTCTCATGCCCCTTGGACAGCTGTTTGGTTGGTTTTCCTGAAGCTACCCAGAAATCCATGTATAGTTTTTCAAAAGCACTCAAGGCCCTGATCCTATAAACCAGAGGTAGGCAACCTATGGCGTGCATGCCACAGGTGGCACACGAGCTGATTTTCAGCGGCACTCGCAATGCCTGGGTCCTGGTCACCGATGTGGAGGGCTCAGCATTTTAATTTAATTTTAAATGAAATTCTTAAACATTTTTAAAACCTTATTTACTTCACATACAACACTAATTTAGTTACATATTATAGCCTTACAGAAAGAGACCTTCTAAAAACATTAATGTATTATTGGCACACAAAACCTTAAGTTAGAGTGAATAAATGAAGACTCAGCACACCACTTCTGAAAGTTTGCCAACCTCTGCTATAAACACTTACACACAAATTAAACTTTTTACTGTTATGAATAGTCCCGTGAATGCATTAAAAAAAAAAAAAAACATGAAATAAAATCGGGAGGCAAATAAACAGAGCTCAACACTTTTAGGTTTCAAAGTGCTTTGCAAAGGAGGTATCATTATACAGACAGGGAAACTGAGGCACACAGAGGGGTAGTGACTTGCCTGAGTCACCCAACAAATCAGTGGCAGAGCCAGGAATAGAACAGACTCCTGAGTCCCAGTCCATTGACCTACCCATTAGGCTGTATTGTTGGGTTCTGTTTATTTGCTTTCTGTAGTGTGTGTGGTGTATTTTGTTTTTGTTTTGCCATTAGGGATCATATTTTCAAGCTTTTCTCTGCAACCACAAGGGCTAGACATGAAAGATTTTCATGTAATCTCCTAACTGCAGGACCAGGGGCTTTAAGAAATACAACTATGAAAAGACTCATGGTTTTTTTTCAAATAAATCATATTTCTCCTCTCTAATGCTCTGAAAACCTTCTCCAAATAACCAAAAACCTGTGTGTGTGTGTGTGTGTATGTGCATATTTAAAAAAGGGAAATGGAAATCGTAGAGGTAATGAGCAAAACTCCACTGCTTAATCACTGTTCTTTATTGTAATGCCACCCTGATCTCTTATCTGTAAGGTTTTCTACTGAAATCAGGGTGCCTTCAAGTGAGGGCTGAGGTGTTGGCGTCTTAATACTGCAGAGCACATGAGACGCCTTTTGATGCTGTATAAATTCTAGTGCCACTTTAAAAAAAAAAACAACCCTGCTAATCCTGAATTTGGAAACTAATCTTAAATTGATGGTGTGCCTTTAACTCTGAGGAGCATCACTGCCAATGTTACAGATTTCCCTGGATTTGGGGATCACAGTTGCATAATCTCATTCATTTTTTTTTAAATTAAAAAAAAAATCATAAAATTAGTTAAAAAACCCTAACTACTTGAGTAAACTCCAAATGCAGCTGATAAGCTTTTACATAGCCTGCAGCTGCATGTCTGTCTCTGTTTAGATCTCTGAATCTAGTGCTTTGCTTGGTTACATTCTTTATCTGCTAAAGAGCTCATTTCTTAATAGTCTGTCTCTCTGTGGCTCATCAGCCAGCTAACTTCACAGTTCTTCATCAGAGTGGCTTTGTGGTCTAGTGGGTAGAGCACCAGCCTGAGACTTGGGAGACCTTGGTTCTCTTCCCAGCTCTGCCACTCACTCCTGGTGTGACCTTGTGATTCCCTTTTCTCGGCCTCCCTTTTCCATTCCCACCAATTATCTGTCTGTCTAGTTTTTGTTTGTTAGGCCCTGATCCTGCAAACACTTCTTATCATGTGCATAAGGGTGACTCATGGAGGTAAAATTAAACATGTGCATAAGTGTCAGTTGGATTGGGGCTTTACACAGGAAAGTTGGGATGATCGGTTTGTCTGATCTGTTTAGTTTGGGGGTTCTTTATGGGCATGGTGTGGTCCTCGCACATTCTGTGCAATGCCCAGTGTGACAGGGTCTTGATCGGGGTCTTGCCGTGACACACTGAAGGAACAATGAGGAGGCTATTTTGGCAATGAGTTTACCAATCAGTTTACTCTTGATTAGCATAGGATGGAGGGTGTGTTTTTTGTAGACTAGGTAGCCAGCCTAAGCATCTGAGTTCTGTGGTCTTATGCTTATGACCATGTGCCAATGTGAAGCAGTCTTAATTCTCCTATTTTATTATTTACATCATAACAATGCCTAGAAGCCTTGACTGGATCAGGGCTCCATTGTGATTAGTACTATACATAGAATCATAGGACTGGAAGGGATCTCGAGAGGTCTTCTAGTCCAGCCCCTGTACTCAAGGCAGAATTTAATATTATGTAGACCATCGCTGACAGGTGTTTGCCTAACCTACTCTTAAAAATACCCAGTGACGGAGATTCCACACCTCCCTAGCCAATTTATTTCAGTACTTAAATATCCTGACAGGAAGTTTTTCCTAATCATAGAATATCAGGGTTGGAAGGGACCTCAGGAGGTCATCTAGTCCAACTCCCTGCTCAAAGCTAAATTGCCCTGGCTACAATTTAAGTCCATTGCTTCTTGTCCTATCCTCAGAAGTTAAGAATATTTTTTTCTTTCCTCCTTGTAACATTTTTTTTGTGTGTGTACTTAAACTATTATCCCCCTCAGTTTTCTGCAGACTAAACCAACCCAACGTGCATATAGTGTGACAAAGTCCTTGGCCTGAATTCCTTAGACAAAGGTGGAAGAAAGAAATAACTATCATCTTTCCCTTAAAGGAGATACTGAGGCACAGAGAGGCCAAGTGATTTGGACTGGGAATTTGACTTGGGTCTTTTGAGTTTCTGTCCGGTGCCTGAGCCATTTTCTGCCCAAACTTTTGGAAATGTCTCATCAGCCAGGCATGGCAGTGGGACAGTTGGAATGGATCAAAGCCATACAATGGTTGGATGTTTTTCTTCAAGGCTGGATGTATTTTTAAAAGATACACTCCAGTTCATATGATAATTAATTCGGGGCAGTTCTTGGACCTTAGCTATTCAGGAGGCCAGACTAGATGATCACAGTCTTAGAATCTGTGAATGAAATGAAAAGCATATTAACTGACTTAATGATGCTGCTTTAGTCATTTCATCCCTAAAATGTACTGCAGCACACGTTAAACCTAGCACTCCCCTGAGCTAAAGGGATTGGCAGAAGAGTAACTGAGGGATTGATTCGCCCTTCCCCCCATGGGCTCTTTCTTTAAATACATTTTTGAAGTAGCTATTTTTGAAGTCTGTGCAAAAATTCTGTTAGCGATCTAGACGCAGTGTTCTTTAACTACTAAAATACTTTTGATTAGCTATACGGATTAGTAAACAAACTGAGCAATAAGGAAGGAGGTGACCAAAATAACCCGAAGGATTTAGGGACCCAAGTCATATTGACTTTGAATGGAATTTGTGCACCTAAAAATCCCTCTTTCTCAAAATCTCCCGTTACGTTATTGTTAATATGATGAGAGGCCATGTGGCCTGGTATGTAGGACAATAGACTGGGACTTGGAGCCCCGAGTTCTATTCCCAGCTCTGCCACTGGCTGGCGGGCGACTTTGGACAAGTCACTTCCCGTCTGTCTGTTTCCCCGTGCGTTGAATGGGGACACAGTGATACTGACCTCCTCTGTAAAGCGCTTTGAGAGCTAGTGATGAAGGGAGTGATGTGTAGTGATTAGAGCCATTTGAGAGATGAGACTCCTGGGTTCTATTTCTGTCATCGAGGTGGACATGTGACATCAAACAGGTCACCTCCTCTTCTTGGTGAGAGACAGCCCTGTCCCAAAAAGCTTTTAATCTAGCCCATCTGTAAAGAGAAGATAATGCTCACTGACCTTCCTCTACTGTCTACTAAACCAGACCATAGTCTGTTGGGCACAGGAGGGGGCTGGGTGCCAGTCCCCGCTGACTTCTAATCCTGGCTTGGCCACTGACTCGCTGGGCGACTTTGAGTAAGACTTTGCTTCCCTGCTCAGTAATCAATGTTAAGTTCTTGGGGATCCTCTAATGCAAGGTGTTAGGGGAGTAGGGCTTTAGCATCATAGAGCACCTACCTGTCCTTTGTGCCTTTGACAGTCATCAAATCATAGAAGTGCAGGGCTGGATGGGACCCTGGGAGGTCATTTGGTCCAGTCCCCTGTGCTGAGGCAGGCCAAATAAGCCTACAGAATCCCTGGTAGGTGTTTGTCTAACCCAGTGGCTCTCAGACTTTTTTTTACCTGATGACCCCTTTCACATAGCAAGCCTCTGAGTGCGACCCCACCTTATAAAAAAGGGGGTTTAATTTATATATTTAACACCATTATAAACGCTGGAGGCAAAGCAGGATTTGGAGTGGAGGTTGACAGCTCACAACCCCCCCCATGTAATAACCCCGTGACCCCCTGTGCAGTCCCGATCCCCACTTTGAGACCCCATAGTGTAACCTGCTCGTAAAAACCTCTGACGGGTTCCACATCCCTGTTGGTAACGTGCTCTGGTGCTTAACTATGCTAATAGCTCTGACATTTTTCCTCCATTGCACCCCAGATGGTCTCAGCTGACATCTGGCAGCTTCGATCCATGCCAACTGCAGCCCTTCCTCCCATTTGTTTTAGCAGCAGCATGGACGTCTTGCTCTCCCTCCCTCCTCCTTAGAAATCTTCCTTATTTAACAAAGCTTCAGGACTGAAGAGGAGGGCGAGGAGACAGGCAAATAGAAACCAAGTTCCTGGAAGAAGTGTCCCTCCCTCCCCCCACAGTCTATTGAATCTTTAAGTAGACAAACTAATATTAGCTCTGGCACTGGGCAGGGCAGACCTCCCTGAGCCAGCAGGTCAATCAAGGGGCTTGGCGCACTCATCTTGTTTCACTGAAAGTAAAATATTGATTGTACGGCAAAGGTGCCAGAGGCACTGATTTCCCAAGGCTGGAAAGTCGTGCCAGCAGGAGCCTGTAATCTGGGACATCAAGATCCTTTCATGTGACAGCTCTCCTCCACCCCTCTCTCCGCGACCTGTCGGATAGAGCCTCGGGAGACCTGGGTTCTGTTTGCAGCTCTGCCACAGGCCTGCTGAGTGATGTTTGGCAAGTCGCGTCCCCTCCCTGTGCCTCATTTGTCCCTATCTATAGGATGGGGACAATGAGATTGAAACTACCCGTGTGAAGCACTTGGAGCTCTCCAGATGAAAATCGGTGGGTAAGAGCTAGTGCAGTGTGTATATCTCACACAGTCTAGTGCTTTTCATCTGGAGAGCTTGAAACACTTTAAAAATATATAACATTCCATTAGTGTTTAGAGAGCCTCAGCTGAGGTGTGGGCCCCATCATGTTAGGCGTGGTCCATTCACATGAATGATGAATGAGACATACCTTATTATGCCCTCCACCCTTCTCAGGGTATGGGCCGCCAACAATAGATTGCCAGAGGATTCTGTCCCGGGCCATTCTCCAGGAAGTTGGTCTCTGAATTATCTATTGCTTGCGTTTCTGTAGTGGGTAAATTTTTACGGGATGGGGTTGCTAGCCCCACGCCCAACACTCCTCCTTTTTCATCCAGGCTTGGGACCGGCATTGTTGGAGTTTAAGGTATGTCTACACTGCAATAAAAGACCTGCAGCTGGCCTGGGTCAGCTTATGCAGGCTCTAGCTGCGGGGCTAAAAATTTCAGTATAGTTGTTTGTGGTTGGCCTGGAGCCCAGGATATGGGACCCAGCTTTTACAGCGGGTTTTCTGAGCCCAGGCTTCAGTGCAAACCAGAACGTCTACCCTGCATTTTTTAGCCTCACAGCCCAAGCCCATGTTGACCTAGGTTCTGAGACTCTGGGTTTTTTTATTGCAGTATACATGAACCTCCTAGGAGATGGTCCTTGCTCCAAACAGCCAACAGTCTAATGGACATGAAATGGGAGGGTAAAGAAGAGACTTGCCCAAGGTCAGGGCTGAGAACAGAACTCGTATCTCCTGACTCCCAGCCAGTGCTACCTCCCTGTGTAATGGTCCTATTAAATCTGTATTAATGCAAAGGGTTACATGCCCTACTGCTCTGCATCTTGTACCCAAGCTGGGATGTTATCCCTCCCCACACTCTGGGGTGCTAGAGGATTAAATCTCCCCTGGTTGCATTTTGATTTGTACTGTGGTAGCTCGTAGACATCCCGTAAAGTTTGTGCCTGAATTCAGACATAATGGATTTAAGTGGGGAGGGGTCTTTGCACTGGCGTTTTGCACGGGGAGGATCTAATTTCCAGAGGTGTTGTGTCCCCGCAGCTCCCAGTGATCGCTGGAAATCAGGCCACTGATTTAGGAAATCTCAACCCGGAACTGAGGGAAACCAGGACCCTGGTCTGGTTGCCTGATCCTCAGCTCTGGTTTCAGTCATCCGATGTCCTTTACTGAGTGAAACCTGAGAGTGCGGCCTGTTTGTGTTAGTGCCTAATCCTGCTTTGTGGGATTGTTTTCCTTCCTTTGTCCTCCTAGTTCCTCTGCAGCAGGGGGCGAGCGGCCAGCGTAGCTGTGTATCCAGCACTGCCTTCCCTAGGATGGCTGAAGCCTTGGAATTTAGCACCTGTGGAAGTGAGGATGTGCTAATGTCCATCCTATGCCTGGGTGACAAGTGCTACTGCTCTGCTAAACCTAAGCCAGCAGCCCAACTTGCTCTTCCAGGCCTGGGTAAACACTCCCACGTCACTGTTTCAATGCCAATTTGCAGCCCCTACTTCCATTCCGGCTCTGAATTCCCCTACCCCTCAGCTCTGCCAATGCTGTAGAAGTACATGTAACTACAGTGGCATCATAGGGCTGGCGGTACAAGATGGGAATTCTACAACGTGGGAATATGAATGAATGGCCAAGAGGCGTACAAAGGAATAGTACGAGCATATAAGGACAAAATCAGAAAGGCTAAGGCACAAAATGAGTTCTGCGTAGCAAGGGGCATAAAAGGCAATAAGAAGAGGTTCTTTAAATACGTTAAGAGCAAGAGAGAGGAGGATGAAAGCATAAGTTCTCTGCTTAGGGAAGGAGAGCTGCTAATGGATGATATCCAGAGGCCTGAGGAGTTTAATATCTATTTTGCTTCAGTCTTCACTGGAAACGTATATTGTAACTAGAGATTTAACACAATTAATATTAACAAGGGGGAGGGAACGCAAGCCAAAGTAAGGAAATAACAAGTTAAAGAATGCTTAGATAAGTTAGATATATTCAAGGCAGCAGGGCCTGATGAATTTAATCCTAGAGAAAACATAGCACCTATCTTCCAAGAGGGGAACAAATAAGACCTGGGGAATTATAGACCAGTCAGCCAAACTTTGATACCTGGAAAGATGTTGGAACAAACTATTAAGCAATCAGTTTGTAAGCACGTGGAGGATAACAGGTGGTGATCAATAACCAGCATGGAATTGTCAAGAACAAATTAGGGTTATTGGCCTAATAGATGGGGGAGAAGCAGTAGATGTGATGCATCTTGACTTTTAGAAAGGCCTTTCACACAGACCTACATGACATTCTCAATAGCAAACTAGGGAAATGTGGTCTAGATGAAATTATTATAAGGTGCATTTTGTAAGTGCCAATATGATTCCTTTAACAAACATGAGGCCTATCACCTGTTTAAAGCCAAAGTTGGCTACGTGACATCAAAAACAAGTGATAGCAAGAGAAGGCCTCTGAGATCCAGAGTTTCGTAGACGAGGAAAACATGAGAAGTTTCTTTCAAGTAACAAAAGCTATCTACGGGCCAAGCTCCAAAGGCCCAACCCCCTTATATTCTCAGAATGGTTCCACCCTTCTCAAGGATGATCCAGCCATTAAACAGTGCTGGAAGGAGCACTTTGAGAGCCTACTAAATGGCGAATCCATGGTCTCTGAAGACCCCATTGAGTTCATTCCACAACGCTCAGCAAAGGAACACCTTGCTAATCCCCCATCTTCTGACGAAGTCTGGCATGCCATCACCCAGACAAAAAATCACAGGGCATCAGGCCCAGACAGCATCCCAGCTGAAGTTTTTAAAGCTGGTGAAACAATACTCCAGCACAAACTTTGCTGGCTCCTTGACAAAATCTGGACCTGTGAAGAAATTGCACCTGATTTTAAGAACACCAACATTGTTGCAATATTCAAGAAAGGGGACAAATCTTTGTGTGGGAACTACAGAGATATTGCTCTCCTCTCTATTGCAGGGAAGATTCTTGCCCAGATCCTACTAACCTGCCTCCTCCTCCTTGCCGAGGAACTCCTCCCTGAATCACAACGTGGCTTCAGGCCATCCTGAGCCACAACCAACATGATCTTCGTGGCACAACAGATTCGGGAGAAGTGCAGAGAGCAACACCAGGAACTGTTTATGGCATTCATTGACCTAACCAACTCTATCAATTGTGATGCCCTGTGGAAGGTGCTGCGTAGGTTTTGGCCACAGAAATTCATTTCCATCATCAGACTACTCCATGATGGGATGACCATTCTGTGTAACGGCTCAGAGACTGAAGCACTCATCATTTGAACCAGTGTCAAGCAGGGCTGTGTCATTGTCCCAACACTCTTCTCCGTTTACCTTGCTATGATCCTGATTTTCATTCGCGACTGCCCTCCTCATGGAATTGGGATTGAGTATCATATGGATGGCCAACTCCTCAATCTTTGGTATATCCAAACAAAATCTAAGATCCCAAAAACTTGCATCACCAACCTTCAGTATGCAGATGATTGTGTCGTATTTACACATATGGAGGCTGACCTGCAAAGCACTCTAAATCTTTTTGGAGATGCCTATCACAGCCTGGGTGTCTCTCAACATCGAGAAAGCCAAGGTACTCTACCAGCCCTCACCTGCACAAACTACTCTTCATATTCCACAAATCACCATCAGCAGAGAACCCCTAGAAAATATGGACTATTTTCTGTACCTTGGCAGCCACCTGTACCTGGCAGCCAGCATTGACGCAGAAATTGAATACAAGATCTGCGTGCCAGCACATCTTTTGAAAGACTACTCAACCGAATCTTCAGTGATAGGGATCTACAAACAGGTACCAAGATCTTGGCTTACAAGGCAGTTTTCATTTCCCCTCCCCCACACCATCTGTGGGTGTGAGACCTCGGTAGCCTACAAACAACATCTCAAGCAGCTGGAGTGGTTCTTGCAGCTCTGCCTCAGGAGGATTCTCAGCATCAGCTGGGAAGACTGACGCATTAACCTCAGCATTCTCTCTGCTGCCAACATCAGCAGTATAGAAGCGAAGGTCATGAAGTACCATCTCCGCTGGACTGGCCACTATGTACGTATGCTTCACACTCGCCTCCTGAAGCAAGTACTCTTCTCGCAGTTAAAAAGAGAGCTCTCCCAGTACTCCTGGTAATCCACCCTCACGAAGGGATTAGCTTCAAGCGCTGGGAGCGATTTTTCATCCCCCTGAGCAAGTTAGAGTGGCTATGAAATGTAAGTCCTAAGAAGTCCAGGAAGAAGGGCTTGTCGAGGGCAGCGGAAGCGTTTCAAAAGCGTACTGAAAGAACATCTTAAAAAGGGAGGCATCAACTCAACAAACTGAGAGGACTTGGCACGGAACAGAACAAGTGATGCCACCCCATACACCAAGCCACAGCTTACTTTGAGGTGAACAGCTGTGCTCATGAGAGAGAGAGAAGAGACAAAGGAGGAAAGAAAGGGCACAACAGTCCAGCCAACAACTGTCCCCTCCAAGATTACATCTGTCACTTCTGTGGGAAAATCTGCAGGACAAGAATTGGGCTCCTCAGCCACTTAAAAACTTGCCAATGAACTCCTCTTGGCAGACATCATCCTCCCATTGAGGGATAGCGACTAAGGTGGGTGCACAACTGATCAAAAATCGGTTTTCAAAGAGGAGTAGTCTGTGATTTGCTGTCAGATTGGGAGGACATATCTAGTGGGTTGCCACAAGGGTCAGTTCTGGATCCAGTATTCCGTATTTTCAGTTATGACTTGGATAATGATGTGGAAACTATGCTTTTAAAATTTGCAGATGGCCATCTGGGACAGGTTGTTAGCACTTTGGAGGAGAGGATTAGAATTCAAAACAACCTTGACAAATTGGTCTGAAATCAACAAGATGAAATTCCATAAAGAAAAATGCAAAACACTTCACTTAAGTAAAAATCTGCAGGACAAGAATTGGGCTCCTCAGCACAGCTACAAAATGGGGAATAACTCCCTATGCAGTAGTACTGCTGACAAGGATCTGGGGGTCATAGTGGATCACAAATTGAATCTGAACCAACGATGGGATGTGATTGTCAAAAAGGCCAGTATTATTCTGGGGTGTGTTAACAGGAGTGTTGCGTGTAAGACATGGGAGGTAATTGTCCCACTCTGCTTAATACAGGTAACGCCTCTCCAGCTGGGGGACTGTGTCCACTTCTGGTCCACACTTCAGGCAAGATATGGACAAAACTGGATAGAGTCCATGGGGAGAGCACCAAAAATGATAAAAGGTTTAGAAGACCTGATCTATGAGGAAAGGGTAAACAATAATTGGGCATATAATTGGGCAGTCATGAGACAAGGACAACCGAGGAGGGACTTGATAAGTCTTCAAATATTGTAAGGGCTGTGCTCTCCATGTCCACTGTGGGTTGGACAAGAAGTAATGAGTTTAATCTGCAGCAACGGAGGTTTAGGTTAGATGATAGGAAAATCTTTCCAACTGTAAGGTTAGTTACATGATGGAATAGGTGTCCAAGGGAGGTGGTGGAATGCCCATGGCTGCAGGTTTTTAAGAACAGGTTAGAAAAACGCCTGTCAGAGATGGTCTAGGTATTCTTGGTCCTGCCTCTGTGCAGGGGGCTGGACTAGATGACGTATCGAGGTCCCTTTCAGCCTGATATTTCTATAACGTTATGGCACCAGTGTGAGGAGTAGCTACTCAGCTTGCCAAGAGGCTGCCTGTGGTAACAGCCAGAGCACAGACCTGGGATTTCCTGAGTTACCTCTGTGTCTTTGAGCAAGACTCTCCCACTTTCTGTACCTCAGTTTCCACAGCTATAAAACTGGAACTAATGTGTATGTATCTCAGTGGAGAGGGACTGGGGCTTCATGAATGATTGGACATTGGCTTGCTGATGCCAGTGTGCATAAGCATTAGGGTTTCTATTGGCATCCCTCTAGGAGGTGAGTGCATGCAGGTGGACAAATACCTGCTCTACATTGCAGATATCGGGCACTGGGATAGTTGCGCTAGTGCAAACCCCTAATGTGTACATGGGTTACGCCAGAACAGCACAGTTTGCATCAGTGCCATTAACCTGGTACAAATGGTGTCCACGCTAGGGAATTTGCAGCGGTAGTAACCATGCTGGGGAATGAATCCCCAGTCAACCAGGCCAGAGATCCCTGCAAAATGGTCAGTTGATCCTCTAAGCAAACAGAGGAAGGATGGTCTGGGACTGAAGATGCTGGGCTGGGACTCGTGAGATCTGGGTTTTGATTCGCGCTCAGCCACTCTCTTTCTGTGTGACCTTGTTTGGGCAAGTTAAATGATCTCTCTGGGCCTTGGGTCCCTATCTGTAAAATGGAGAGCCTTTCTCCTGCCCTTCTCTTGCTCTACATTTGTGCAGCACTTGATCAAAGGGGACCTAACCCTGAGCAGGGACCTCTGGGTGCCGCCAAAATAAAGTAGCGCTGTTGTGTGTATTTAGGGGTTATTGTGCAGTTCAAGGTAATGTCACAACAGGGGAGAGGAGTGGAATCCACTCCACACACTCATTGCTGATGGATAAATGGGGAATTGCTTTAGGACAGTGACTGTCATTCTTTTCTCTGCTTTGTGCGGCACCTTGTGCCATTGGGTCCCTATCCATGACTTGGGCTGCCATAATACACCTAATAAATAGAAATAGTTTTACAGCAATTTCCTCCCCAAATGTAATATCACTACTGGAAGGCCAGACCTAGACTAGAAACTTTTGCTGGTACAGTAGTGTGGCTTAAGGGACTGATTATTTAGCATCTCTTCTGTACCAGCAAAACCATAATGGAGGTGCAGTTATACTGTCATGAAAGTGGGTCTGCTGGTCTAGCTGATTTTGATTGGTATAAGCCATACTGGCAAAAGCTCTTTTTTGCTAGTATACAATGCATCTGCACTAGGAGGGTTTGCCAATTATAGCTACACTGGCAAACCCTTTCTACTGTAGACCTGGCTAAGATGTATTGATTTCAGGGCCATTATTTTTGTCCTTTTCTAACAGGTATGAAATCCTTCTAAAACACAGCATTCCTCCATTAAAAATGGTACCATGGGGCTCCATATTGATTGTGGTTTTCTTAGCTGTATTACGGTAGCCACCATAATCTTTCATCTTGTTGATTTCAGATCAGATCCTGTTGTGCCAATCCTCCAATGCTCAAATCTGATGAGGGTAGTGGAAAAAAAAATCATGAGATCTTAATAATGGAGTTGTTTTATTTACTTCCTGTGTCTTAGACCCTTAGGGTCAATTATCCAAGCTTTTCTTTACCATCATTTTAAATAGAAACTTGCATTCTTTTTAAAGCTGTGCTGAGATTATCATATGATCACAGGACTCTTAGAGATGAGGCTTTAAGGAAAAAAGCAAGTTTCACAATATTTTGTAAGATAAAATCATGAATGTTGGCCATCCTGAACTTGCTTAGATTATGAGTACAAATTGAGTGAGGGATATTGTTCTGATGTCCTTTCATTCTAGGATGTTGAGGGTGGAGACAAGGACTTCTGCCTCTCAGGCAATCAGGGTTAGTTAATTCTGATGCATGAGCTAGATTCTCTTCTGGCTCTTGCTGCCACAGCTATGCTGAGACTTCGCAATACTAATGGAATTAAAAAATGTTAATTTACATTAAAGAAATTCATGCTGGCATTAGTGCATGAGTATAATTATGCCCATGCAAACATTTATGCTGGAGCAATTTAATCTGGTCCCAGATGGAAATAAGATTGATGTTGTAAGTCTGCTTTGCCTGCTGCAGAGCTCCTACATTTTGGATTTTGCATTGATAATACACATGCAAATGCCCTTAATGCAGGCATGGGCAAACATTTTTTGGCCTGAGGGCCACATCGAGGTTGCAAAATTGTATGGAGGGCTGGGTAGAGAAGGCTGTGCCTCCCCAAACAGCCTGGTCCTGCCCCCTATCGTCTCCCCTCCCACTTCCTGCCTCTCTCAGAAACCCCAAGCCATCAAACCCCTCTCCCCTGCTCCCTGTCCCATAACCACCACCACTCAGGGTTGCGCCCCCCATCTAAGCGCTCCTGCTCCTTGTCCCCTGACTGCCCTCTCCTGAGACCTCCCTCCCTAACTGCCCCCCCAAAAAACTCATCCCTACCCAATCCCTTGCTCCCTATCCCATGACTGCCCAGACCCCTATCCACACCTCTGCCCCCTAACAGACCCCAGGGACTCCCTGCCCCTTATCCAAGGGCCCGACCCCCTTACCGCACCACTCAGGCCTGCCAGAGTGAGACACGCTGCTCTGCAGGAGCTCACAGCCCTGCCCCCTTATGCTGCTCAGAATGGCAGGAGCTCAGGCCCTGCCGGAGGCAGCCAGCGGGCCAGAGCACTGCTGGTGATCTGAGGCTGCAGAGGATGGTGGGGGAGTGGCTGGGGGTAGCCTCCCTGGCTGGGAGCTCGGGGGTCGGGCAGGACGGCCCCAGGGGCTGTAGTTTGCCCACCTATGCCTTAGTGACTAAGATTTTTCTATACTACAAAATTCAGTCGAACTAAGTTGGGTCAACTTACAGCCATCGCAGTAATTATTGCGGTGTTCATGTCCGCGCTGCGCCTGCTCTGTCAATGGTGCACATCGTCACCAGGGGAGTGCTTCCACTGACTTTACTGTGTGGGGCACTGACAGTTGGAGCCCCCTGTCCCAAGGCCGACAGCCAAGAGGCGAAGAAAGTAACTCAGTAGGTATTAGGTTGGTGGTGTGGTCAGCAGGAGTGTCTGTAGTGCAGACCAAGCGTCCAGTAAGGCCCTTGTCTGCATTTAAAGTCTGTGGCTGTGCAGACTGGTTGGGTGGAGGAAGCTGCCGTTTATCTTTTTTAACAGAGTCTCATTAAAGGTGTGCCCGTTCCATGCCCCTGTTGCTGGGTCTTAGGTATTTTCCATCCCTGTTAGGAGGCAAGAAATGTTCAAAGGGGAGACCCTGGTGCCAGCATGTGCTGGAGGGTGGGAAGAATAATTCAGCTGGGTGGGGTGGGGAGATATTTGGCAAGAATTAATGCCCTCAAGGTAAGCGCCTGCCCACTTCCTGTGGCTGCTTCGGCAGTGTGGGTGTGATCTGTACACTGGAGGAACGTTGGATCTGATGCACTGCTGAGAGTCCGGAGGGTTACCCAGGATTTCTGCCCGTGCCCCTGAGATCAGAATCTGGCCCTTAGATGTGCAGTGAAGAGAGCATTTCCCACTAAGGCAGATCCTATTGGTTTTTTCTTCAACACCTAGGGAGTCTTTTTACCCCAGGTCTTGGGTCAGGGAGCTAGGTTAATCATCTCTCTGTGACCCTCCAGAGTGAGGGCAAAGTCCCTGAGCCCAACCTTTGGCCAACATGCCAGCAGCACAATAATTTCACAACCCTGTGGTGACTGGCTGGGTCAGGTGGTCTTGAGAATGTTTGCTGAATGATCTGGCGGATAAGACCTCCCCAGTGCCCATCTCTGGCTGCTAGCGGGGTGCTGATTCAAGGGCTAGGCATGGATTTCTATGACGACATGCAGCTGATCCCGAGCTGGCAGCCGTGTCCATAACTCACATGATTCCCCCGCAGCTCATTGCTGTCATAGTTTGGTCAATATATTTATTTGTTCTAAACCTGAATTGCAATAGGGTAACCTCGTTTCCCTTCCTTAAGCTCTTCGGTTACTTTGAGTGGTTTCAGAACTTTACTTGTTCTGGCCTAGCTGGGTAACTGTGAATGAGTCATGTCCTTCTCTGTGCCTCAGTTTTCCCACTTGTAAAACAGGGTAATGATGTTAATCTCCTTTGTAAAGTAGTTTGAGATCTGCTGATGGAAAGCACTAGATAAGTGCTAGATATTCATCATCATCATCCGTTCCTATCCTGAAATGCTCTGTAGTGTCACCATGTGGCTGTTAAACACTAGCAGCTGCCACGTTCCAATCCAGAGGTGACTGCATCTTTATAGTGGCTGAAGGGAATTGGTGTAGATGGCTTGTAATAGGGTAACCTTGGTGACCTGCCCCAGGACCTTGCTATGCAAGCTCCATTATGCTGCCCCACAAAGACTCGCAGTCTACAGATACAAAGGGGAAGGGGGAGAACTGAGGCACAGAGAGGGGAAGTGACTTGCTGTGTGTCCGAGGCAGTGCTGGGAAAAGACCCTAGGTTTCCTGACTCCCAGGCCTGTGCTGTGTCAACTGAGAAATGCTGTCTCTTTGGAAGGATGATGGAAAGGAAGTACTGTTATCCCCACTGTATAGATGGGGAGCTGAAGGTCTGGCGACATTAACTTCCAGGTTGAGTTTTCTCCTGCCCATCCAGCCCTTCTCATGCCCCTTGGCATGCTGATGAACTGCAGGGCCAGGTGGTGAAAAGGGCTGCGGGCTAGGCTGGAACTCAGCCAGCTGCGGGTTCTGCCATGGATCGATGGGCTGAGAGTGTGGGGGGCAAAGTTCACTGCACAGGATGTGCTGGACCACTGAGGACATCCTGGCAAAGACTTGGGGATTTGAATGGGTGAGTGGAGAATGAAACTTGGTGCACTGCTGCGTGATGGAAACCTGTGTTCCGAGCAGTCTCTGAACCTCTTTGCAGTGGGAGTGTATCTGCTTGTTGCAGCTGATGTTATGTAAAGAGCTGCAGGAAAAAAACTTAAATCTTGATATTGGAAGAGATCAAAGCCTTTTTGATCTGGGTGGGGGGAGCAGCCCCCAGCTTTTTGAGGCCTGAATGCTATGGGGATCAGCCTCCCAGGTAACCGAGCCATTAGAGTAACAGGCACATGCCATAGCAAAGAGGAAGCCATACCCTTTGCTGCACTGAGCCCCCCCCGGAGGGGCAGAAATGCTACAGCGACAGGACTGTGTTTCTGAGGACTGGATGCTTCACTTTGTTGGACTCCGGACATATTCCACGGTGTGCCATCTCCCCGCCTCGCCTGTGCCAAAACGTGTGACCTTAAGTCACTTCCTGGCCCTCCCTTAATGCCTGCAAAGCTGCTCAGCTGCCTGCGCTCAGCCTTTGTGTCTGTGTTCCCTGCAGCAGCTGTTTCAGCCCTTGCAGGATTCCCCGAGATGCCTGTCCTGCACCAGGCCATGGCATAGCAAACCTGTCTGCTGCCCCAGCTGGGGCCCAGTCCAGAGTCTGTGCTCTGCTTCTAGCGATGGGGCTTCCATCCACCAAATGCGTGTGAGGGGTAAAAGAACTCTGGTTTGAGGGCCTGGCATAATCTGCTTCGCAGAGTTTGGGTCGCAGTTCAGCACAGAGCCGGGGGAGGGAGGGGGGTGGGGAGAGCTTATTTTCCAATTCCCGTTTGAATGTGGCCACAATAGCACTGCTCCCAATAGTACTTTGTACCCAGCAAACTTGCTACTTTGTGGAGGTGGGTGGAAGATCAGTGTCCCTGATTTGAAGAGGGGGAACTAGGGCAGAGAGGCCTGGCATTTTGCAGCGAGTCAGAAAGTGAGCGGGGAATGGACCCTAGGATTCCTGATTCCCAGCCCTGTTAGCTCTAACCATTGGATCTGCTCCCACCGCCAGTAAAGGAATCCAGGAGTCCCCATTTGCAGACTTGCGTGTTAATAGCTAGGCCTCAGCAGGCCCAGAATGGCGAATACTAGTGTCTCCTGGCTACTGTCATCTTCAGCTGCAGTCTGTGTGTCTATTTTGTGTATAGAATCAGAGGGGTAGCCGTATTAGTCTGGATCTGCAAAAGCGACAGAGTCCTGTGGCACCTTAAAGATTAAAAAACACATTGGAGCATAAGCTTTCCTGGTCTAATACCCACTTCGTCGGATGCGTGCCACAGGACTCCTCGTTGTGTTTTGTGTATGTTGCATTGAGAGCAGCTAGTTTGGTTGGCTTGTAAACGCATGGGTGTGTTTGCCACGTGGCTCTTCCTCTTGAATCACTGTGTTATTCCTAATGGCTTAGCTGTTGAGGCTATGTTGCTGCAGTGCTTTTAAATCTGACAGTATGTGAGAGAGAGTGCAAGCACCTTGCTTTGTGTGTGTGTGTGTGTGTGTGAGCGAGCGAGCTATGCACACAGGGTGCTCTGGGTGTGTGAGAGAGACACAGTGTTGTAACTTCTCCCCTCTATTTCCCAAACTTGAGCCTCTTGGCTCACCTCTGTGGACACTTGCAATGTGGTTGGGCAAGGAGTGCTGACTTAGTTTGAGGAAGTCCCTGCCCCACCCAGCCCTGGACACCCCATGTGACTCAGGAGGAAACCACAGCTTGTGGCAAGCTGCACCATTGGGTGTCCCTGGCTCTTGCCACATGCCTGCCCAGCTACACCCCTTCTCAGCTCCCTGTGTCCTGGGCTTCCTAGGCCTGTGCTTTGGGAAAGGGGGCAGTCTCCTTCCAGGGTCTTGCTCAGCAGATGCATTGAAGCAGCCCTTCAGTAGCTGGGGGTGTGGAGCGGTAGGGCCCTAGGCACAGCCTTGTCTTTGTGATTGCAGCCAAAATCTGGGCCCTTCTCTGTGTGCTGCCCATGTCTCTGCTCCCTTTGCCCTCTCCATGCTGCCCCGTCACCCCATCGGTGTGTGCCCAGCTCCCTTGTGTGCCCAGCTCCCTGTCTGCTCCCAGATGGGCAGAAGCCCATCGTGTCTTGGCAGCCTGTGTATGAAGCTGGCCGTGCTCAAGATGCTGTGAATTCCATGGATCGGATCCATCTGGCTTTGCAGGGAACCCTGGCAAGTAGCCAAACTGCTTCCTAATGCTGAGCGTGGGGGCCCTGCCATCGGGGGTCACCCCGCGTCTGGGCTGCTGATTAAAGGAAATACCAGTTATTGTCTGCCTAATGGCTTTGGGCCATAGCACGTCTCTCTCGGGACAGGGCCGCCCCTGGACTGGGGGATCCTAGGAAGAAGAGGCTGAGGGGTGGGGGGCTTTTATTGCTCTTGCTCGCTGTGATCTCAGAGCCCCCTCAACTCATCCCATTCCCCACACAGCCACCAGGGCCCCCTTTCCTCTTGTGCTCCCTGCATCTGAGGCGAACGTACCTGTGGCCTGCCTGGAGTAGGGATTTTTTTTGCATTGAAGGCAGAACTCCAGGGTTGTCAAGGGCATCCCGGAACATAGGAGCAGATGCTGCAGAGGGATTGAGGAAGATGTGCTGGCTGAACAGGTGGCTGTGACCAAGGTGCGTTTGTGGTATATGTTTCCTTGGTACCCCCACATGGTGACTCCTGGCAGCAGGAGATCTGGGAGTTGGGACTCCTGGGTTCTATTTCCAGCTCTGTGAGGGAAATGAGGTCTACTGGTTGGGGTGGGGGGAGTCAAGACTCCTGGGTTCCACTTCCACTAACTCGTTGGCCAAATCACTCTGCCTCTCTGTGCCTCTGTTGGCCCACCCATAAACTGGGGAAGCGTGACACGCACCCACCTTTTGCAAAGCCCTTTAAGATCTATGTATGCAAAATATCATAGAAAGCCACTGTTTGTTCAGTGAATACAGTAACTGATCCATCCAGCTTCACCTAGATAGGTTAGTATGTATGTAAGAGAGAGATATAGCACATCAGCATGGGACCAGTCAGTGCAGCTGCAGGGACTCTCCCTCAGTGTGTTTCTGTAGCTCCTGGCCTGGTGAGGCCCAGTGGGCTTGGCCGATAAGCACTCGTACTGTACAGCTCTTCCACAATGACGTCCAGTGTCTGGCTGCCCCACCTGTTGAGCGTCAAGAGCGTGCAAAGGCCTGGCACCTGATTCCCCGCTGCAGCTCCTCATTGAGAGATGCAGCAGTGGGAGAACCTGGGAGGAGCAGCTCTGCTCTGGAGATGTTGGGTCACCCGGCGTTGTTTGTTTTCTATAAATGGTATTTAAGACAAGTCCTGACATGGTTAGTTTCCTAATCTGCTAAGGGCGGGGTGTGTATGTGTGCACACACGCGCCACTTCCATCTAGTCCTCTCGCCACCTGGACTAGTATCTCTTCTGCTTTCTAAATCCTGCAGCTTCCAAACCTTGAAATGCAGCCCCTTCCCCAGCCCCTCTACTTGTGAGTGGGGGACATGAATCTAGTCTAAAGCAAGGCCAAAGGTTTGTCAAGCAGTTACTTGGGGTGAAGGGTGCTAGCAGCACAGGATCATTCATGTTCCTTAGTGTGAAAGACTTCAGCGCAATGAATTTGGCTTATGTCGCTGGGATCCCTTGCTCAAATGAGCCCAGATTCAGACTACTAACCCTGCCTCAGGAGGCACAGGAGTTTTCAAGAAGATGTGAGAGAGCATGTGGATTTTAGAGCACTTGGAAACTGTTATTGAACAGTAACTTAGGCTACAGCACTGCAGCTGCCCCAGAGAAACCCTCCCATTGCTATAGTCAATCCATCTTACCGAAGAGTGGTGGCTGGGTTACATGAAAAATTCTTCTGTTGGCCTAGCACTGTCTATATGGGGGACTTAAATTGGCTTCACTATGTCACTTGGGGGTGTGGATTTTTCATACCCCTGAGCCATGTAACTGGGTTGACCTAATTTTCTAGTGTAGACCAGCCCTTAATCTCAAACTTCTGTACAGCTGAGCTGCCACTTTGCAGTAATCAGAGAGAAGGTTGAGAGATGACTTGATCACCGTCTAGACACACCAACATCAGGAGGTGGTTTCTGCGCTTGAAGTGAGCAGACAAAGGCAGAATCAGCTCCAAAGGCTGGAAGCTGAAACTGGAGTAATTTAGATTAGAAATGAAGTGCAAAATTTTAAGTAAGGGGAATTGATCTTTGGAACGGCTAGCCCTGGGGATTCTGCATTACTAGCCGGCTGTAATTCAGGGGTGGGTACCTTTTTTTTTTAAATAAAAGACCCTGCTCTAAATCAATCAGAAGTTATGGACTGGATGCAGAAATTGCTGGATGAGGTTCTCCGGCCTGTGATGCAGGAAGCCAGACTAAATGATCATCATGATCCCTCTTGGCCTTATGCTCTGTGACTGTTATTGATCAAGACAGTCACTTTTAAAAATACCATCCAAATTCAAGTTCTGAACAAACTTGAGCTCATGAGAGAGAGAGAGACACACACAGACTTCTACTCATGGAAGAGCCAAAGAATTCAACTAGCCTCAGCAAAACCAACCAACCATGTTAAAAGACAGTAGGTGCACACCGGGTTCAGTTCTCTGCTTGTGTGAACTGGTAGAGCGTTACACTAGGAGCGAGTTTGCCCCAGTTACACAGCAATTCTGGAGTGCATCAGAGAGGGGTTATTGAGTGTATGTAATGCACTAGGATTGGGAACAAATGATGTGAGTCCCTTTGTATTGTTGCCCCTCCTTCTAACACCAGATATTGGGGCCTTGCAAATCAGCTAGGATGGTTAAGGAATGGTGTTCCTAGCCTCTGTTTGTCTGAGGGTGGTGACGGATGGCAGGAGAGAGATCACTTGATCATTACCTGTTAGGTTCACTCCGGGGCACCTGACATTGGTCACTGTCGGTAGACAGGATACTGGGCTGGATGGACCTTTGGTCTGATACAGTATGGCCATTATGTTCTTATGTATTCTGAAGAGCCACCTCTGTCCCAGTTTGTTGTAGGTTCAGGTTTGCTCACGTAGGCCAGAATTTTCACAAGAGTCTCAGCTTCCATTTAGGCACGAGAACAAGGGCCTGGCGTTGTCACAAGAGCTCAGCATTTCAGGAACACATTGTTAATTAACCTTGCCCTTGTTTTCCGTGACTAAATGGGAGCTGCAATTCTTCAATGCCTGGGCCCCTCTGTTCATCTGATGACTGTCTGGCCCTTTGCTAATCAAACCCTGTGTGAGTAATTTGCAGGTGGTGAACTTCCACCCGGCCATTTGCAAATTGTGGTGATGGGGCAGCGGAAGAAGGGTTGTGGTTGAAAGTTAAGTCCCTTCTTGGCTTTTTTAAAATCACCGTGGAGCTGTGTGAAATGCCGTGGGCATCGGTGTGAATTGTGTTCTTGGCCATGAATGCTTAGGCCTTTGTGTTGTATTCAGCACAAATTGGGCATGTGCTTAACTTTAAGCATGTGCTTCATTGTGCGCCTCTTTATTGGAGCCTGATTTGACCGTAGCAGTTAGATGGTGGATCCCTTTTATGGGACTGCCTTCAAGGATTGACTGATCCTACAGAACGCCGGCCTACCCACCCTCCCCTTTCCCCAGTCTGTTCTACAGTTGCTTAAATCTATCTTAGGCAAATGACACTTAAGTGGGGCCGGGGTATGATGTGTGTCCAAATGCAGTTGCAGCGTGAAGCTCCGGTGATCCCTGCAGGGTGCGCCTGCTTCTGTGCTCATTCGGGTTGGGCGTGCTGCTTAGAATTTTGAATTAATCCCATTTAATTACGGCTGTGCCTAAGGGCCAGTCGAAAGGCACGGTTGTACTAAGTGTTTGACAAACTCACAGTAGTAGAGATTACAGTCTAAATAGGACAGACGGGCACAGGATGAGGGAAGAGGTGTCTTCACCCCCCCACCAGGGCTGTCAGCACTGTATTTCAGTAATAAGGGGCCATTCTCTTAGCACCCCGCCTCACCCCTCCTCTCGGTGTCATCCTCAGTAATAATAGGACTAAGCAGTACTCCTGTTCGCCGAGGGTATTTCTTGCTGCTTTTTGCAGCACTTAGCCAGCCAGCCACCAACCAGCAGTTATGCTCCTCTGCTGAGAGCGTTGTCTGTGCCCTGGAAGTACTGACAACCTCCCACTCCCTTCCCCCAGAGTCTCTTCCTGACCCTAGTCCTTCAGCACAGCTCCAGGACATACAGCCCCGTCCACAGGCCCTGCCAAGGAGAGCCTACACAGGGAAAGCAGATGGGGCTGGAGTCAGCATGGGACAGGTCTCCGGGGTGCACCTTTCCATTTCCCTCCCAACCTTGGCCTGGCCTTTTGAGTGCGCCCTGCCTGCTTTCCCTGCACAGCAGCGCTGAAGGCCCTGGGCCTGGGGACGGGGGGTGGAAACAGGCACCCATGAGTACTAGCCACCTGCTGTGTAAATACTAGAAGGCATCCTGATTGAGTACTGGATAGGCAATTCTCTGTGTAAATAAGGGACCTCCGCCTTGTAAGTCGGGCACTGTTGGCGACCCCTTCTCCCTCCCCACACGCTAGCACAGCCTGAGTGTGTATGCATGGAGACATGCCCTGCAGTGACCACTCTTGCCCAGCTGCTGAGGACAGATCCCTTTTGAATAGCCCTATTGAGCACCGGCCGCGCTGTGGATTCATTTAGCCCCTGTGCATTCTCCACATGTTGCTTGCACAGCCCTGATAGAGGCCTGGGCTGGGCTATCGTGGCTGCTTTCCAAGCCCGCTCTCCCTTCCCCAGCGCTGTTACTCGGCTGCACCATGTATCTCGAATGCCCTGGATCTGATTCCTGAGGGTGGACGGCTGGGAGATCTCTGGTTGGGCTGCAGGCCAGGGGTTTCGATGCATTTGTGCAGTGGAAATGAGCGACGTCCTCCCTCCCTTCCCCATTCCTTCCCAGAAAAAAACCATCCGTGTTGGCAGCGTGAAAGCCAGGATCGCTGCTCTGCTTTTGATCTCTGCCGTGTCCCCCTCTGATTGTTGTAGGGGCTCAAGGAGCGGCTGAAGCGATGGGGTTAAGGACATGTGCAAGCTGGGCAGGTGTCTCGCTCTCTGTGCGGGAAGTGCTCGACCTGGGGCCTGGATTTTCAGAGGGGCAAAGACTCTGCAGCTGTCCTGGGCTTGCTGTTGCTCAGCACCTCTAGGAGCCAGGCTCTCCCCACCCACACGCCAGAACCATCTGGGCTCTGTGTGGATCAGCTGTTGTGGGCTCCAGCTGCAGAGATAAAGAACAACCCAGGTTCTCCACCCACTGTTGCCCGTTCCACTTCTCGGATGCCAGCGCAGCCTAGCCCCAGTTACGTGCGTCTAGCACCGGAGGAGCATCTCGTCATGGAGTGATCCCGATGGTCCTTTCCAGCCTTAGTCACAGCACACAGTCCCCCGGGGGGGTCTGGACCATGCCGTGCTCTATTCTATTTATGTTTATAGTCAGTACCAGGTTCCCCACTTGTCTGCTGCAGCAGCCAGTCCTGCCGACCCGCTGCTTTCCGTCAGGCTCCCTGCTCCCCCCAGCACGTTCTGCCTGTTTGCTTAGACAGCCCTAGCTACTGGGGCGCGTCCCCCTCGCATAGCCTCCCCACTGCAGCTCTGTTCAGTTAACTGGCCCCCGCCATCAGCTCCCTGCCTTGCTTCCAGTTAGGCTCAAGTTAAGAGACTTCTGGGGATTTGACTCAGCACACCCTGTGACACCTCCCCCGTGACTGCCACCTCCCGGGTCTCTGTGCAGGGGGCTGAAGTAACAAGGAGGCTCCCGTGGGCCGGGGAAGGGGAGAGCCTTGCCTTGTGTCGCTGCTGCTCTGTGGGGCTGGAGAGCCCCCCAACCCACTGACAGATGGCAGCAGCAGCGGCCCCGCTTCCTGTCCCCAGCCGGGCTGCGCTCAGGAATCCACCCTGCTTTGCAGCCTTATTTCTTGCCCTTGACGACGGTCTTAAAGGGTCCCGATCCTCCTGGCTGCCAGGCAGCCTTCGCTCCTACTGACTGTCAGGAGCAGAGGAGGCCCTGCACCTGCCAGAGGATATGCAGCCATTTGGGGGATTGGGCACCATTATGCCCAAATGCACCCTGGGTGGGTCTCTGTGCCCAACTGCCCCCCTGAACCTAGTCCACGCAGTCCCTAGAATGGCAGGGTGAACACAGAGCTCATCAGCGGGAGAGGATCTCTGTGGCTGGTATGCCCGGGTTGAGAGCTACTGTTGCAATCAAAAGGACCCTGCAAAGAAGGGAAAGGCAGGTTAAAATTAACCAAGAGGGAGGGAGTGGGGTTTAAGGGTTGGAGCAGGGGACTGGGCATCAGAACTTCTGGGTCCTAATCCCATTTCTGTCACTGGCTCTCTGTGGCCTTGCAGCGGTCCACTTACCCTCCTTTGCCAAGGCTTCCCCAGCTGTCCCCTTCTCTGCCCTTTGGAAAATCCAGGGTCAGATGCTCAGCTAGGGTAAATGGGCCTGTTCCCACTGACCTCAGTGCAGCTGGAATGTCAGAGGGTATTAGCAGCCCCCGTCTCCTTAGTACTTGAGCACCTCCTACTCTGTGCATTTATCCTGTCATCCCCCTTGGGCAGGGAGTGCCGTTATCCTGTACACATGGGTAAACTGAGGCACAGAGCAGGTAAGTGGCTGTCCCAAGGTCATCTAGGCAGTGTGGAAGAGCAGGGAGTTGAATCTCACTCTCCCAAGTCCTAGACTAGCGCCCATCTTCTCCACGCTGCACTGGCTTACCCCAGCTATGGATCTGCCCCACAGAGCTCTCAGCGATCTGAGTTCTGTAAGGGATGTGGTGTGTAGAACCCCTAGGGGCTGTGTCATTGGTTTCCAAGAGCTGGGAGCTTGGTGTGTGGCCATGCCCAGAATGCTGGCCCCTTTGGGATGTGTGCGTCAGCTGATTGCAATCCTGCTGCCGTGGTGGCTATGCTAGTGCTTTGGGCATGGCGTATCAGACCAAGTGCCTGCCTTGAGAGAGAGCTCATGGGCTGCCCCAGAGATAATGTGTGGCGAAGAATGGAGTTAGTGGTGTGTGGGGGGGGGGGGAGGTGTGGTGTCTATGGGTGCTCTCTGAACACCTGGCAGCCCCCAGCAGTGTGCGCTCTGAACTCCTGTTGCACAGGATCGGGGTAGGAGGGAATGGGAGTGGGGTATGACCCTTGTGAAAGATCATGCATTCCACACTGCTTCTCTGGGGTGGGACTCCGGATGCCTGGGTTCTGTTCACAGTTCTGCCACTCACCTGTGGGATGACTTTGGCAAGTCACTGCCCCTCTCTCTGCCTCAGTTTCCCCTTTTGTTTCCTAATTAGGTCCCACCTGCTCAGGCTCTAGACTGCAAGCTCCTTGCACCATCCATCGCTCTCTGTCTGTGCCGTGACCAATGCAACTGATCTCCATTTGGGTCCCAAAGTGCTACTGTAAATCATGTACTACCTGTCACTACCTGCCCTGAATTGGGCTATCGGCTGCCATTGCACGTTGAGATGCTGTCACTAGGGTAGCGTGGTTGACGGTGCATTTGCTGGTTGGTTGAGCACATCGTGGCAGTGTTTGTGCCGGGGGCTGTGTGTTGAATCTCTGGTTGTGCTGTTGAGCAGATTTCAAGGCAGGTCTGCAACCAGGTTTCCCTTTAATGATGAGAGACGCCACTTGATGGGGCAGCAACTCTAATGAGAAGGTAGCTCAGCAGTGGGGTACTGGAGAGGGGCACCTGGATCATCCATTTGGTTGGGGTTTTCCCTTTATTTTTTTTTTGTATTGTTATTCAGATGGGTGGGTGCCAGTGATGGGGAGACAAGATTGAGGGTCTGATGGGAGAGGCCAGCAGCTGGGTGCCCAGGGAGTAGGGGGATGGTATGGGATAAGCAGGGTAGTGCAGAATACAGGGGTTCAGGTCTGTGTTGGGGGCTAAAAGGGAATGGAGGGAGATGGATGGATGAGGGGTTGGAAAGAGAGCAGAGGAGTGTGATGGGCAGGTTAGGAGTAGGGCAGGGAGATGGAGACAGAGGAGGGGGAAGAGCCAGGAAGTGAAACTAGCCAGCCCAGCTGCTGGTGCCTGGACTGTCAGTGGTGCAGGGGAGTGAAAACCCAGCCCCCCCACGCTCTATAGTTTCGATCTCCGTCACCTCCAGGGTCGATGATATTTTTAAACCGGCTTTGATTGAGGCGCAGGGCCGGCCCCTGCTCTTGGCAGTGCTGGGAGCTGCCATGCCGAGGCTGGTGGTTTGACTCCACATTTACCCTGGAGTTTAGCCCTGATAAAATCTACCCTTGTGTGCGTGAGGAGGCGGTTTGGTTCAGAACAAATCTGCCCATCCCCTGACACAATGGTAATGCTAGTACTCTGGACACTGCCCACACTCATTGTTATTCAGTGGTGCATTTGTGGCTGGATTTCTTCTCTCACGTAAGCTGCAGGGAATGGTAAGTGCTCGGGAAATGATTCACTAGTGCTCCAATGCCCCATGCGCTCTGCTCCCTCCCCCACTGGGCTCAGCTCTATGCCAGCTGCAGAATGTGGCTGGTTCCTGTTGAACAGGCTCACTCTGCGGCCGAAGCCCCACTCTGTCCGTTTGCCTCAGTTCTGTCTCGCCCACAACTCAGCCAAGCCTTTTATGGGGGGGCATTCTGACCGGTGAGGCAGCTTGTTGCAAGGAGAGTTCCCCTTGTTTGAGTCTGCCCCAACAGGAGGGACTGCGTGTTGCCGGGGTGGCCATGCCAGTCTGTCCAGCAGCCCGGGCAGGGTGCTGCTTAGCAAAGTCGATTTCTGGTGAGTTGGCTCCAGGCAGAGCCAGGTGAATATGGGCCTTTGTGGTTTACCGCTTTCTGTGCTGGGCAGGTTCTTTGCTTCCCAGTGTCTGTCTGGCCTAGCGAGCTGACCTGGGAGAAGGGCCTGGGCTGCCCAATGGGGTGGGTGGTTGGTTGGCTTGTCCTTGCATGCTGCCATCCAGCACCAAAATGCAGCCACCTCTGGAAAGGGGAGGGACAGCTGTTAAGTTACACCCTAGTGTCCTGTTCCTCTGAGGGATCAAAGGACTTTGAATATAGCCCCTTCCGTATTTCCCATGTGGCAAGTGTTAGTCCTGTTCCACGGGCTGGGAAAGTGAGTCACGGAGGTAGGGCGCAACCTCCCTAGGGTCTGTTAGAAGTGGGAATAAAACCTCAAAGCATCCCTTTACGCTCAGGCCCGGCTATGGGACAGATGAGGTGACTGGAGATGCAAGGTTTACTGGAGCATTACGTTAGCTGCCCTACAAAGAGCCACTCAGCAGCTTCCCCAAGTCAGGCCCACAATATGATCAGAATGCAAGTCAGCTGGCTGCTCCATCTCTCTGCAAAGTTGGCTCCAGTCCACCAATGCCTGCAGCTCCACTCAGCCTCCCGGGTGCTATTGAATAGCTAGTAATTAGCATGGGTCTGGGAACATCAACTCCTTGCTTCAGGGAGCCGTACAAATGCGGCAGGTGTGAGGGCAGGTGGAAAATCTTATACCTCCTCCCTTTCCCGCTGGGAGCCTTGCTTGAGATGATCTAGCCAACTGGGCAGTAGATATGCCCAAGACAAAGAGGGTTTGGGTGCCTGAATCCCAGTTAGGAGAAACCCCAGAAAAGCTCAATCATAGCAGTGTTGGGCTGGAAGGGACCTCGAGGGGTCACCTAGTCCAGCCCCCTGCGCTGACCCAGGACCAACAAAAACCTAGACTATCCGTGAGAGGTGTTTGTCCAACCTGCTCTTAACCTCCAGTGATGGAGATTCCACAGTCTCCCTTAGGCGCCTGTTCCAGAGCTGAACTACCCTTAGAGTCATAAAGTTTTCCTAATATGTACCCTAAATCTCCCTTGTTGCAGAGTAAGCCCCTTACTACTTGTCCTATGCCCAGTGGACAAGAAAAACATTTGAACACCATCCTTTGTAACAGCCCTTAACGTATTTGAAGAGTGTTATCAGGTCCCCCCCCCCATTGCCTTTTCTCAGGACTAAACATGCTGGGTTTTTACCTTTCCTCTTAGGTCAGGTTTTCTAAACCTTTGATCATTTTTGTTGCTCTCTCTGGCTTCTCTCAAGTTTGTCTACATCTCTCCTAAAGTGTGGTACCCAGAACTGGATGCAGTGCTCCAGCTGAGGCATTACCAGTGCTGAATGTAGCTGGACAATTACCTCTCCTATCTTACGAATGCCTCAGAATGATAATAGCCTTTTTCACAACTGCATCACGTAGTTGGTTCTTGCTCAATTTGTGATCCACTACAACCCCCAAATCCTTGTCAGCAGTGCTACCACCCAGCCACTTAATCCCCACTTTGTAGTTGTGCAATTGATTTTCTTTTCTTCTTAAGCAAAGTATTTTGCACTTCTCTTTATTGAATTTCATCTTGTTGATTTCAGGCCAATTTGTCAAGGTCATTTTGAATTCTAATCCTGTCCTCCAAAGTGCCAGCAACTCCTCCCAGTTTGATGTCATCTGGAGTTTTTATAAGCATACGCTCCACTCCATTATCTCAGTCATTAATGAAAATATTGAATAGTACCAGCCCCAGGACTGACCCCTGCATGACCCCACTAAACCTGCACTCCCCCTCCCCCCCCCCCCAAGTTTGATCGCTAACCATTGATAACTCTTTTCTGAGTGTGGTCTTTCAACCAGCTGTGCATCCACCATCCTCTAGACCACATTTCCCTAGTGTGCAATTGAGAATGCCATGAGGGACAGTGTCGAAAGCTTCACTAAAATCACATCTGCTGCTATACACCGTCCACTAGGCCAGTTATCCTGTCAAAGATGAAAATGAGGTTTGTTTGGCATGATTTGTTCCTGGCTATTGCTTATCACCCTGTTACCTTTCAGGTGCTTACAAATTGATTGTTCAATCATTTGTTCCAGTATCTTTCCAGGTGTTGAAGTCAGGCTGACTAGTCTATATTTCCCTGAGTCCTCTTTGTTCTCCTTTTCCAAGACAGGTATTGTTTGCCCTTCTCTCGGGCCTCACCTCTCCTCCATGAACTCTGGAAGATTATTGCTAACAGTTCCGAGATTGCTTCAGCTAGTTCCTTACATACTCTAGGGTGAATTTCATCAGGCCCTACAGACTTGAATACTTGACTAATTTAGCTAAATATTCTTTAATCTGTTCTGTCCGTGTTTTGGCTTGTGTTCCCTCCCCCATGTTGTGAACGTTGTGCTGAGTATCTCGTCACCATTAAATGCTCCATGCTCCCTCTTAAGCTATATAGAGTATTACAACAGCCACAGACTGGGACCCTCTATGGGAGCGGAGTCAGAGCCGGTCCCCGCTCGCACTTCAAATAGCCAAGGCAAAGGCTGCGAGGGAAAGCAGAGGCATACGGGACAATGATTTGCCCCAGGTGCCCTGCCTGTGCAAGAAACTGGAAGGTGGATCTTGTGTTTCTCTAGCACTGATGAAGGGCAGCCATCTCTGGGGTGGAGCACAGTGCCAGCCTGCAGGTGGGTTTCAACCCTGTTTAGTACAAGCTGCTCACACCGAGATGGGCCTCGACCCAGACACCAGGGCAGCCTCCTGTCTTGGGCTTCGCCGCCAGGGAGCAGGCAGGACTGGAATCTGTGACGTGGAGGCAAATGGCAATCAGGAGAGGGACGTCCGCTCTGCTTGCACTGAGCTGCTGTCAGAGTGGCAGGGCAGTAGCCGTGTCCCTGGTTGCCAGCCCCATGGCTTATCGGGAGGGTCTTCCCCTGCACATTTTGGGGTGGCAGAGAGTCAGCCTGCCAGTCAGCACTGAGAGTCATCTTACCACCCCCTGCCTCCAGCTTGAGTCTTGGCCATGCCTGGCTGGTCATACACCATCAGCCTCTCTTCCAGGCTATGCCAGCTCTCTCTTCGCCTTGCTGGTTAACAAGTGATGCCTCCCAGTCCAAGAGGCCCTTTTGAATCGTTCTCCTGGGATATTCAGCCCCTGATGCTGACAGAAATCCCAGCTTCTCTGCCCCCTCAGGAGCAGTTTGCACTAGTTTACCGTAAACCACTCTGCACTGGTGAGCACTTTTAATAAAACCAAAGCCAGTTTGTCGGTGAGAGAATAAAGATTTAACTAGAAACAAGAGCGAGCGGTGGAGAAAAAAGGTTGTGATGCAAAACACAGTGCAAAGCTGGGTCAGCACTTATCAATAGTTCCTTTTCCTAGCTATTAGTTGGGTTCCCCCCGATCTTCAGTCTGTTGCAGAAGAACCAGGATCCAAATGTTCATGAAAACACCCCTGCTTGCCAGGGGGTTTCCTTTGTGACTGGATCCAAAGAACCCTTCCATCCACTGTGTTGCACTGAAACAGGTTTTCTTTCTTGTTCACAGCCAAGGCGAGCCCAGGTCTTGTTGCAATGCTCCTTTTTCACCTTTAAGAGGTTTTGATTGTTTGTTTGTGTGGTGCAAGGCTAGACAATGGAGCCTTATATTGCATCACTGGCTAAATAGAGATGGGTGACAACTCCCTCCTGGCTGCGTGGGTCGTCACCGAGACACACATCCTGGTGACTGATTATTTTTACTGCAGGTCCATAAAGCATACTGTCGGTAGAAATACATTAGTCCTTGTTAGTACCTGCACAGTTGTGAATCTTGACAAGTTACAAGCTTTCTTTAGACACCTTACAGCAAGGGGAGACCAGCTATAGCCCACGGGCCAGATCTGGGGCACCAGCCAATTTAATTTGGCCCTCGAGTTCCCACTGAGGAGCGGGGTCTGATGCTTGCCTTGCTCCGCTGGTCCAGCTGGGGAGCAGGGTCGGGGGCTGCTCCAGGCGGCTCCCAGAAGCAACGGCATGGCCCCACTTCAGCTCCTGTGCATAAGGGCATCCAGGGGGCTCTGCTCTCACATTGCCTCTACCCCAAGCGCCGTCCCTGCAGCTCCCATTGGCTGGGAACTTCAGCCAATGGGAGCTGCAGGGGTGGTGCCTTCAGATGGGGAGCATGCAGAGCCGCCTTGCCATACCTCCACAGAGGAGCTGGAGAAGGGACGTGCTGTCACTTCAGGGAGCCGCTTGAAGTAAGTGCTGCCCGGAGCCTGCACCCTTGAGCCTCTCCCTGCACCCCAACCCCCTGCCCCAGCCCTGATCCCCTTCCCTCCTCAATCCCAGCCCAGAGCCCCCTCCCACACCCTGAACCTCTCACTTCTGGCTCCATCTCAGAGCCCGCACCCTAACCCCAATTTTGTAAGCATTCATGGCCCACTGTACAATTTCTATTCCTAGATGTAGCCCTCAGGCCACCCCTGCCTTACAGCTTACTCCTGATGGATAAGAAACCTGGGAGACATGTTTGGTGTAGTGAGTTTGTCAGGTCTGAGCTGAGAGTTGTTCACAAATTGCCAAGGACCCTTTGCCAAGGAGCCTGTGTGTCACCGCCAGGCTCTGTAGTCATTCTGAGGAAAGCCCGTCACCACCGCAGCCTCCCCTATTCTGAGCCCCAGACAAAATATTACTAGGTCTCCCACATGTGGCTGGGATGGGCCAGGGGGGTGGGACTTGTAGCTGGAACACTGTCTGGAGGTGAGCGAAGGTTCAGTGCAGAGCTGGGTGCATTTGTGCTGCTGGCGCCTCCTACTGACGCTGTTTTTTTTGTGCTGCGGTAGCACCTAGGGTCGCCGTTCAGGACCCGCTGGCGCTAGGTGCTGTATAGTCCGAACAAAAAGCCAGCCCTGGCCCCAAAGGGGACGTACACATCTATTCTCACCACTTCCCTGTGTGTCCTTAGCACTGTAGGGCTTATGATGATTCTCCTCCTGCTCTGGAACAGGAGGGGGCCTGTGCTTTGAGGAGTGTTGGGCTCCCCAGCGCCAGGGCTGTGAGGGTTGGAGCAGCCATGATATGTCGTGTGTCCGTGCTGCTTCCCTGTACTTCAGCGCTGGGAATCCGAGGGTGGAGGCGGGAACCTTGGCCGGTGTTGCCCTGGGGCATGAATGAGTCGCTCCATTTGTTTCTCTCTCCCCTGCAGGATGTTCCAGACATTATACAATTACTTTTGGTGGGACCGGCTCTGGTTGCCGGTGAACCTGACATGGTCGGACCTGGAAGACCGGGATGGGCGGGTCTACGCCAAGGCTTCAGACCTCTACATCACCATCCCCTTAGCCTTTCTCTTCCTCATCGTCAGGCATCTCTTCGAAATGTGAGTGCCCTCCAGGGAGACCATCCGTTCCTGCTGCCTGGCTGGAGCCAGCTGCAAGGAGCTACCCCGGTGGACAGTGAGGGAATATCCAGCCCTAGATGAAGCTTTGTCTTCAAAGCCAGGCATTTGAGGGCAGATTTTCATAACACTGGGTGCACATTAGGTGCTCGGCACTTCTGCAAACCCAGACCTTTTTAAGGTGCCTGAGTGGTCTAGAAAATCTGGCCCTAGTTCAAATCCCCACATCTTACTCCCTTCCCAGAGCCAGGAATCTTGACTCCCTGCCCCTGCTCTAACCACTGGACCCCACTCCTTCCCAAAGCTGGGGTTAGATCCCAGGAGGCCTGACTCTGCTCTGACCACTAGACCCCACTCCCCTCTCAGAGTTGGCGGTAGAACCAGGAGTCCTGACTTCCAGCTCAAACTCACTAGACCCCACTTCCCATCCAGAGCTGTGAACAGAACCCAGGAGTCCTGAATCCCCCAGTCCAGAGTGTGGGCCATGGGTGCCTTCTGGGCTCTATGGACACTGGATCAGATCCTGATTGAGTGGGATGGGTCAAATGAAGAGGGAGAATCTCTTAATGTTACTTGGGCTGTGTCTACGCTGCACTTCTGTCGGCAAAACTTTTGTCAGGAGTGTGAAAAAACTCCCTGACTGACAGATTTTATCGACGAAAAGCCCCGGTGTGGATAGTGCTTTGTCGGTGGGAGAGGTTCTCAACAGAGCTCCCATCTCTTGTTGGGGGTGGTTTTATTTTGTACTGCGTACCTTACAACGGTACGGCTGTAGCGGCACAGCTAAGGGAACACAGTGTAGACATCATATTACACGCGCTATCCGTCCCTCCAAAATACTCAAGTCCTAAACCCAGACTGTACACAGCAGCAGGCAATGGGCCGCAGGTTCTGACCTGCACTGACCTCTGTGGAAATGAGAGAGAGCTTGGCAGGGGTCTCTAACCTCCTAGCTTCCAGGAATACGGCGCATGTGGAGTATATTCCTGTGCACCCATCCCAGGCAGCACGGCACAAACTCTCGCACTGTGTGCTCCGGCCCCCGATCCCGAGTATCTCAGCAATGCTGGGGGCTGAGGCAGGAGCAGCTGGGCCGAGGCATTAAAGAGCAATTTGTTGGCTAAACCACTGTTGTTGTGGCAAACGGAGACGGGAGAACAGAGCTGGCTTTGTTGAGGGAGCAGGCAGAGGCACGGTGGGTGGGCGGAGCTCCATCAGGAGCTGCCCGCCCGTATCGAGTGTGCGCCTTTGGCGCGCTCTGCCTGAGAGCATCTTGCTGTGGTCGCAGCTGGGTGGGAGGAGTGGTGTGAAGCTGGGGGAGGAGCGGGCTGGGTTTCTGTGGGGATGTCTCCCCACATGTTGTCAGCAAACAACCTTGGATGCCCAACCCCTGTGGGGTGAAAGCAGGGGCCTTGGACTGGGAAGTAGGGGGCTGGAGAGTTTCTTTTCTATGCAGCAAAGGAAAAATTCACTTTCCCAGCCTTCGACTTTTTCTTTCTATTTTTCCTGTCACCCATTCTCTCGTTCCTCTCCCCTCAGTTAAAGACCTGCTCAGTCTCTCTCTGCTGTCCTGTCATTCACTTCTCTCCCTCTGAACCTTTTCTTCTCTGCCCTCAATTTTTCTTTCACTCTGTCTCCCCAGCGATTATTTCAGATTCCCTACTCTGATTTTTAATACTTTTCTTCCCCTGCGCCTGTCAGTCACCTCCATTCTGGCAGGTTTTCTGATCAAAACACACACCTTGTTGACTTGAGTTCTTTGCTCTAGCAGCTGGGAGACAGGACTCCTGGGTTCTGTCCCTGCTCTGGGAGAGGAGTGGGCTTAGAGATGGGGAGGCTGGGAGACAGGACTCCTGGATTCTGTTCTCATCAACTGTATGACATGGGAGTGACTCCAGTCCCCCCTCCGTGCCTCACTTTCTCCATCTGTGAAATGGGAAGGATGTTGATTCCTCCAGGGCCATCTGCAGCGCATAGCTACACCCCTTTTGCCCAGAGAGGTTTGCTGTGTTGTGGATTTGACTTCCACCTAATGGCTGCTGTCCAGGTGGCTTTGGAGTTCTGATCTGAGAGCTGTCAAGTTGCGGGAGGGAATTGATTGTCCACATGGATTTGTGTTATGGTAGGGCCTACAGGCCGAGCAGTAATGGCTGTCTCTTTACCAGAAGCCGCACAAATGTAGGGGGATACAGTTCCTGCCCTGAAGAGTTAAACTTAACAATTAGGTGTATTATGGTAGCACCTAAGAGCCCCATGGTGTCAGGTGCTGTACACGCAGCCCTTGCCCTGGAGAGTGCACACGCTATTAACTCCTCCTAACTCTTCTGTGGCATCCCCATCGGTAGATCTCAAAGCTCTGTGCTCCGGAGAACCGGGGTCCCCTCCCTCTTGCACAGATGGGGAAACACTGTGTGAAAGCAGCAGTGCTCTCCCTCTTCCAGACTGTGGCCGGATCGCCACAAAGGGAAGGGCCTCCGTGTTCTAAAGCATTTTTCTAACCCCGTGTTTTCTGCCTGTGCTCCCCATTCCTCTCGCCCCCACCCCAGATATGTGGCTACCCCACTAGCCGGGCTTTTGAACGTCAAGGAGAAGATCCGATTAAAAGCCACCCCAAATCCCGTGCTAGAAAAGTTCTACGCTTCCTCCACAAAACATCCCAAACAGGTATGGTGTGTGCCACCGGCGGAGGGGACGGGATGATGTGTCTTGCCTGCGACGAGCGTGGCGCTGGGATGGCACAGGGGTGCTGTGGGCAAGGTGTCTCTGGGAGCTGATCTGTACGGGGCTAGGCAGGCGCCTGGGGTATTAATGTGACGGTAGTCAATGAATCTGGCTCCGGGTGTTGGAAGAAGCTGGGGGGCGAGTGGAGGAGCTAAGCGGCTGTATTTAGAGCTCAGGGGCGCTTTTGCATGCGGCTTTAGTGACGCAGGGGCTACAGCACTGGTCTTCGCCCCGGCAGGGTGGGGGTCCATTCCTGATCACTGCGGGAGCCTCTGCCCTGGGCAGTTCCCAAGGAAGGATTAGCACAGCTGCTGGGACAGAGGGGGAGTCCTGGGCTGGATTAGCGGGGAGGATACAGGTTGGGGTTGAGGAGCCTAAGGCTGGGGGATAGCAGGAGCCTGGGGGGTGGGAGTGAGGGGCACCGGCAGAGCTGGGGGTGTGAGAAGTTGGGATAGCAGGGGGATGTGGGTTAGGAATGAGGGGCCTGGCAGAGCTCTGTGTGGGGCAAACCCAGAGCTGGGCTAGCCAGGGTGGAGACTGGTTGGGACTGAGGGGCCCTGGCAGAGTTGCCTGGGCGAGGATAACCGGACTGCAGAGGAGCTGGGACCCTGCACTTGTCTGGTTCAGCCCACGTGTTTTCAGCTTCTCTCCCTCTCAGGCACCTTGTGGCCCTGGCTCTGAAGGCTCAAAACAAACCCCTTTGTGGCTCCCTAGGCCGGCAACTCCCGGCCTGTCTCTGGGCCTGTCTGTGCCTGCAGCGGGTGTAGACGGACCCGCTTTAGCTAGCTGAGGAGCAGCGAAGCTGCAGCAGCACCGGCTCAGGGCCAGTCTGGGCCCCTGGAGAGCTGCTCGTGGGCCCGGTTGCCCCCACCTGGCATGGTCAGTACCAAAGCGAGCCTGGGGAGCCCCGCAGCAGCTGCCATTGCACAGTGCTGATTGCCAGGCAGACGCCCTCTACCTCCCACTGACCACCCTGCGGTCTGGTCCTGGGGCCCAGCCAGTCCCCGGGTCGCCCTGGCGTCTGGTAGTCACCCCCCGGGCTCTCTCCTCCCTCCCAGGGCGACGTCGAGATGCTCTCCAAGAAGAGTGGCTGCATGGTCCGGCAGGTGGAGCGCTGGTTCCGACGCAGGCGCAACCAGGACCGGCCCAGCTTGCTCAAGAAGTTCCGGGAGGCCAGGTGAGAGCCTGGGGCCCCTCGCTCAGCCGTGCACCCTGGGGTCTGCTGCAGCCCATCTCCCTTTGAACTCGGGACCCCTCTCTGCTGAGCTGGGCACCGCGGAGCGGACCTGGGGCTCTCGCGGTAATGAGACCCGGCAGGGGTTGGCGGGTGGGTAGTTCTCCAGTGGTGGTTGTAGGAGCATCTATGGGCTTTGAGCGCTGGAACGGCGGTGTGGGAGACCCCAGGTTCTATTTGGGGTGATGCCCCTTAGCCCCATAATGCCATCGCCCCCGTGCGCCAAGCAGTCAGGTTGTGGGGTGTGTGTTTGTGGGTGCAGAGGAGGCTGTTCCCTCCCCAGGCCGGTGCCCGCTGCGAGCGCTGCTCCCAAGCCCAGCTGGGCTCCAAGCACAGCTCTGGCTTCAAGGTGAAAGGCAGGAGGGTGACCAGACTGAGGGGACTCTTAAAGCCCAGCGGCTGCCAGGCTAGGCCCCCCCACTTTCTCACAGGGCTTAGGACAAGGCTCTGTCCCTGCTAGATCATGAGATAGGCACAGAAAGGAGCCCCTGTGATCCAGACGGGCACTTCAACCCTGTGTCCCCTGGGCCGGCTCCCTACCCTCTCTCCCCTTCACCCCGCCCCGTGCCCCTCTGTTGAGAACCATCTGCTTCCTTTTTCCAGTTGGCGATTCACCTTTTACCTTATTGCTTTCATTGCTGGCATGGCCGTCATAGTGGATGTAAGTAAGATCTGCCATTTTGACCCCTTCCCGGCCTCTCCCCCTGTCCCAGCCACGCTGCCCTGCTAACCGCTGCCCTCTGTCTCTCCCGTCCCACTTTTCCTCACAGAAGCCCTGGTTCTACGACCTGAAGGAAGTGTGGAAAGGGTACCCGATCCAGGTGAGTCCATTGCGTGCCCGCTGTTGGCGTTAGCGCCCCAGCTCCATGAGCAAGCTTAGCCACCACCGAGCTGCCCACGCAGCCCGGGCTCCCTGCTTCATTGGGACGCACGTCCATTGGTGCATGGGCTCCGAAGTCCAGATGGTTACCTGGCAACCACTCAGTGGTTAACATCTCCTTGGAGGGAGTCCTGGGGACTTACTGGAATAGTGCAAGATGTGGCCTGTGGCCACCTACGAAATCCAGGATGATGTCAAGGCTCAGATCCTCCTGCTTCCAAAGCCCAGGTCCCTGCCACTTGAGCTACAGGAGAATCCCCATTAGTTCTGTGCAGCGTTAGGCTTATGACACACAACGGTGCCATTCTGATCCTATCCAGCGGGGGGGCGCGCGCCCATGCTTCAGCAGAGCATTGTTACCATGTGCTCTCTGGTCTCCTTTGCCTTACAGACCACGCTGCCGTCGCAGTACTGGTACTACATGATCGAGCTGTCGTTCTACTGGTCCCTGCTCTTCAGGATCGCCTCCGACGTGAAGCGCAAGGTAGGCCATGGCTCCCAAACCAGCTCTGGTACTAGGAATCTGACCCTCCCCCCACTCCGTGGGTGTAGTTGCTTGATGATCCCCAGGCAGCCCCTCTCCACCCCCCATTGGGATATGGTGTGGGGGGCACAAGAGGAGGATTCTGTATCCAGGGCTGGGGGAGCAAGCAGCTTGGCAGTGCTGGGCAGGGGGAGGGTCTGGTGTGTTTGGGAGGGGTGGGAGGTTTGGCAGGGCAGGGGGAGGAGGGGCTGGAGTCTCATCCCTCCTCTTGTTTGCTGGTGCGGGTTAACCCTTTCCTTTCCCCTCCCCCCTCTTCCTGGCAGGATTTCAAAGAGCAGATCATCCACCACGTGGCCACCATCATCCTGATCAGCTTTTCCTGGTTCGCCAACTACATCCGGGCGGGGACACTGATCATGGCCTTGCACGACTCTTCCGACTACCTGCTGGAGGTGAGGTGGGGGGAGGGGCAGAGCAGTGCGCAATCCCCCACCCGGTCCCTGCAGCTCTTTCCCACAATGCCAGTGAGAGCAGAAACCCTAGCACCGCTGTGGAGCCAGTGAGACTCACTCCCATGGGGTGGGGGTGCGGGGTCTGCCCCACTGAGGCAGGCACAGAACCCAGGAGTCCTGACTCTCAGTCCTGGTTTATTTGGGCTCTGAGCTCCTTGGGGCAGGGGACGGGGTGTGTCTGGGTCTGGGCAGCACCTGGCACACCAGGACCTCTGGATGCTGCAGCGATACACCCAGTGCAAAGTGGGTGACTGTGTGTTTCATTAAGAGACGTCCATCCTCTCCAGATGCCAGCCCTGCCTGAAAACCAAACCATGCAGCTGCTGTTAGCAGGGCAGCTCTGTTAGTGCTTCGAGGTTCCAGCTAAGAGCAGGGCCCTGTTGTGCAAGGTGCTATATGTACAGAATGAGACCCGGTCCCTGCCCCAAGGAGCTCCCAGGCGAGACTGCTGAGGGGTGGGAGAGGGGCAGGATTTGACAAGTGGGGGAGCCCCCGAGAGACGTAGTGACTCCTCCGTGACCCCACGCTCTGCACCCACCTCACATCGCCCGCCCCTCGGAGGCCCTGCAGCTTACGGTGGCTTTGGCCTCTCACCCCCAGTCTGCCAAGATGTTTAACTACGCCGGCTGGAAGAACACCTGCAACAACATCTTCATCGTGTTTGCCGCCATCTTCATCGTCACGCGCCTCGTCATCCTGCCCTTCTGGTCAGTGGGCATTGCGGGCGGGGAGGCGGGGGAAGCTGGCTGTCGGATGATGTTTCAGGAGGCCAAGCTGTTGCGTTTCATGTGCGTAGCAGAGCCAGGAATGGAACCCAGGGCTCCTGAGCGCCAGGCTGGCCCTTGAGCCATTAGGCCACGGTGCCTATTTTGCTTGTGAGCAGCGTGAGCAAGGAGGGTTGTATGGCCACCTCACTTTCAGTACCGTGAACGTGCCTGAGGTCTCTTGTGCTCTCCTATAGGATCATGCACTGCACGGTGGTCTATCCTCTGGACCTGTACCCGCCCTTCTTCGGCTATTACTTCTTCAACTTCATGATGGTGGTGCTGCAGTCTCTGCATATCTTCTGGGCGTATCTCATCATCCGCATGGCCTACAAGTTCATAACTGGAAAGGCAGGTTCACTTTCTTGGGGCAGGGGTGGGAGGGGCGGTGCGGTGTTTTTTCCAGGTCACCCCTCACTTACATTGGAACTCAGGGGCCAGGAGGGAAGCAAAGCGAAGCCACCTCTCCAGGGAGGGTGGGGAAGTGGAAGAGATCAGCCATTTTTAAGACCGGTCGGGGGGCGTTTGCTCATCTTGCTTAATGGGGACAAATAACACGATGCAGACAAGGGTGTTGTAGGGTTGCTGGTTGGTTTGTGGTGCAACAGTGCAGAGATTCCCAGGAGAGCAGAGGGGTGTGTGTGTTGTAAGGTTGCTGGTTTGTGTGTGTGTGTGGTGCGGAGGGGGGTGTTGGTGAGTGCTGGGGCCTCTATTGCCTTTTTGAAGATAGAGAAAAGTCTTTGGTCTGAATCTTCTGTAATTCAGGTGCCTGTCTCCCATTGATTCCTATGGGAATTAGGCACTTAAATCCCTATGAGGATCTTGGCCTTGGAGCTTTAAGCAGCAGCATGATTTGAGGCTCCAGTGTCACATCTCAGGGCATCCAGGGCCACGTGCTGGGCAGTGGCTCTAGGAATGGGAGAAGTTTGCTAGTCCACCGGAATGGAGCAGGGAGAAGCCAGAGCTCAGCGAAGTCCTGGAGCGCGTCGGGGGAAGGCCAGGCAGTGTGTGTATATGTGGGGGGTCCGTGGGACATGGGTGATGCAGGAGGGGCCTTTCATCTCGCAGCTGTGAGTGCAAACTCAGTCCCAGGCTGTAGCTGTTACCATCTAAAAGCGTGTGCAGTGGGCCCCGTATCAGATGCGTGGGAGGATTTCGCCCAGTTCCCAGTCGAGTGGCTGGATCACAAAGCCACCTGGGCAGATGGCACTAATGGAGGAGGGGCAGGGCTGTGGTTGGAATGGGCCCCGCTCGTGATGTTCCACAGGGAAACTAAGGCACAGAAGCAGCAAGTTGGTGGCAGCACTAGGAAGACCCCAGGAGTCCTGACCCCCAGTCCCACTGTGCCGTAGCCCGCTTGTTTTGTTTCACGTTGATTCACGAAGCCTCTTTCTTTTCGATCCGTCCAGGTCGTGGAAGACGAGAGGAGTGATCGCGAAGAGACCGACAACACGGAGGAGGAGGACGTGACGAAGAACGGGCCCCTTTCCAACGGACACCCTGTCCTGAACAACAACCACCGGAAAACCGATTGATTTTAGGTGCATGTGGAGGTGTCTCCAGCTTGCCCCGCCACTACGGGCGTGAGCTGAGAAGGCCAAAACGTAGAGAACTTCAGCTTCCACCCTGCCACCCACTGTAGTGCCAGGGTCTCCCTCCTGTCCCCTATAAATAGTTACTCCCCCTCTTCTCCTCAACACAGATCTAGTGGCAATAGCTGACCCATCTAGGGGGGAGGCTGAAGGCATGGACCCTGGAGTGCCAGCACCAACCCTACACGTGTGCTTAGAATACATCATCTGAGGTCAATTTTCTTTCCTTTCGCTGCAGATGGAAATGTGCCAACTTTGTGGGGGGAGGGGCGGTAGCGCTTTGTGCCACTCCCATACAGTAGTGTCCTTTCTCTCTGTATCCTCACCCAGCTGCCTTAAGGGATGCCAGGATTCCTTCTCCACGGTGATCTGGCCCCATCGTCACACTCTAGGGGCACAGTGGAAGGCACAGCCAGATTGCTACGTGAGGGGGAGATGGCAAATTGCTCTCACTATTTTGTTTTACACCCCCCCACACCCCCAGAGAAAGCTGGCACCAGTTCCTTCCCAGTCTGTTTTATTGGTGAGGGGTGGTTTCATTGCCTCTCTCGTTGCTCTTTTTGAGTTTCCGGAAGGGAATCCCCTAGCTGTGTTGCTGGTGGAAATAACGCACAAGTCTGTTGTCTCCGTAATGCCCTGCGAGGGCTTGGATTCAACTGCAAAGACTCGCTCGTTCCCCTTTGTTGCTGGTTTTGGGTTTTTTGAAATGACTGCAAGCCCTCTCCCCAAACTCCTTTCCAGCTGCAGAGGAAATCAGTGTTTCCCGTGCAGAGGGGACATGGAGTTTATTTTGTTGGGTAATAGCAAAGCCGTGAAATCAAAGCCTAGGCAGGCCACGGACCCGCCTGTCAATTTCAGCTCTGCCTCTTAGCTAAGCCCATTCCTGCAGTTCACACCCTAGTGGGAGCCTTTCGCTCAGCTGCAGAGTGAAAGAGTTCAGGGGCTAGTTCTGAAAGAAGGCCCTGCTCCCCATTTTGGCTTTCCAACTTGCCACAGTTAGGGAATGGAGGTCAAAGCTTTGGCGGCTGGCCCCCCAGCACGACCGAGATGTGCCCGCTGTGCCCAGAAAAGCAAAGTTGTTGGAGGAGCCAAGTCAGTGCCTTGCTCTGGGGAGCAGGAAGGAAGAGCAGCCAGAATGAATTTGTGCCGTTTACAGCTCACCACCACAGTAACAGACTTGTGGGATCAGGTGACATTTGTTATACCATGGGGGAGGCTAAATTAAGTAGATGAATGTCTTGGTTTTAACGGCTGATTTATTAGACACTATTGAATACTTGCTGGAAGGAAGCTGTGTGGTTGAGACACTACCTAGTACCTATTTTGGTGGGGATTTAATACGTCCCATTGTTTTGCTCTCTAAGAATTGGTTCTGATCACCTTTAAGAAGGATCTATTCCACTTCCCTTCTAATGTGCTCTCCCCCCCCCCCCCCAGCATCCAGGCTATAAATGGACAAATGAATTTGCAACTGATTTTTTTTTCTATTTATTTTTTTTTAAAGCTAGGACTAAGTACAAAAAGGAACTGAACCGCAGAGTCTTTCATATAAAAACCGATTTGGTGGGGGTGGAAATGCTGAAGGCAGTAAGTCTTTCCAGGCTAGACAGAGGGATTGGAGAAAAGGACCATTAACCTAACTTCAGACCAAAATGTTGTGTTTTTTAAAAGTTAAAATTTATTAAAAGTTAAATAAAACTAAAACTTCTGTAAAACTAGGTGTGGTGTTTTCTGTTCCCTCCCCACCCATCTGAGGGGTTTGGATCAATATGAAACACATGGGACAGCTTTCATATCAGCTGTGCTAGGCTTGCAAGACTGGAGCTACTGTGGTCTTCACAGGAGTGTCCTCTGGTGGTGGTAATGTGGTCACTACAAACATCCCAAGGCTAGCAAGGATCAGCTCCCATTTTTAAACCGCTGGCTTTTGAGGTCTCCTGGAAACCTGGATGAGGCCCACGGGGAGTTCCGGCCTTTATTTAAGAGCCTGAACGGGAGGGAGAACCAAGCCCAGAGCATGAGTGTGTTGCATGTGTGGAAAGTAAGTTCAGAACGTCACATGCTTTCTGCTGCCCTTCTTTTAAACAACTGGCCTCCCACTTCCTAGGAAAGCCGCCTGCTGCAGCCCCTCTGAGGCTACACTCTTGAAATACTAATGTGGCTACTGGCAGCTGTTGCTTCAGGCAGCTTGGGAGGAACCAGCCACTGATTTAACTGCTATTAATAGCACTTATCCATTGCAAGATTTCCATGCAGCCCCTCGAAAGGACAGAGACAGCGAGCACAGGAGCTTTCTGATGTCCTAGGAAAGGTGATTACTGTGAAACACTTGAAAAGCCATGGTCAAACTCGGTGGTGACAGTCTGTCCCTGAGCTGGCTTGCTGCATTCTCCTGCAGATTGGAAAGAGGGAGCCACTGGAATCGTTTACTTCCCCTAGCTTGATTCGGTCATGATCACTGTGAACTGACTCAGCCATGGTCCTTGCTGTGGTCTGACAGCTGGTGCTGAGGGGTATCCTCTAGATGAGGTGATTGCTGTGGCAGGTGCCATGTGCTGATTGGGTGGTTCTGGCAGATTCCTGAGGTGACAGTGTCCAGGGTCCAATGTGTTTTAAGCTAAATATGCTGCTCTAGGCTGAGCTGAGTAGAACTCAAGGGCCTCTCTTTATGTAAACGTGGTTTAGTTTAATAAGAAACCCCTTACAGGGAAATCACTCAACCCCTTCGGATGTGCAGGGACTTGGACAGGCTACAGCGCCTACACTTGCAAAAAGAGGCCCGAAATCATGTTTGCTTTAAGGGAAAGGAGCAAAATCTAGCTTCACCTGCAGCCTAACCCTTTGGTCTTGGAACGCTTCGACTGGCCTCTGAGAAACCCCATGAGCAGGTCAAAATAGACTGTGTGCGTGTTTACACAGCAGCAGCTCAAGCTTACTCCAGCCCCTGTCAGCAAGTATCTGTCCCCTCTAGCAGCCCAGGCTCTACTAGAATCAGTTACTGTCATTTTGTGAAAGTGACTTGGATTTTACCACTTTGATTTCCAGTGCTAGATACCCTCGTTGAAGAGCTTTCCAGGAAGAGACAGACTCATTAAAACCAAGACACTTTCTGTTCTGTATCTTGGCTCTGTATGTAAATACATTCAGTGTCCTAGCCATTGAGAGCTAGGTTTTCTAATGGGATTGCTCTTGCTGCTAAAACCAGGTTGTGTGGAGGGGGTGTAGCAGCCTCTCTCCCTCCCCAGTAGATTAAGCTCATCATGCAAACCTGCAGCTGCCACTAGCTGCACCCACATCTTTACAAATGTTCTCTGAACAGATATTTTTAGATTTGTTTCCGTTGAGCTACGTGCGCTGACATCTCTAGCCCCAGGGAAAGCTGGGTGAAGGAACTTGACACGTTCGGCCCTGAGGAGAGTTGTCGTCAAGCAAAGCTCTTGAAGGTATTGGGCCTTCAGCTGGCATGTGCAGGCAGAATAGCGTGCTGAAGTTGTAGCACTGCAGGAGACATTAGTCTGGTAGTTGTAGCTATAACTTAACCCTAGAACAATCAAACATCCTCAACCATGGAAATAAGCACCAGCCTCCTAAAACTGGTTTCATACCCTTATTGCTTCCTTGATCTAGACAGTGAGAGAAATTGGCCCCATAAACTATTACTCCACCTGCCTTGACGCACACATACCCTGGTACCAACATGGCTACGACGACACTACAAAGGGTGTTCCAGTAACCACGGTGTATCAGTGTTGGTTTAGCTGGACTGAAGTCAGTGGAGTTATGGGTGGCAGTTAATCACACCTGCTATGAGTAGTTTATAAGAACTGGTAGGTGCTGCCTCCCCTGCTATAGTTAAGTTTGATCTTGTTCCCACTGCTGCTGTATCAGCTAGGAGCAGCTGTGTAGAAGCCTTGCACAGTTGGAGCCCTAATGGGCTTAAATGCCTTAAAGACCTGGGTTTATTCACTAACCAACTAAGGTCTGTGGGTCCAAGTCTCCAGTTCCTAGGCAAAACCCCCTGTGCTCACTCCTGGTTGTTTGCCCACTCCCTGAGCCCACAGCTCGCCTCTGTCTAAATCCACACGTGGATGCTCTCCCAAAAGCAGGCCACAGTCTCCTTTCAAGTTCACGCTGTGCTGCAGGGTGGGGGTGGTGGGGTTTTTTTTGTGTTCTTTTTTTAAAGAAACATCCATTCTTGCTTTCAACAGCAGACAGGGTTTTTTACAACATGAACAAGTCAGAGATAGGACACGTCTCCTTTCTGCTGAACTCCACCATCAGTTCACTGCCCAGAGGCCTTCCCCCCGCAAGTTCAGCAATACCCCCAGGGAAATGTTAACAAGGCTCCCATAGTGGATGAACTACCCCCGGCACCTCTGAAATGCTTCCCTTTGTTGAAAGGAAAGTAAGGGCATCACTTCGAATGGTCATTGCCTAGTGGTTTGGAGGATGGGGGATTTGACAGGGCAGACTTGTGTGCCCTGGAGGATGGCAAAACGGGCCCCTGCTGGCTCTTATCTAGCGTGTTTCATGCCTGAATGGAGCTGCAGGTACTAAGTCTCGCAGCCAGCTGAATGCTTGACTGATGAGTCACCCAGTCCAGGCAGAGACCCAGAGCAGGGCCGTGGCTTGCTGGGAACGTTGCTGTCCACTCAGCCCTACGCCCAAAGCCAAGCTGCCCCTCGCGTTAGCCTGACAGCGTAGTGGGCTGTGGACCTGCAGGCATATTTGCAAGTGACTGTAACCAGCCTTGTAACAAACTACAATTACCAATAAACACGGCTCGAGACAAAATACAGTACGTCAACCTCACAGGCAAAGGGCTGTGCAGGGAGAGGAGGGACAAGACCTGGGGTTGAGAATCAACCTTCTCTGGCCCAGAAGAACTGGAGTCCTGGGGAATCTGGGGCCAGCAGTCCACATCCTTCCTTCGTTTTGCCTCAGCCTGGTCAGAGCAGCCTGCCTCGGCACTCGATAGCTCCACAGCAGCACAGGAGCTCTTTGCCCTCCACGCTGCCCACCTCGTAGTTATAGTCCCAGGTCAGCTCCGTCCCGGCTCGGATCCTCCTGAGAAGGAAGGGAGGCGTGCGTGTTACTTAACCAGCAGAAGGGGAGGCAGCTGCTGGCCTTGCGGCCGGGAGACAAGGGGAGCCCCGTGAGTCTCTGCCTGCTCATCAGCGAGAGCCGTGCGCTAGCAGCGTGAGAAGCGTTGTGCAGGCTTTGCAGGGAAGCAGCCTGTGTGACGAGAGGGCAGCGTAGCCAGCAGCTACGGACCACGACGGTTTCCCCTGCTACCGCCAGAATGCCCCAGAGATGCTGCAGTTGCTCTTTGAGACAACTCCCAAAAGCCTCAAAGCGAAGGCTGGTCCAGTACATTTCATTATCGGATTCAGAGGCAGGACGGTTTAGCAGTTAGAGCCCTAGCCTGCGACTCGAGACACCTGGCTTCAATTCCTTGTTCTGCCACAGTCCTCATCTGTACAAGAGGCATGAACAGCCCTGTTCTACCTCCTTCAAGAACGGAGGTGCTTGTCTGCTGCAGTAATGGAGGCCACAGAAGTACTGGAGAGTAACTTCACAGCCTGGGAAAGGTGCAATTTCACTAACTACTAATAGGCTGCATCTTTTCCCCCAGAAGAGCTGAGCTCTAACACGCGCGCCTCCCTCCCTTCTCAGGAGGATCCAAAGTAACGTGCAGCTCCCAGTTACTTTGGCAAGAGCTGGTGCTGAAAGTCCCCCCAGGACCTGCAAAGGGCACAAATGAGGGCTGGTGCTCTGCTTTCCTGGACTTTCAAAGGCAGCCGGGTGCCGAAACTGCTCAGTGTGTCTTTGAAAGTCTCTCCACGAGTCACTTGCCCAAGCTCCCAACAAGCCAGGGACTGAGCTAGGAAGGGAAACCAGAAGTCCTGATTCTCCAGCCCCAGCTCTAGTCACAAGACCACATTAGAGTCCTCGTGGCATAAGCCACTAGTACAATTTCTAAAGAGGTCTTGCCTCCTGGTGACGTTTTAAACCTCCTGAACCATCAGGAAATAAATAGCAACCAGTGTTGCCAGCAGCAGCCCTATAGCCAACAAAACCTCTCCGACTGGGCAGCATCGGATCACTTACTTGCTAGCGAAGAAGGCAACCCAAGGGAAACGGAGATCATGCGTGTCCACAAAGACATTCTGCACAAACAGATTGGGGCTGCAGCTATGCTGTAAAGGGACAAGAGAAGCCAATTCATGAGCAGGCCGGGAACAAGCAGACTGTGGGATGCAGTGTTTAAACAGGTAAATCACAAATTAAACCACTGAGTCAGATTTAAGCCCACTGAAATCGGGGTTACTATTTTCTGACTGTACGTGCTACATGGAATAAGTCCTAAGCTATAGATCTAACAGAAAGTGACATTTACTCAAAGGAATGGCTTCTGGATAATGGTCTGTCCTTTAATATATAAAGAGCCTGTAGTGTTTGTATTGTGTGCATTTCACACAACTGCACTTAGCATCCATCTTCAACTCCTGCATTTCCACCCCCACCCAATATCAAGAGCAAATCCGCTTGGCTGCGGAGCAGCTTCTTTGACAGGTTTCACTTCCCTGCTAAGCTAGTCTAGAGTTGAGCACAGAGTGACAGAACAGAATCCTGTACAAACCTAAAGCAGACACGGTGCAGGTTAGTATTCACCTTTAAATCATGGATGTTTGAAGAGACACCGAACTCAGTTCAGTTCCGAGTGGATAGGTGTTACCCAAGCCACCTGAACTGGCAGTCACTGGTCTCCCACCTAACAGTGGCAGTAGGAAGAGTAAACCCTCCAGGCCAGGGCTGAAGTGTGGAGTATGGCAAAGGGGGAACTTGATTTGGACCCACAAGGATACCTAAGAGAAGTGAAACCCCCGCGCAATGTTTGCACACAGGCTGAGAACCAGACAGCACTGCTGATGCTCCTGGAGGAGACACGCACATCACAGCGCTGCCTGGGAGAGCGGGGAGAACAGGAAACTCACATTGAGGTAACGGCCGAGGTTTCCTTCGAGTTTGGCATCAATGATATAGCAGGACTCTTCACCGTCGTAAAACTGGCGGGTGTTTTTGCGCACTAGTGTGTTGTCCCCCTTCTCAGCTGATGCCATATTGGTCGACTTGATGGCAATTCCGTGAGTCGATTTGAGGGCAAAACCCCGGGTGGACTTCACGGCCACTTGCCTTTTAACAGGGCCTGCCAAAACAGAGAAATCATCACTGCGTGGCTTCCTCCCACTTCCTCAAAGGGGTCTCAGACAGTGACCTTACGTTAGGGGGTAGTTGGTGAGCTGAAATCAGTTCAACCAGTGCTGTCTGCTAACAAACTGTCCTGTTTCATCCAAGACTCAGGAACTATTCGGGAGTCAGCTTCTAGAGCGGGAACAAAAGCCTGAATCCTCTCTGAAGCTGGGACCCAGAGCTCCTGGGCTTCCAGCTCAACTCCACTCCATGCTCAGAAATCCACAGAAACACAGCGCTCTTCCTTCAGCATCTCAGGCCTGAAGTTTTCCAGACTGAGGAGTAATTCTGGGTGCCCATTGTGAGGTATCTTAAGAGGGGCCCGATTTCCAGGAAGCGCCAAGCACTCACCTGAAGTTAGGTCCCTTTAAAGTGTCTCAAGCTGGGCACCCAAAATCAGCCGCTTTGAGAAACTTTAGGCCTCAAAAAGGAGTTAGTCTGTAGTCAGCTGCACTGGGACCAGTGTCTGGAATATGTAGCTACAGCAGTTCTGCCCAGGGCACTAGAGAGACATTTATCATCACGTTATCAACACCTCCCATCACTTCTGAGCACGGTTTCTTCTCCTGCCTCTGCCCAGAGCTCCCTGTTCAACTCTGTTATTCCTTTGCAAAATGCCGCTGCTGCACCTACCTAGACCAGAAGAGGAATTCTTCTTATCGTCGAGGTCCTCTTCCTCCGAGCCAGAAGAAATAGTCTGGATGTCATCACTATCGTTTGTGTTGCCCTGCGCTTGTCCTGCTGCCGGCTGGCCGTTCTCCCCCTCGCTGTCTGTGCTACTTGACAGCAACAGCACATCCTGTAATACGCACATGTACCAGAGTCTCAGAGAGGATGTGATGCAGGCCAAGAGCATCTTTTTACCCTCTCTAGAATGCTGCTAAAGCCTCTGTGAGTATTAACTCCCCTTGCTCCAAGGAACGGAGGTTAAATATTGTGCCTTTTTATAGAACCTTTCAGCAATTATCAAAGCCCCTCCATTCTTTAAAACTTCCTATACCCTTGGGAAGTCATTTTAAAGACACACACGGAAAAGGCAGGAACAGAACCCAGGATCCCTGACGAACAGGCCTAGAGACTTCAGAAAAGTGTCTATAGCACCTTTTGGCTTGGAGACTATTTGAACAGGAAGGATTTTAGCCACCTAAACGTGCAGCTGACAGCACGAAGCAGCAAAACAGTCCACAGTTTATTAAATGGGAAAAGACTAATGTTGGTTGAAACTGCAGGGAGAAATCCAAGAGACTGGTTAGTAACTCCAAGGTGGAATTTGACCGGAACGCTGGGAGATAACACCCGGCCCCTTGCTGGGCGAAAGAAGTTATTTAATGACCATTCATGGTCATTACTTTGGTTTAATCAACTTTTACAATAGCAACAAGGGCGGATTTGATTAGCTGCCTTTTTTATGTTCTGCAATTAGGAGTTAATGATGCTGAAAGTGTTTGATTAAAAAACCTCAAATTCATTGCTCAATGTTGCATGAAATACAGGACACACATGAAACGCTAAGGATGATCACAGAACACAAGTGGTCGTCACACAGCCTGGAGTGAACGATCTCTTACAAAAAGAAGTAAGTCAGGAAGTGCCAAGATCCATCCACGCCAATCCGTGCTCGCTGGAATTGTAAGAGGTCAACCACATGGGATAGGTCTATCTGACCCCAATAGATGCTCAGTGTCCTAGGGGAAGTCATAAGGCAACCTACGGTCCCCGTCAATGTGCCCTTGGGGCAATTCCTCTTAACACTAATTCTGGCAATCATCTGAACTCCATGCACGTAGGAGTCCCCACAACAGAGTGTCTCATCCCATTTAGACCAAGTCACTACAGCCGCTTCCCCATAGCGAGTCAGAGCCTTCGCAACCCAAAGACACGTGCCTGCAATTCAAAGCAAACCCTTGAAGACGTAACCCCAAGGAACTAGCAATCAGAATCCCCTGGACTGTGGGTGGAGCAAGTAAAGGACTGGAGTTTAAAGAGGGCCTCACAGCAGCCTGCAGTTTTGCTGTGCAAACCAAAAAACCCACAAGGCACAGGCCAGTCCTCAAAGATCAGGCCCTAACGCGCGATTCTTACATCAGCGGCTTGCTGGGGAGGAGCCAAGTGCCTTTTGCTCTGAAGCATGATCGTTTTGCTTGGGGGTCTCCGGATCCCCTCGAGTTTCATGGGGCTTGGATTATAGCCGTACACCTTGCCTGTCTCGGGTGCCCTGGAGGGGGCAAGAACAAAACAAGTCACCCACACCGCTTCCTAGCCATCTCCCCGACCTGCCCCACCTACTCGGCAACGCACTGGTGCCCAGGAGAGCTAACCCAGAACTGGAGAAGGTAAGAGACGGTCACACCTGACTGCGTAACTTTCTCATCCAACCAATCCATGGTCTAACATGCAAGGGCTTCACCAGCCTCGGTAGTAATGCAGCAGTTGTCTTGGCCCCTTCTGTTGGCACAGAGCTAGTTTCTCACCTCACTGTGCAGATCAGTCACCTCCCTCCCTCCCTGACTGTACACAGAGACTAGCTTAATTGCCTGGGGGGCATCTACACGCAACAGTGATTGTGGCAGTAAAGGTACCTAGAGCGCATTGGTAAGCTGCAACATTTCACTCAAATTCAACCATTTCAATACTTACATCAAAAGCTTGTTTGGCTCTTCAGATTCCTACAAAGTGAAAAACGAAGAGACAGTTAACCCCTCTTCTGCATTTGGCTTTCTGTCAATATAGATCTAGTGTCTCAGAGACTTAAAGTACGGTAACCCACTAGCCATAAGACCCAGGTGTATACACAGACTCTTCTGGGGACTGATTCCCACTGGAGATCCCTTCATTGGGGACTTTCCAACTTTCTACAAGGGCTTTGTTTTCAACTTCATTTCATAAAGTCCTCTGACCCTGCTCAGCGCAGGTTTGGGCCTTAAATCTGTCCTCCAGGGATTAAGTATCTGACAACATGGCACTTCACCTTCCCCTAGGAGACCATTCCACAGTCCAACAGATCTCACTGTTAAGTCTTCCCCTAATTTTTCCCTCTCTCAACATCAGCCCATTCCTTTGAGTAATGGGCCCTTGGATCACTCCAGTCCCTCAACGCTTCGATCCCTTAGACAGCTACATCTCTGTTAGTGGCTGCTAAGCCAAGTAATGAGGTATTATGTAAATTAGTACGTGGGTCTTTTGACACTTCTCCACTCAAGGGTGCAAATCCCTAGAATAAGTTTAAGGTGTATGCTGAAGAAAGGGTGATCCAAGGCCCCCCCTCAACACGCTACAAAATCTCCACGGCCCCGCTGTGCTACAAAAGCTAGTTTTCTGCATATAAAAGCCAGGGGTGGTGTTAGTGGGTAGCAAACAGAGCAACTGCCTGGTCTTATGCCACTGGTGCCCCCATGAAGCTACATGGCTCAGGCTTCGGTCCTGGATGGCCGGGCTTAGGGCCTGGGTTTCAACTCTATGCAGCTGGCCCTACTTGGCGGCCCCTCCGAAACCTGCTCACGGCCCCCCAGGGGTCCAACGGGGGGGCCCTGACCTGGGACTGAAGTCTCGGGTTCTCTTTCTGGCTCAGCCACAGCTGCTCTGTTTGAGACTGGGCATGTCACTTGCCTTCTCTGCCCCTTTGTTTCCCCGTGCCTGCAATGGGGAGAATGCTTCCTTACCCCGCAGATACCAAGGCGAGGTTGGCAGAACTAAATGGCACTGTGGCCGAGCCGAACCCAGCCTTGGGATCCAGGAACACCATAGCAGCCCGGCTGGTCCAGGCATTCCCCTTCTCTGCCCCTCCTCTATAAAGAAGGGTGATGGATGATGCTCCATCTCCCCAGAGATGGGGAAGGCCGTGTCCTTAGGGAATCATCACCGCAGCTTCTCACTTACCTCCTTCTTCTGCATCTTTGAGTCTGCCTCCAAGCCAAAGGCCTCCTTGCCCCCAAGCCCAGAAGTGGAGGGCTTCTCTCGGTCACCCAGGACTTCCCCTTTGCCTGCCTTGACGTCGCTGGCCTCGCTCATCTTGAAGGAGGAGGCGCTGTCGTTGTCCTGGAAGCCATCCGACATGCTGTTGGAGCTCAGCCACGAAGCCACTTTGTTTTTGGAGGTCTCCTCGGACACGGGCAGTTTGCAGGCGGCGGTCACGGCGACCTCGTCGTGGCTGATCTGCCGGGTGAGGCCGGAGTCCTTGGAGGCTGTCTCGGACAGACCGTTCTCCTTCTGGCCCCGGGTCTGCCGGCGGGTGGCGTAGCTGCGCCACACCGAGCTGGTGCTGAAATCCTCGTCCTTGCAGAAGTTGTCGTCGGAGCTGTCCTCGTTGGACTCCTCCTGCTCCTCGGTGCCGGTGTTCTCTTCCTCTTCGTCCTTCAGGTCCACGCCGCTGCTGTCGGAGGAGCACTTGGCATCGCTTTCGTAGCCCTCCTTGAAGTTCTCCACGCTCTCGATGTGATCCAGGTTGGCGAAGTACTCGTCCCCCATCTCCAGCCCTTCTTTGTCGGCGAAGTCGTCGGTCAGGATTTTCCCTGGAAAACGAGCGCAACATGAACTTGAGTGGGTGTGTTACCCCTTCGGAAGGGAACAGACCTTGGGTGTAGGCCTGCACCCAAGCTGGGCTCTGAAAACAAAGCGTGCTATGCCTGTGGCTAAGGCAAGGAGGGCTAAGAGTTGGGAGTACCTGAACTGACCCTGGCTGACCCCCAAACCAGGGAGCAGGAAGTATAACTGCAGTGGACGAAGGCCGGTGGAAAGTTTTCCACTGAAGCGACTGTTCGTTGGATAATTGGGTTTCGACTCAATTTAAGTGACTAAAAGTGTCTGGCTTCCATGGAAAAAATTCAGCTTTGTTAAAAAGCCGAACACCAGAAAACTTTTCATCTGCAATGCCGCCACGGGGCCTCATGGGAGCTGTAGTTTGGGACTTTCATGCCCCCATTCTCCTCTGTGTTGGATCCCCAGAAGAACTACATCCCCCACAATGCAAGCACAAGCAAGAGGAGGGCCAATGGTGTGTCATAGGAAACATGGGACAACCAGGAAGCCCAACCCATAGGGCTCTAAGGCACTGGGGCAGCATTTCCCATCAGCCCTACTGTGGAGCTTCCCTGGCAGGTCACTGAAACAAGCTGTGCAGCCAGCAAAGAGAACCCGGCCCTGCTTTAGGCATTTTATCGTTTGGTTAAAACCTATTGCACTTTAATGAGCCCTACCCAGCCAGAGACGCTCGGAAGAGAGGACCTCTGTTCCCTCTAAGCTACGCGCGTGCACACTGATCCTAAACCTTGCGCACACGGCGAAACACTGTGCACACAAACATTTGCACAGAAGCACAAAAACTTGCACAGAAGAAAAGTTTTGCACACAGGGCCTGTCAAAAATTAGAGGGAACATTGGAGAGGACTGATTAGCCAGAGTGTCCAGTCTCTATACTGGCGAGGATATCTGGACTCATATAGGCCAAGAACATAAGTTTGTATAAGAAACTAGCCCTGAAACAATATCACCCCTCAATTATTGGCGCCCCAGTGCTAGATTGTTTTAAACAAACAGGAAGCAGGTAGCGATGCGTGCACAATGCTGCTGAATTAACGCTGCCAGGGAAGCCTTCGCTCTTGGCAAATGCTTCACTTCTCGATCCTGGCGTCGTCGTCCCCGGGGTTTCGGTATTTCCTTGTTTACAGGGAAAAGCAGGGCTGAAATGGCAGCCCATCCTTAAACGAGTTTCACATGCACGCAAGGAGGTTTGTGACAATTCTGTTCACCTTTGAAGTTTCGTAAAAAGAGAAGCTAATGCCGATGTCATTTTACATAAATACTTGCTTGGTTGAAGAAAGGGTAGTTTAGTATTTGATTTATGGGACTGCTGGCGATAGCAGCACAGCTGAGTGGGAGCAGACGTTTCATGGAGAGAGAGATCTGTGTTAGCCATGCCCTGTTTTAACCACAGGACTTCCAGGTGGATTTTCAGTACCACTGCGGCATGGCAGCGTTACCTGCATAGATGCAGACGAAAGAGCCCTTGGCGATATCATCAAGGCAGCGGATTCCCCAGCCTTTGTTCTGAGTCTTGAATAGCTGGAGTCTGACTTGGAGCCCATGTTGTACCAAGCGATTGGTGCACATGTTCGTGTTGCATTTGCATCTCTTGTTACACTCATAGACCCTGGGAAAGGGGGAACAGATTATCTCTGCAAGTTTCAAAGACGAGACTGAGCTCCTAAAAAAACCACCAAACAGAGCTGAGGCCAGGACATCCATTTATCTGATTTGCTTTTGAATCTTGCCCTGTTACTTTAGCACTGCCCGGGTTTTGTAGATGTCATGTTTTGACAAGCAGCCCAATCCCAGCGTTCAGCTCTAGAGTGCACACAGCATTGGTAACGCTAGTTACAGAAACAGATTTAAAACCTGCTGAGGACCGTGTACACAGCTGAAGAGCACTGGACCTATCCCTGTTAGAGCTAGAGGTGGACAGAAGTCCAGACATAACCCTGCATCTGAAAGGAGTGTGCTTTTGCTGTGTAGAGGAAAAAAATAGTTCAAAGTAAATTGCTTGCCCTAAGATGTGAGTGATTTCTAGTGACATACTAGGGGATTTGAAACACTCCATGTATTAAGACTGGACTGTTGTAGAATGAAATAATGCATAATTACTTCGGTGAGAAGCCCCCTGCTTTCACCAATGCGTGTGTGATACTAATACCAATAAATAAATCAATCAATCAGTGGTACATTGAAAATTCAGGACAGCATTACTATAAAAATGAACCCTAACTGCAGTTGACTTGTTGGTCCACTACAATCTAGCAACTCTTCTACTGTGCCTATCACCACGGTACCTGCGTGCCTTCCATTCGAGCATTAAGCAATGTGACAGACGGCGCCCACTGATTGCATTCTCCACATTCAGCAACATTTCAGCGCTGCAGTGATTCTGAAGCAGTCACAGACTATCCAACCGGCTGCATCTGAGTGCCACAGAAGCTGACCCTCTCTCTGATGCTATGTCTAGGACCAATCTGCCATGGAGCCTTAGCAATACCTTGGACTCGTACAGTCTAATCACCAGAGGTGCTCAAAGTGCTTTACAGCGAATTTCGTTTTGTAACAACACATGAAAGGAAGAATTGCACTATGGGCAGGATGGCGCACTGATTATGACACTAGTCTGGGCCTCAGGAGACCCAGCTTCAATTCCCTGTTTCATCACAGATTTCCTGCGTGACTAGGTGCAAGTCACATAAGCCCGTGCCTCAGTTTCCCCATCTGTAAAATAGGAATGGGGTAGTGCCCTAGTGTGGGGCTGGGTTTTTTGTTGAGAATAACTACACTAAAACAGTGAGGTACTCGGTGACTACAGTGATGAGGGTCAGACAGGTCTTGTCAAATGTCAGGAGTTAGCGGAAGAGCCAGGAACAGAACCCAGGAGTGCCGATGTGTACACCTAGCTCTCCAATAGGTCATCAGATTGGCCATACTAGTCTCAGAAATACAGCTTAATGAAAGCGCAGAGCCACTCTACTCACCCTGTCGGGAGGCATTCCTCCAGCCTCTTGTGCTGGTAACCAGAATTGGGGTTGATCTGCCCACCGGGGGTGCAGCCTGTCGCTTGGACTGTCAGCTGGTGGCAGGCACATTTAGATCTGAAGTACAACCCCCCCCCCCCACAAGATTTATTTTACGAGAGAAGTCACACACACACGAGGGGGTATGAACGTTTGGGATTCTGCCAAGGACAGGACTTTGGCATATGGTGCCATCGCACATCACTAAGAGACGCCTCCCCTCACCACACACACACACTTACTGCGATGGCAGCTTACTGTCAAACACTAGCTTGCAGCAAAGCCCCTGTCCTGCTGCACGTGCACAGACGACTTGAGCCACACTGCAAAGCCAACTTTTACCCCAAACATTTAACATTGCTTCCCCAAAGGAGCAGTGGATGCAGGACACTAGCCAAGAGCGATCCTGAAGCAGTGAGATCAGAGATGAGACCTTGGTACATAGCACAATACCTTCAGTCTCAACCTTACCACAGCAGTGCTACTGTCACACTTTCATAATGAAGCTGCTACAGGGAATTGAGAGGCTGAAGCCAAGTACCCTAGAATTGGGGACAGGGCTCTCCATGGGGAGCTCTGGCCTCTGAGATCTGTCTCCTTACCACCACCCACGTGCTACATGCAACTGAGCCAGGAGCTGGCAACATTCAGGCCTATTTGCAGAGTCTTTCCTCAACATGTGGCCCAGAGGCTTGAGGAACTGCATAAGGAGCCACTTACTTGTCCCTGCAGCCGTCTTTACAGTCGCAGCCCACGAGGAACTCCCAGCCGGTGTTGATGTACACCCCTTTCCCCGGGATGCGCTCCTTGCTATAAGCCACCTGTGGTGGAGGGGTGGTGTCGATCTCATTGACGCAGGACAGCGGCACGTCCTCCTTGCCTTTAGTGATGTCTGCGATGTAGTAGAAGGGCTTGTAGGGCTGGAACTTGCGGTCCACCAGCACGTAGGGATCTAGGCAGAACATCTCCAGGAAGAGGAAGTCGCAGTCCGTCTCGAAGATGTAGCGCTCGATCTCCTGCATGCTGCGCAAGCACAACCCGCAGGGCGTCTTGTAGATGACGTGGAAGCCCATTTTGCGGTTGACGCGGCGGCGGGCAGTCATACGCCGGAAGTCATAGAGAAGCGGGATGAGGAGCGGGTTCTTGCTGCGATACTGGTCGCTCCGGATGGGGCGGACCCGTGACAGGCAGGTGTAGCTGCAGACGTGGGGCAGGTAAAAGAGCTTCTCCATTGGGGCCCGGTACGAGGGCTCATTGGGCACCCGGTCCATCATGCCGTGGAAGGGCTGCACAGCGCTGCTGCCTGGCTGACCGCTGGAATAGCTTCCGCTAGAGAGAGAGAGAGAGAGAGAGAGAGAGAGAGAGACAGCAAAGAAGATACACTAAGGATCCTCCCCCTGGAGAAAAGCAACACTAACAGCTTGATTTGGCACACAAGACACGGAAGATAGGCTCCCAAGGGAAGCACCACTGACTACATTGAGCAAAACGCCATAAGGAATAGGGGGATGGCCCTACGGTGGCTGAGAATGGACACAATTCTCAATGCTATGCTGGGAGCTGCACCATCGTAAAAAGAGAATGGGTCTTTTCATTATTAGTATCACCACAGTGCTTAAGAGCCCTGGTCATGTGCTAGGTGCTGTACAAACAGCACATTCTCATGTAAAATATGCATGAGCCTAGGGATTCTGCAGCATCACGTTAAAGATAAAGCAGACTAGAGCTTGCTTACCGATGTTGCTGGTTCACTGCAGCTTTTCCCAAAGGAGGAGTCTCACTTAGGACGGGAGAAGGAGGCGACGAGTGTCCAGACCCCACAGAGCCAGGACGGAAGGACGTGCTCTTCTTGGCCACTTGCTTTCTGGACTGAGCCAGCTGACTTTCGGGGCTTCTATACAAAGAAGAAAGAACGGTGCACGATTTCAAGACTAGATGCTCACATGAGTGGCAGGGGTTAACAAAGAGAACCTGGCACCTAAAACACTGTGAAAATTCATGATCCTGCCCTCACATGACAGAGCTCAGCCCACTGCTGCCTGCCAGAAACAAACTCAAGCAAAGATTTTCTGTGTAATTGGATGATCTGTTCAACCCAATAGGATCCATACCCACTAGGGAGCCCAGGTTGAATATAAAAACTACATTTTAGAAATGCAGCTGGCATACAGGGGACTTCTGGGGAGTGGGGCGGGCTCTTGAGAATATTACTCAAATTTCAGGCATTTCAGAGAAACCTGGACAGCCAAAGATCCCTGGACTGGCAGAAACAGAGCAGAGCCCTTGGGATCTGTACTGGTGGCACTTTTCAGCATCAGTGAGAAATGAAAGTGTCCCCGTTGTAATGCTCTCCTTACCATCCCAGCTAGCAGCAAGTGTGAGGGGAATATAGGTCTCCTCTCTAGACTGAGCTGCATGAATCAATTACAAAAGGGAAGCCCAACTGCTGAGGGAAGTAGAATATCTATACTGGGAGATACCAGGCGCTCAGAAGAGCGCAATTAAGTCTTATTCTTTGCAGAGATGAGGGTAATTTCCAAACCAAATTAAACACCAACTGGCAGAACGCACCACACATGACACCAACCATTGTATGTCAAACGTTGCGGGAGAAGGGGGGCTACATTTATATAAAACAAGTTCTAAAATCCAGGACCAAGTAAAATGTTTGTGAACCCTTAAATCCAGGGGGAAATGGCTTGAAGAAGAGACCGTTACCCTGCAGCACTTGCAATCCCAACATTATGGCACTGCACAAGAACTCAAAAGTGAAAGACTAGAAATCAAACAAGACCAGTCAACATCAGTGAATTAGGAGTACACAAGACACCAAGGCAGAGAGGCCGTTCTTTCAGTTTTAATAATCATCATCTTAAATGTCTTGATGAAAAGGATTTTTAACCCAACCATGTCCCTTTGAACTACTTGAGTACTGCTGCTGGAGTCAGCTTCTAGCATAAACTAAAAACAATCGACTTTGCAGCAGTTTGCCGCACTAAAGGCAATGGGGCTTAGAACAGCAGCTGTAGTCCAAGCCACTTGTCTGCAACTATGTGCTTTGTAGACAGGATCTTTAAAAATAATTAAAACAAATAAAAAAGAAGATGTCAGATCCCAGAGCGTCGTGCAACCACTGCAATGACTGTTCTTTAACAGAAGAGTGCAGATCGGCCCACTAGAGGGAGTCTGTATCTTGCAGTTTGGCGTCAGAGACTTCTATCATAGTCTATGGGGGATGCTGATGTTTGTCATTCATGTAGCCTCCTCGGTTTGAGTTACTTTAATGGCAGCAAAGAAGTCTTGATTGTGTTCTGAGCATGTGGCCCTGGGAGCGGAGAATGAGAAGCCAAACTCTGCGTTCTTCAAGGTGGAGGGACACCACTTGGGAGCAGGACTCTCACCTTGGCTACGAAAAGAGGAAGAATGAAACTACAGCTTGGATTCACGAGCCTTGGGAAAGTGTTAGGGTTAGAGTGGTGTGGAGGGGGCATTCAGTAGTTGGCCACTATGTTCAGGGCAGAAAGATTTGTATTACACGCATTCGAGGCTACAGGCAGTGGCACAGATTGTGTTATTTGCATGCTGCTACGTCCGAAAAGAATCTCGTGTGTAATGCTCGACTTGCTGCACTGGTTCACTACAGCTTGGGCACTTCTTATCTCCCTTTTCCCCATGCAAAGCGGCACAGTCATAGCAGAAGACATGTAGGCAGGGTATCATGCGTCCATAAATTCTGATGGGAAATCCACAGTGGTGACAGAAGTGAACAGGGACAATATCTTTTTTTCCTAGGAAGTTTATCTTGAAGTCCCAAGACACATGCTCAGGAAATCTGGCATTCTCCAACCCACAATCTCCACCGAAATGCTGCTTCTCTCCTTCATCAAGTCCTCCTCCGGCACTAGGATGTGCCTTTGAGAGTGTCCAACTCGAGTCTCTTGTGGCAGAAGGTGCATGGTGGATTTTGTTGGAGATTGGCTCGATCGGGTCTGGTCCATGACCATCAAGACCAACCAATGATTCTGAATTCTCAGTGCCTTGTAAGTCAGTGAGGTCCATGAGCCAGTCAGTCCCAGTTGAGGAATGCAAAGCAGCAGGGGGCCAATGCCTGGATCGTGACATGAGGGAGTAATTCAGAGAAGCAACAAACTTTGTAACTTGGAAATACATCAAGCGTGAAGCATTATGATTGAACAAGGACAAGAAGCTTTGCTCAATGGGTACTGTACTGGCAGCCTGCCCGCCCCAAGATACTCCTCCATCAGCCTTTATCTACAGCCTCCCCACACTGGAATTATAACAATTGTGCAACCAAGAAATAAGCCAAGTGATGGAAGAAACCCACGCCAGAAGACTCTTTCCCACCGGAAGGGATGGAGCCAGGAACAACTAAGCACTGGAGATATTTGCTGCAGCAGAGAGAGAAAGCAGAGAATTAATAAGATACTTACTCTGTCTCAGCAGGCTGTGGGGAAACGGACGGTGCAGCTAGAGACATTGCTTGGATTTGTTCTATAGGTTTAAACTGGGTGCTGGTTCCTGTTAATTCTTGCGTGTACTGTACTACGGGCCCTTTGCTCCTCACTGCACCTGGTGGAAGAGAGAGTCTCTACTTCAGCCAAAGATTGGTGCATTAACTAACCACATGACACTGGAAGATTCCAGTTAACGCTCATAGAAAAATATATAATTGAATTGTTAAACATCAAATCTATTGTTTGGAAAGACTTCACACCAACAACCACAGCTCTGAATATCTAGCAAATACCAACCTCACAACTAGTGGGAGATGCGTAAACTCAAGAAGGGTTAAGTCTACATTAGCAAAGTTAAGGCAGCAAGAATCCCATTTTATAGTGCTGCAAGACACCGGTATTGCCAATTATCTCCAAAAGACTGGACTCTTAATACAACCAATTTCCTTGCCAAGCCTTTAAACTAGCGAATGATGGGCCAATCTTGTAGTCCTGATTTGGTCAAGGCTTTCATGGGAGTCCTGCCTGAGAAAGCAGAGGAGGTTCATGCTCTAAGACAGACACTTGGGAGAGTGACATACCAACATTGGGACGCGTCCTCATTTGCCCTCCTTGTTTCTTCTCCAGAGCGGAGGCCGTGGAGGTTTTCATGCTGAACATAGGCTCCAGGCGTGTGGAACCGCGGTAAATCCATTCGCAGCGTTTGTCATCCTGTGGTAAAGAGAGAATATTGTAAGAGTCACAGCATCTGTCTGAGATTCAAGACAAGAAGCGTGTGTTTAAGGGGACTCCAACACTTGGAGCATACATAAAAAAATACACTAAAGTTACACTATTTCCACAGCATATTAAAACTCAGAATTTAAAAATCAGAGTGCACGAAGTATGCTCTGAATCACACAGCGGGGCAAGTTTGTCAAAAGCGTGAAGAGCCTGCGTGCTAGAGGCACTGCATGTACAATACAGAATAGAGAGGGTGAGCTTTTTACAGCTAGAAAGGGAGGGCGCCGGCACTAGTTAGGAGACTCGTGCAAAGGAAAGGTAGAAGATGGCAAAGCTGGCAAGATATGGTAAGGAGAGGGAGTAAGGATTGCATTCTGAAGGGGAGGACCAGGCACATCCATTTAAATGATGACCTAGTAGCTAGCGCACTGGGTTAGTATCCATGAGACCTAGGTTCTATTTCCAGCTCTGCCAACAACTCCTTGGGTGATGATGGGCAAGTAATCTCCCTGAGTCTCAGTTCCAAGAATAATATTTTGTTGCCTTAAAAGGCGTTTGAAGGATAAATTGGCTAGTGTTTATCACCAGGATTTCACATACTATGGAGCCTACACAAGACCTAGATAAGCATGGAAAGAGACAGGAAATCGGGGAAGGGAGTTAAGCAGAGGCAGGGGTGGGGAACAATAGCATTTACTTTCTATTCTCAGACAGCAAGACCATTACTTAAGCTTCTGGTCCGTTTCACACCAGTTCTCTCACACTAGCACAATGCTCTTATGTTTGGATTCAGGAGGTCCCTGAGAAGAGTTTACAGTCAGAAAGAAGCCAAAACAAAAAACTTCCCATTGAAGGTTAAAAAAGAAACAAAACGTGTGTTATCTATTTTAGTTTGAACACACACATCTATCCTATACTGAGCCTAAAAGGGAGACATTTTTAGAAGCACCTACCTGACCTTGGGTGCTTTGGAAGATCTGACCCACTCATTTTAAACAAAAGTCTCTCAGATAGCATCTCCAAGTCAACCTACAGCTATCGGACCATATACCATGCAGAACATAGGAACTGCCCATCAGAGCTGAGGCCCATTTAATCCAGTATCCCATTTCTAACTGTGGTCAGTAACCAATATATCTTTTAATTCACTTTCCATGGCAAGAAAGCTCATTTTGTCTGGCCTGACCTACCGGAGAAGAGAAATCCTCAGCCCGACTGGAAACATCTCAGCAAAATAAACCCAAGCTCCCCCCATTCCAGGGGGTAGGGAATGCTTTCCTACCAGGAAGAGGATTTTGACTAGACTGCCATCCACTTCCTCCACTCTGGATTTCCACCAGGTCCCTTCCCATTCTGTCTTAATCAGCTGGCCACTCTTCAGCAATACCATGGGACGGTTTGGGTAGGCACTGATGTACTCCTCTATGAAATCACGACAAGAAACATCTTCTATGTCTTCCCAGGTCTTCTTTACTATTAGGAAAGGAAAAAACGGGGAGAAGGCTTTTACAAAGACCTCTTCTGCAGCCTCACTGGTGATATTCCAGATGGAGTTTATGTAAAACAGACAAGACAATGAGGGACCACAACAGAGCAATTTTCATCTTCAAAATGCTTCAAGCAATCAATCCTGGCATGTAAGATAGTTAAGTGCCACTACCCCGATTTCACAGATGAGGACCACACAGAGTCAGAGTCAGACCTGGAATGTGAAGTCAGGAAATCCTGATTCCCATTACAAACCTTACAAAATGGCCAGGAGGAACCATGATGATCTAGTCTGACCTCCAAAAGGAGAAGCCTCTACCATTGAGCGGTTGGACTAAGTATATAGAAGCAGACAAAAGATATTGCACTACCAGAGTGTCTGCAGCTATGTTATGCAAAGATAAGTGATCACTGCAGCCACTTAAAAATGATCAAAGCATCTGTAGGCTTAAACAATTGCAGACACATTCCTCATGTAATATTTAGGGCTGTTGATTAATTGCAGTTAACTCACTTGATTAACTAAAAAAATTAATTGTGATTAACAGCGCAATTAAAACTGCACTTAAACAATAGAATATCATTGAAATGTATTAATTTGGGATTTTTTTTCTCTACATGTTCATATATATTGTATTCTGTGTTGTAATGGAAATCAATATATTTTCCAAAGTAGAAAACATCCAAAAATATTTAAATAAATAAATGGTATTACTGTTTAACAGTGTGATTAATGTTTTTAATTGCTAGACAGCCCTAGTAATATTTGATTGTTACGTTCTGCAGCCTCTCGTGCACAGCAACTCTTTCCAGGCAAAGTGTTTTAATTCCAACACTAGGACAGAACCAGCTAGAGCCCTAGCAAAGCGTAGGAGCGTGCAAACAAACAGAGAACTCACATGGCCTGCAGATCGGGTACAGCTCCGATTGAGTGACGTAAGAAGCATAGCCATCGTCAAAGAAGATCAGGAACCTGGAAAAAGTGTGGCAAAGGGAACATGTATTTAATACGGCTATGAAGCTGCCTTACGTGATGAGATTATTCAGCTACATTCATGAGCACAACCCCTCTCCCTACAGCCTGTTTGCATTCCCTTGTAGCCCAAGTCATGGCCCATTGTGCTAGGCACTGTACAAAGATATGGCGTCTGTCCGAAAGAGTTTACAATCAAAGTTATCCAATACTTCCACTTCCTCTCCATGGATCGGAACAGCAGTGGAAATTATCACACTATCCCAGCAAAAGCGAATCCTTCCCACTTAACCTCAGGGACTGAGGAAAGGAGAAGCAGTGCTTCCTTGAGAGGCTCCAAAGATTCCCCAGCAGTGAGGAGCAACACCAAGACTTCTTCCCAGCCTTGAATATGAGCATGGCAGAGAAAGGATCCACCCTCCCGTTCATCAGGCAAAGCTCTCTGCCCCAAACCACAAGGGTCAAGATCACCAGAAGCTGCAGCCACCCCCACAGACAGAGGTTACTCCCCAGAGGCAAAAAGCACCCCCCAGCAGCACCCATGAAACACTGACATCAGAGCGCGTGCTCCACAACGGATCAATGGACTCCGAGTGGCATCCCATCTGTGACAGGGCTAGCCAATCCCGCACTAGCCCAGATAGTATCAAGCCAGTAGCACTGGCAGTGGACGTCCTGCCCCTGAAGTACTGGGCATGCTCCAAGTGCTCTGGGAGTATAAAAGGAGGGAGCTCAGCTCATTCTGGGCTGGCAGCCGTAGGAGAAGGACATGTCTGGGAAGCTCCTGCGGAGGGCCAGCCACAACCACTGACTACCTCGGTGGCTGGAGCCACTCTAGACTCACTTGAACCTCGGAGGCTGGAGGAGCCAGAGGAGCCAACAGACCCAATTGCTCGTGGAGGATCCGAAGATGCCTGGGAGACCTCAACCGTGAGACCGGTAGGAAGTGATCCAGGGAGGGAGACAGAGTGGTACTTCCCTCTTCCTTCCTCCCCTCCCCCTGCCCCCAGTAAACCTCAGCGTATTTCAGTAGGATCTCCCCGCTGAGTCAGTGACCGCGGGTTGCCCTGTAACTCGGGGTGACTCTAAGGACTCTGGCCATTAGGCCGTGCTGCCCTGTGACTCAGGGCGACTCTATGGACTCTGGCCATTGGGCCATGCTCTCCAACCCCCAGGGGCGTAAACCCTGACACTATCCCTAAACAGTGTGTGCACCCAGGAGGGAGAAGTTTATTTTTGGGCCAGTTAGAAATAGTTTGTGTTTGTGGGGAGCAGAGGGGAAGAAAACCAAACCAGAACCAATTCCTAGAACCCCTTTTTCTGCGGTCAAGGGGTATTGAGATTACAGGTGCTATGGATTTATAGAGTGGAACATGGTAGCTGTTTAATGGTACACAGTAACACTACACAACAGTTTTAGGGACAACAGCTTCTAATTGAAGTTGATCACCTATAAAATAAATTGTATTTGCAATATAGCCTCAGAACGCAGTTAATTTTAGATAGTTAAATTCTGGATGATGCAAAGCAAATAGTTATGACAGAGCCATGTTTGAGGGACGAAGGGAGTTTTGTTTTTTATTAATCTTCTCTAAGGATGATTCAACCATATTTGGAAGAAAGAACCCTGCCTAGTTAGATGTAGATTTGTGTACCCTGTTTTAGGCCTACAGTCCCTTTTCCATAAGGGCTTCTTAAGGGAAGTAATACTGGTAATGCTGTTGGTCATGAATATTTCCATGGCTTATATTTCTCAGCATAGTGTTTTAGGGCAACAGTTGCTTTGGGCTGTATGGAGACCAAGAGTATGTCTTCAGAAAGGTATGTTCTTAATTTGGATTAGCTAACTTGGGTTAAACCGACACTAAAGACACAGCAACTCTCTTAACGGATCAGGTTAAGGCTCACAGGGAGCATGGGGTTGGACTCTAACCCAAGTTAAAAGCTGAATTGCCATGCCTTCACTGCTAGATAACTTCATTGTAGCTTTACTATTCTACATATACTTGCCCCTGACACTGGGACCACCACTCTGGAGGAGAAGGCTGTTTAATACCTCAGTTTATTCTTCATGTTCGGCGTTTCGGCCACGATGCCAGCGTAGAGCCAGACTTGATTCCCGTCCTTGTATTTGGCCACGACCCGGCTTCCAACGTAGAGTTTCTCAGCAGCGGGATGATAGTCATACGCAATGTGATTGCCAGAAAGCAAACTCTTCCCTTTGTTGTCGAATTTCACTTTGTACTTCTTACCAGCACCTGAAAGGCATTTAAAGAGGGCTTCAATCAGTAAGAACCACATCACTTCACACTGAGATCCCACTACCAAGAAGAACCTCAGATTGCAATCACCCAGTCTGACTTTCTGCATAAAACACAATCATCCGACTTCACTGTATTAATTACCCTTTGAACTAGAGCGTATCTTTCGGCAAAAATATCCACTCAAGTCTACGATCCAAGATAGAAACATTTAAGAGGAGTTTAATTCAGAAGATTACTAGCAAGACCACACCATTTATCATCCCTAGTTAGAATATTTTGCACTTATCCAGCATCCTTTCATCTAATGATGTGAAAACACCTAACCTTGGCACTCCAGTGAGATACACAAGCCAGAAAATGCCCTGCTGTGAGGAGATAAGATTTGCCCCACCATCCACTCTGTGATAAAACTGGGATTCGAATGCAGGAAATCTTGACGAAACTCCTCTCTTTTAAACAGAGACCCCATGTTACCACTTTTGCAAATATCGGAACACACATTGTTATTCCATTACTACTGTTCGCTCAACTGCAGGAACAGTTCTAGTAGTAAAAACTATAAACAGAGGTTTGGGGAAAAATATAAACCCTCCTGCTTCAGAATATAAGACAACCTCCAATGGGGGTCAGGAAGAAACATTCCCTGGGGACTGATTATCCCACATCTGCCTCCTGCAGGGTTTCTTATACCTTCCTCTGGAGCAGCTAGTCAGTATCAGAAACGGGTCCTGTGAATAGAAGGATGACTATTCTAGTCTGGTATAGTAATTCCTATGTTCCTAACAGTGTAGTTCTGCCATCTCAAGGACACAAGTTCTTAAGAGAGGCAAGTTTCCAGAATCTGACCAAGCCTGAGCTAAGTTATACTAAAACAGAAGGTTCAGGTACCCTCTTCAACATCGGGCATTAGCAACAAGAAAACATTAAATAACCAGTGGACTGGCACCGATCTTTAGACTCATTCTCACCCAGAACAGGCTGCTCTGATCCATAGCTGGTGAGGAGAGCAAAGGACTATGTATTGAAACTCAAATATTTAATCTCTCAATCTGAAGGGAAGATAGGATGACCCTAAGGATATGGAGGGCTCAGAAATGGTGACAGGAGGTGGCATAAAACCTTAAGATAGCATTTAACTTGTAGGTAGCAAGTTCAAAGCCAGGCCAGATGGCAGTGTATGTTGGGTGGCAATTACAATATGCTGGCTACTGCAAGTCCAATAAAAGTTGGCAGCAGATTGCACTGCTACTCCCCTTGCCATACTTGTTCTGTGCAAGGAAGACCGCAAATCTAGCACATGTTCATCACTAAATTCAAAATGAGGCTTAGCATGTGGCATTCACCTCCAGACACCACTGGCTAGTTTACAGCCAAGACTGTGGGACTCTCACCTACTGCCTGGATTGCAATCAAAATTCCTTTGTGCCATGTCTTGGTCCTCTTCTTGCCTAGGATACGCATATCAACCACCAGGTCACCGTCATTGCTGAGGTCACCCACAGCAAGCCCAGAGCTCACCTGCTGGGACCCGCCGACAGAGCTCGGTGGAGAGGATAGCCCATCTGTCCAGGAGAGAACAAAAGATAAGTCAGAAATAATTTTTCAAAGCAAATGTCTTACTCATGTAACCAAAAACCCCTACAGCTTAGAGCTGGACAAGCCAGAAACCTTATTAGCTTTCCACCATTTATGCTATTTCGCTCAGCTTAAGCTACTCAGATTCTTACACTGCACGATTCTCACGATGTTTGGATGCAAACTCTGCAGGGTTAGGTGTAAACTAAGCCTTTTAACAAAAACACAGCGTTATGAGTGTGTTTGTCAAGGGACAAAACTTAAACTTGAGGCATGAACCACCTGACAGTTCCTTCAAGGAGGCGAGTAGCAAAAAAGAGACGATGGTCTTTCTGTAACATTCTAGAGATGGATTATACTGCAATCCTCCCAATCACTTACTTTCTAGCTCAGAGCAGTCTTGACCTGTCTTTAGTTGAGATAAAAAGCCTGGGTCCATGGCTAAGCCAGTAATGGGACTACCCTCTCACCCACAAACACACCTTTTTGCAGATCCTGGGCATTTGTTTTTTTGTTAACAGCTTCCATAAATTTCTGAACATCTTGGGCAGACTTCCTCATTGCAGCCATGGCTTCGCGAAGCTACAGGGAGGGAAGAAGGAATGAAGACACGTTTCAATGTAAAAATTTTTTGTTTTTTGAGGGGTTGCAACGTCAACATGATTTGTTTGTGCTACAAGTTTCTCAAGGAAGCATGACGAAGCTCAACAAAATATAAGATTGTCAGCTCTCCAGAGCAAGAAGTACCGTTTTTTTAATCTTTGCACAGCGCCTAGCACAACAGTAACCTGATCGCTATTTGTAATACAAGAGTGCATTACAACACAAGTCTTTTCCAACTCACCAGTGTCTGATCCTTTGAGATTCTGTTACTTGTATCACCTATATTTAAATGAAAGAAAACAGAAAAAGCGCTTGAAGTGTGTTCTGATGCTGGAAAAGAATCCAAATCAGACCACAACCTCCTTCTCCCAAGATATCAAAGCAAATGGAAGGGGGCAGAGGAAAACATACATTCTAAAGGAGAAATATCGTTTAAAGTATAATTCTTTTATACATTTATTAGAAGATCCACTCCGTGAAGCCACAGATTTATGTTGGTTGTTGGAGTGGGCCAGTTAAGACAAGTTTCACAGCTGCCATAAAATGCAGCCACCTCTGAGGTGAAAGACACCATTACAGAGGGATAATTGGCACACAAGTGTTAGGGTCAACAGCTAAGGGAAAGATTTGGGATAGAATACCTGGACAGGCCTTAACTCTTAAGAGCTATAGAACATTTAAAAATTTATGCAGGTCATCCAGAATCTTTACTTGTAAGGACTCTCCCAAGAAATACATGCACAGTAATCTTAATGGAACTCATTTTATGTTCCTAAAAATGACTGGAGGGACATGCCAATGCTTCTAGGGTTAAAACGTGTAGTTCCAAGAAGTTCAGCTATTTCAAAACTAAGGCTTCTACCATTAAGCCATCCCTCTTTAAACAGGAAGTTCTTGTAAACAGAATCTCGGGACAAAAGAAAGACACATCTTGAGGATACACAACACGTAGTGATTTCAACAGGAGCTGTGAGTGCTCAGGATCTCAGTCCATGACCCAAATTTTGCCTCATTTTCTGAGGCAAGAGGATTTCCCAGGATCCCCATCCATTTTACCCTCCTTCTTCCCAACCAGAAAGCTGCGCTTTGGGATGGACTAAGTAGCCCTTCTGGCTGTTGAGTGCTGGATGCAGCTTATCTGCACTACTCTTGAGACAGACCAAGAATGGGGAGGGGTGTGTCATTTGAGAGCTTCCCAATTTAACTCCTTTCAATTAAATTCAGGGAACAAATGCACTGACTTTGCAAATGCCACTCTTTATTACATTTCCCACAGACTCCACGGGAGTCTCCATCTCATCCTCCACAGCTGGAGGAACAGTGGTTCTAATGCATATTCTTGAGGATGCTCCTTCACCAATTCCCTATTTCCCTTCATATTCTTTCCAGGGATACATTTTCATCCCCCACACCGCCTCTTCACCAACCCACTCCTCAATGTCACATGGAACACTGAACTGTGCTTCCAACCCGAATCAATACTCATAACATCGTCGTCATCCTCATCTGGGATTTCGATCACTTCCATGGGCTTGGAAGCTGAATCCTCATCTTCAGAGCTGCTCTCACGATACTGAAGGCCCAGCTTGGAGTAGAGATCTTTTACCAGTACCTCGCATTTACCAATGGCTCTGCAGCATATTGGGGGGGAAAAGAGGGGCAGAGAGAAAGCTCCAAGATCAGTACAGCTGTACTCCACCCCTCCCAGGAGGAGGAGAAGGTTTTGCAAAGCAGTACCTGCTACATTAAGGGGCTACTCAGCCATTGCTGCCATCACTAGCACTAAGTAGAACCATGACAACCCATAATTAGGGGTTGAACAACCTTTAATTTGAAGTACGCAAAGCCACTACAGAACGTGGCTTCAAACTACATACACACAGACAGACACCGAACCACACAAAGTTAGTTAACGCTTCCGAAAACCTGTCCACACACGAAACTGCAAATTACTGGTAGAGATGGAAATAGAACCTGAGTGCCTGTCTACACTACCATGCGGGGTCAATGTAACATATGCAACTTCAGCTATGTGAACAGTGTAGCTGAAGTCGATGTACTTAGATCTATTTATTGTGTTGTCTTCACTGTGGCAAGTCAACAGCTGATGCTCTCCTTGAGCGCTCAGCAGTCGATTTATCGCTTCTATACTAGATGCTGGATCGATCACTACCCGTTGATCTGGTGGGTAGTGTAGACAAGCCCTGGGATCCAAATCCCTGTTCCTGCATGCTCCTTGCTAACTCCACTAGCTCACTGTTCAACTCAAAGCTGCCACAGCAAGTGTGCCCACCTTGAAGCATCATCAAAGAGCTGGTCAACATATGCCACTTCTGCTTCTTTCTGTTCCACACTCTTCTCCAGCTCTTCCAGCTGCTGTTTCCTCTGCTTCACACATTCAAACTTCTCCAGCTCCTCATCAATGAATTGCTGGAGCTCTTCCATAGAGATCCCCAACTCCTCCATCACTTCTTGCTGCAACTCTGTTACTTCTGGAGAATCCATTTTTGCTAAAACCAAAGCAATAAAGAAATGAGACATCATGCAAGGTTTTCCTCACACACTCTGTAAGCCACAGCATATGTATTTTACCACTATACTCTCCTGACTGCAGCAAAGGCCTCATAAGCATATGAACATTAGAACGTAAGAACATTACTGGGTCAAACCAAAGATCCATCTAGCCCAGTATCCTGTCTTCTGACAGTGGCCAATGGCTGGTACCCCAGAGGGAATGAACATAATTGGTAATCATCAAGTGATCTATCTCCAACAGGTGCACATGAACTGGTGGTTAACTTGAGCTGACTGAACGTTTAGATGGAATCAATAAAATATTCAACATAATTTCAAATATCATGCTTCCTTCTCCAAACAAGCAGCTACACCGCACAGAACTATTCAGAATGCTGCTTCCAATACACAAGCAAAAGAATGGAAAGCAGGAACACAAAGCTAGTTTTTCCAGGATAACTTTGTTTTGTTTATACAGAACCTTTAAACCAAAGTATCATATTTTGGGTTTCTGGAAATAGTTGTAAATGAATTAGGGGGCGGAGGGGCCCTAAAAAAAGCTAGAATTTCAGTTTGGACAGATTCTTCAAGCCTTCACACAGTACCCCTGGACCATGTACATGAAAATAATCCAAGACTGCCCCTTACACATCCATCCACGTAGAGAACATGGATCAGAACAGCATCTAGATACCTGACCTCAGCCAACACCTGCTGGCTGCAGCTCCTCCAGCCACACAGCCATCCATCCATCCGTCCTTCCCACAATTTGTCTTTCCCCTATGCCTACCCATTTCTTTTGCCACTTCTTGGCTCCAGCCACCTTCTCATTACTTTTCTAACTCTCCTGCTTACCCCCTGGTCCCATTGCTTTGGCCTCCCCACTGCAGTCAACTTCTGGCTCCTCAACTCTCACCTCAACCCCCAACCTCCAGCCCTCTTGTCTTCCCAAGGTCATCCCTTCTCCAGGGCTCCTGGCTCCCAGCCCTCTTTCCACGGTCTCTCTTAAGCCATCTCCCATCTTTCAGCTCACCTGCCCGAGCCAACTCTT
>ML677399.1:3567502-3700561 GCA_007922305.1 Dermatemys mawii | reverse complement strand
CCCTCCCCCGACCTCCCCCATCGCCCCCCGGGCTCCTCATCCTCCCTCTTCCAGAGACTGTGTCCCTCCCCACCCCCGGCTCTCCGAGCCCCCCTTTCACCATCGCCCCCTGGGCTCCCCATCCCCCCTCCTCCAGAGAACAACCTCCCCCACCCCCCTTCTCACCTGCAGCCCTCACCTCTCCCCGGGGGGGAGGGGGCAGTTTCTGAGGAGCCGCCGCTAGGAAAGAACCGGATGGGACCTCACGACACTTCCGGCGACGGTAGCCCGCGAAGCTCAAGTGAGCTCCGACTGAGAGCGAGACGAGAGCACGCAGGTGGATACTGCGCGTGCGCTAAAAGCGCCCGGGCAAGGTGGGGCGCTCTCTTAGGGCCAGCGGCCGTCGGGCTGCTTGGGCCGGTGCGCATGCGCTGAGAGACCCTTGCGGAAGGTGTCGCACCAGCGGCCTGAGGCTCCCCTTAAAGAGCAGGGGGAGGCCCCAGGCGGGGAGGTGACTTGCCCGAGGTCACATGGTGAGTCAGTGGCAGAGGCGGGTATGGAACCCAGGAGTCCAACGCCTGCCCCCCGACACACACACTTTCAGAATCCTTGCTGGAGTCATGGGGGCTACTAGGGCACAAGTCTCTGAGCCACGCACAGCTGGGTGCCACCTTCCCCTATGCTAGTGGTGGCACCACATGGGGGATAACAGCCTACTACTGCTGCCCCTTCGTCTCAGATGGGAGAGGCTTGTGCTGGAGGTCAAGAGAGTTCAGACCTTGGGGAGGACCTCACCGGGGTGATTACACACGTGCAGAATCACAGGAGGGGAACACCGCGCGACCCATGCTAATTGTGCACAGATACCACGGTGATGGGTGTGCAGGAATAACAGAGTGTGCTGGTCTGCAGCCACTCGCTTGCCCCTTGTAGAGCCAGCTGCCTGGCATGAGCAACCATCTCCTACTCAGTCTTGCTGTTGGAGTCGGCCAACCCAGATGGCTACTACTGTCTTCTTCAATAAGGTGTCACAGGAATCTACTGTTTCAGACAAAGGGAGTCAAGACTCCTAAATTCAGTTTTTGGTTTGGCCACTGGCTCATTTGACACAAGGGGTTTAGTATATTAACTTACCTCCCAGAGGTTTTATGAAGCTGAGTTCATTGCACCGTGGTTTGAGGTCCTCAGATGGAGGGTACCGGGTGTTATCATTAGTGCTAGATTCTGTCGAGCGCACCATTTAAACTACAGAACCTTCATTTTCCTTGCGGGGGCAGGGATTACAGGGACAGCAAAGGAGTCAAACACGTAGAATTGATTCGCAATTTCTCTCTTTATTGCTAGTCAGTTGATCTGCTCTTCCTCCCACGTGGAGGTGGGGATGGCGCTGTATGGGTCTACAATCAGCTTTGCGCACCTCACAATCATGGCCATCAGGAAGAAGCACATCAGGATGACAAACCCAATGGCAAACCCCTTGTCCACATCAATGGATGGCTGCACCGTCGCACTCTCCATAGGGCTCCGCCTTACGCCCTTCTCTGTCTGCTGAGCTCCAGCACATCCATCACCTGCACGGCAGAGTTTGGGATGGAAATCATGAATGTTGATAATCATTTATATCGTGATAGCACCTTGGGGTTCCAGTTAAGTCCCCATAGTGCTCTGTGTTGTAGACAACACAATGACAGTCCCGTGCCCAAAGAGCTAAGTGTGGAATCAGAAGGGCCATAGTACCTGCTGTGGCAGAAAATCCTGGTGTTTTCAGCTCAAAGGCTCATAGACTCTAAGGCCAAAAGGAGCCATCGTAATCATCTAGTCTGACCCCTGCACTTCACAGGCCACAGAACCTCACCCACCCACTCCTGCAGTAAGCCCATAACCTCTGGCTGAGTCACTGAAGTCCTCAAAACTTGATTTAGAGAATTCAAGTTACAGAGAAAATTCACCATTTACTGTAGTTCAAACCAGCAAGTGTGACCCGGACCCCACATTGCAGAGGAAAACAAAAAAAAAGTTCCACAGTCTCTGCCAATATGGCCTGGGGGAAATTTCCTTCCTGACCTTGAATAGGACAATCAGTTAGACCCTGAGCATGTGGGCGAGATCCACCAGCCAGACTGGCCCAAGGTCACATAGGGATTCTGTAGCAGGGCAAGAACTTGAACTGAGGTTCCATGAGGCCCCAAACTCACTAGTGTTCATATGTCTGAGGGAGCAGATATCGCTTGCTGAGGTGCTGGTTGTGCAGTGTGGACACCTGTCACTCCGGGGACATACTGAGACCCATCAACCTCATTTTGCTTAGGCCACCAACTTGCAGTTAAAATGAGTTGCAATTCCCTGACAGGCCAGGAAGTGGCGCAGAAAGAAACTGAAGCTGTTGGGTAAAGAGGCTGATAGAGCAAAGTCTGACGTGGCTGTTAAAGTGTCACAGAGGAAACCTGTGGAACTGAACCCAGCTCTCAAGTCAGCAGCACCCTGACCACTGGACTTCCTCTCCTTAGGCCTCCTCATGACCGCCCCTTGGCCGGCCCATAATTAGCCATTTTCTTGTGAGCATCGTGAAATCAGTGGGTCCTGAGAGATCGGAGGTAAGCACGTGCTTTATGGATCAGCTTGAGAGGGTGTTGCCAGCATAGTGGGCAGCATGGGAGATGGTAGTGGTAAGAGAGCTGTGGGAGAAGCAGAAGATGGAGGGATCTGGGTGAGCACAGTTAGGGTTAGCGAGGTCCCCATCCAGCTTCCCATTCTCCCTGCTCCCCTGAAGTGTATCTGATGCACTGGAGAGGGAGAGACACAGGGGCATGAAGGAAAGAGTGAAAGGAGTGTAACAGACTGACCATCTCCTATGCTGATGTTTAGATGTAAGAATATTGGGCCTGGTTCTCAGTTACTCCATTCCTGCCCTTGGGGCAGGAGCACGTGGGAGGCTGGGTGTTAATGCCTTTAAGACATTGAATCATAGACTCATAGGACTGTGAGGGACCTCCAGAGGTCATCTAGCCCAGTCCCCTGCACTCATGGCAGGACTGAGTATGATCTGAACTATCCCTGACAGGTGTTTGTCTAACCTGCTCTTAAAACATCTCCAATGATGGAGATTCCATAACCTCCTTAGGCAATTGATTCCAGTGCTTAACCACCCTGACAGGAAGTTTTTCCTAATGTCCAACCTAAACTGCTCTTGCTGCAATTTAAGCCCATTGCTTTTTGTCCTATGCTCAGAGGTTAAGGAGAACAATTATTCACCCTCTTTGTAAAAACCCTTTATACAATTGAAAACTGTTCTCATGTCCCCTCTCAGTCTTCTCTTTTCCAGACTAAACAAACCCAGGTTTTTCCAGTTTTCCCTCACAAGTGATATTTTCTAGACCTTGAATTACTTTTGTTGCTCTTCTCTGGACTTTCTCCAGTTTGTCCACATCTTTCCTGAAATGTAGCACCCAGAATTGGTCACAGTACTCCAGCTGAGGCCTAATCAGCGCAGAGCAGAACGGAAGAATCACTTTCTCCTGCTTTGCATATGACACTTCTGCTAATACATCCCCGAATTACATCAGGACTTGGCAGGCCCAGAATAAGTTGAGTGCAAGTCAGAGCAGTCCTACAGCTGCTCCAGCTTACACTCCCCTACCCTGGGAAGCAGAGCTTAGCGACAGTACATTGAGCTCTGGCTATGCCACAATTCACTCCCTTCACTGGAAGCTAGTGCAGCACACCAGCTGGGGAGGCCCCCTGTGTTGGGGAAGGATTCTCAGGAGACTGTTTCCATCCTCTTTCAGGCTTCGTTATGTCACTAATGCTGCATATACAGCAGAAATATTCTTACGGTGAAAATTCTGACACCCTCAATTGCAGCAGTATGTGGCATAAAACAGCTACAGTTCTGAAAGAAGATTTATCATGCCTCCTTGTTTTTAGTCCGGTCAGACACTCCTCCAGGCGCTTTGGGTGGCAAAGATTCAGAATTTCCCTGTTTTTTCGCTCCCTTCTATTTAGCCATCTTCATTTCATTGGGTCCCCTTAGTAACACCTAGCGAGGGCATGTCAGATGATGGGCGGGACAGTAGGTCACCGGTCAGCTGTGGTTATGCTGCGTTCAGATCCTCATTGTGATTTCCAAAGTGCATGCTGCGGCAGGCTGCGTGTTTTTCTGATGGTGCCTTTCCACCTTTCCAGCACCAGTGTAAAGAGTTTCCCCAGCTCCTAATTGCGAGAACATCGAAATTTTTCTCTTTCCAGCAAAATCAAGGAAAAAAACAGTGAGCAGCCGCAGCTGCTCCTTTGCTAAGGAAATTTGGACTCAGGAGCAGGGTTGGTAAACAGCCTGCCCCCCCACCCCCAGCTAAGAAAATAACAGCTCGGCCATGCTATCAGGGCACTGACTGATTTGTAACACCAGGGCTGCTTTTGACCTTTGCAACTCACAACTGGTAGATCATGATTTGAATTATAATAGTAACACAGACACATAGGGAGAGACAGTTCCTGTCCCAAAGAGCTCACACACAGTCTGAGACAAAGGCAGGGGCGGCTCCAGGCACCAGCGCCCCAAGCACGTGCCTGGGGCGGCAAGAAACAAGGGGCGGCCTGAGGGCCTTTACAGGGCGGCAGTCAGGCCGGCTTTGGCCGTTTCCCTGTGGAAGGTCGCCCAGTCCCGCGGATTCGGCAGCATTTCGGCGGTGGACAACACAAATCCATGGGGGTGGGCAAGACGAATCCGCGGGACCAGGCGACTTCCTGCATAATTGCCGCCGAATCCATGGGACCGGGCGACCTCCTGCAGGGAAGCCACCGTAAGCTAACTCACTGCTGCGCTTGGGGCGGCAAAAACCTTAGAGCCCCCCCTGGACAAAGAACAGGGCGGGAAATAAGGACCCAGACTGCCAATCGCCCATTGAAATCAGTGGGGGTCAGGCCCTTATATACCTGTGCAGATCTGGTTTCAAGCAGCTTACCCAAGGTCACAGGAGAGGCTTAAGATTAGAGATCCCTGCCCTTTTTTTTTTTCAGTCCCAAGACCGGTCCTCCATACAGTTTCATAACCCCAGTGTGGCCCTCAGGCCAAAAAGTTTGCTCACTGCTGGATTAGGAGAAGCTGAGAGAGGCTGGCTGACTAGCTGGCCCCAGGTGTGGCTAGTTCAATCAGGGCACAGCTGGCCCTGGTAAAACGGCAATGAACTGGGAGACAGAGAGTCTCACTCCAGCCTTGGAGTGGGAAGGACTTAGCTGCCCCTGAAGCCCAGGGAACTTGAAGCAGAGCAGAGCAGAGCAGAGCAGAGCAGAGCTGGAAAGGGTAAGAGGAGCTGGGGAGCTTCAGCCTTCCCCAGGCTGAGGCCTTGGTAAAGGCCTAAGGAGATACTGGGGCTGCAAAGGGGCAGCCTGAGGTTAGGCAGAGGCAGCTGGTCCAACTCCCTTGCCAACGATGAGTGGCCAGGACAGACTGCAGTTTGCCCCAGAGAAAGGGGGCTAGATGATGACTGGCAGTAGCCACTGAGGCAAGGTGGAGATAGAGGGCTTGGAGGTTCCCCTGGGAGAGAAGACCCAGAGTGTGGGGGAACTGCTGGGGCAGAACCCCAGGGCAAAGGGCACAGGGGTCAGGGAGGGACATTGGCCAGCAGGAGGTGCTCTAAGTGCTGGAATTGAGTTAATTCCCAGAAGATTAGTAGGAGGAGCCGCAGCCGGTGAGTGATCAACCTTTCTGCAGTGATTTAACAAGAACATGGCATGAGTCATCTCAGTCTGACAGCAGCTATGCAAATATAAGAGGCTTTTTAAAAATAAAAAAGCCACTTTCCATACCAGAACAACTTTTGACCATTTATTATAGAGCTCTTCCTCCTCAAAACAGACTGTGAACATTCACTGCAGAATCTTCGCTCTAGCCTACGCTGGAAAGCATTTGCCAATGTAGCCAAACTAGCATAGCTTAATCATCAAACTTTCTTAGTTGAGACAGTTTATGCAGGCAAAAGAGTTTCTTTGCTACCATATCTTATGCCAGTTTCCTGAACAAAATAAGCTGAGCTGCCGAAAGTACCTTTTTTGGACAGAATAACTGTATACACTAGGGTTTTTGCCAGTACAGCTGTGGCATTTGGACTTCAATTTTTTTTTTTCTCACACTCCTGACAAAGCTCTGTTGGAAAACTTTTAAGTGTAGGCCTCAGTAATTTTGGCTGCTGATTAAATATGTTGCTGTGAGGCTTTGTGTATTAATTCTGAGCAGTGCTCTCAGTGACATTGTTTTAGTTCTGCACTGACTAGCCAGTTCTTTTAGCTATTGCCACACTGTAAGCCCCCAAATTTAGGTTGAATACATAGGTGCTGGAAGTGGGGTTGCAGAGGATACGGCAGCACCCCCTGGCTTGAAGTGGTTTCCATTATATACAGGGTTTACAGTTTGGTTCAGTGGCTCTCAGCAGCCCCATTACAAAATTGTTCCAGCACTGTGGGTTGAATAAGAAAAAGAATATCTCTCATTTTGTTTTAAATTTTATTCTGAAAACAGAAGTTCCATTTTCTATTTATTAAACAATGGGGTGAAAACACACAGTCATCAAAATGACAAAGAGTCCTCTGGCACCTTAAAGACTAACTAAAGTATTGAAGCATAAGCTTTTGTGGGCTAATACCCACTTCGTTGCAAAGTGGGATTATCCCACGAAAGCTTATGCTTCAATACTTTAGTTAGTCTTTAAGGTGCCACAGGACTCTTTGTCACTTCTGCAATTCCAGACTAACACGGCTACCTCTCTGATTCTAGTTATCAAAATCTTCCCCTTCAGTGCTGGAAACAGAAATACAGCTGCTTCTGGCTAGCCAGAAAGTGAGACTGACTGGAAACAGAAAGTGAAACTAAGCAGCCTCCTTACATTGTCCAAATGTACCCCCAAAAAGTGTAAACAAACAGCATTGATGGTGAAAAGTCAATAGGATTTTAAAAATTCGTAACCATCCATATGCCACTTGCAAGAGAGATGGGTGTGTATGGGGCTAGACATCTAGATTACATCACATGCACTATATATAATCATTTGAGCACAATTATAGATATGCAAGACATAGCATGTAAAGAAATAGAATCCACAGAAGGTTACACACTATATAAAGATTTTTCCAAGTGTAATATAACATTGGTGACCCATTACCTTCACCCATGTCAGGATTTTATTAACCTCTGGACATTCCTTACCTACCCCAAAGGATCTTTCAACAGCTCCCATCCTCTGCCCCATGGTGCGTCGCTTTCATTACCCTAGGCAGTTTGGCTGGGGCTCTGACTCGCTTGCTCTCCCTGACTTCTTGTTGTGTTTGCTGCTATAGAAGCTTCATAAATACTTCAGAAATGTGACAGCATCGAGTTTCAGGCACTCCCAGTAATGAGAGCAAAATGATCCCTCGCAGATGAAATTATAGCCCAGGTCATCAAGAAAATATTTCCACAATTGTCTTTCAACAGCGGGATGAAAACTGTGCTGGGCACAGAGCACGTGGCTCAGTGGGAGAGGCAACCTTTCAAACCAGATTCTCACTCACCAATGTGCGTCTTAACAGGTTGATTGGTAAGAGGTGCTATCATATTATATCCCCCACCAAGGACCTGACCTTTCATTCTAACCACAGCCATGTTTACTTCCACCGTGCTTGGGAATAACTCTTTGCTGGATGGGGCTTTAAGGCCTGGATGCTGGGAGGTGCTGAGAGCCTCTCCACTCCCACTGATCTCAACAGGAGCAGAAGGTGCTCATTGCCTTGCAGGACTGGGCCTTGGGTGGGTGGGGGTGTCAGAATGATTGCACTGCTTGCTCAGTTGGATTAAAGGTGGCTTAGCACAAGGCCTACATAGAAAGTCTCACTTAGGCCACCTAATAAAACTTAAGTGGTACCTGGTTTCCTCCCCGCATGGGGCATATTTCACACTTAGGCCCTAATTATGCAGCCACTTATGTACATGCTTCATTTTAAGTTGGTAATCTCAGATGGGCTAGTCGCCCAGGTACAAACCTGTGCCGCCATGTCTTGACTACTGTTGTGACCTGTGCATTAGAGAAACAATTATTTAAAAACAATTACTCCCATATTTACTCTCATCTAACTCAGAACTGATAAAAGGAGATACTTTTTTCCACACCTGTGATTAGACTGTGAAACTCATTGCCACAGGATGTCATTGGGGCTAAAACCTTTGCAGGATTCAACAAGGGATTAGACATTTATATGGATAACAAGAACAGCTAGAGTTAGAACTTATGCTGACATACATTTTGGAGGAGATAGTACACTCCATTCATCATGGCTTAAGAATATGGTTTATTGAAAACTATGTTAAAATTACAAGCTTTCACTAACTCATAAGGGGTTTCCTGGGTTTGGTGACATGCTAAGCGGCTCTGTAGAAAAGGAGGAGATCAGAAACTGTCTGCAGCCAGGTAGCTTTCTTAGAGTAAGGCAGATTGAGTTGTCACACTTGTGTTTTTGGGTCCTTGTATGTTATCGTTCTGAAATCTAAGATGTAAAGAATGTTATGTTGCAACCTTCCAGCAAGAAACATTATGTGTTTCTTCAACTTCTGTGTGCATATGTCATGAACATAACTAAGACAATCTCTAGCCACTAGGGATTAGGAAATTCCTTGCACCTTTCCCTGAAGCAGCTGGTTCTGGCCACTGTCAGAGAGAGGATACTGGGCTCGATGAGTCTGGGGTCAGATCTAATCTGGCGACTCTAATATACTGTTTCATTTCCCCCTTTGCCATGCGGTAACTTTATCAAAGTGGAGGAAGTATGAACAAGTTACAGAGTGAAAAAAAAAAGTGTGTGTGTGGGGAAGGAGTGTATGGGGAAAACCCCAGACATCTGTCATTCTGTGGCACTGTGTAGCTAAAAAGGAAAAAAGGGGAAGGAAACAAATTCCCAATTCTGAACACTTTTTGAATACTGAAATGAAATTTACCATCAAAAATGCCCTTTTCCGGTGGAAAAAAATAATTTTTGATTAAATTCATTTTTCAGTGGGATTTTTTTTTCTTTTTGGTCAAAACATGTTGATCATTTCTAGCGTATCGGGGGAAAAATGGGGACGTGGTACATCTGGGAATAAGAATGGCAGCTGGACTGACAACAGCTAGGATGAAAATGACAAGGCAGCCTCATGCTCCAGGCCATAATGTGATCTCCAGCTGAGCTGCCAGGAAGAAATGCCCTTCATTCCACACACCCCAGTCATGGGACATCATTTTTAAAGTTCTGCCCCAGGAGCTGTGGAAAAGGTGGATTTAGCACCATCTTCGGACCAGGTTCCCATGAACCTCCTCTTTCTGGATCCATGTGCAAAAGGGATTTAGGGGACGAATGCCGAGAGGTGAAGAGCACTTCTGGTGAGAGGCTTTGTGGAGAGCACTGAGGCCCTTCACAGAGAGGATCAGAACCCTTGCAAGACCAAACCCTATCTAGCCAAGGCCATTTTTATCACATCCATTTGGGAGAAGTCTCCGGTGTAATCTAAGGTCAGGCCAGGTTCTTAACGAGGGATCCGATTATATGAGCTCCGCTAGATAAGCGGATTACATAAACCTTACTGGATAAGCAGAAGCAAAGGTCACTTTATCAACAAGGACAAACACCCTCTTGAGTGGCTCGGAAATTGTCACTTGCTCCTCAGAAGCATTGAGAGCATGGGCAAGGCCAGCTCCAGAGGAGCTGAGCTCACTGTTCATTGTGCGGGCATGGACAGAACAAGAAGAGCTCCCCTGCCTTCTCTGCTCTGACTTGCCGTGTTTCATCGAGCGCCATTCAGAGAGCAGAGAAAAGCGGCAGCAAGAAAATCCCAGGATTATTTGGAAGTAGTTGGAGGCCCCACCCAAGACTGGAGCTCCATTGTGTCATGCAGAGGCAAGACTAGGCCTGCCCGAAAGAGTTTACAGCGTGAATGGACAAAGGAAGGGAGGGGAACCAGAAGTGCCTTGCTCAAGGTCATACAGTAGAGCTGAGATTAGAATCCAGGCCTCTGAAACTGATGCTCTAAACATTGGACCACAGCAGATTAAACAGCCACAGCTGATGCTACTGCTCTATGTAGGAATTGCCACATCAGATCAGACCAATTGCCCCCTTCAGCCTGTGTCCTACCTCCAACAATGGCCAATACCAGCTGCTTCATAGGAAGGTGCAAGAATTCTCTTATAATGGACAGTTACTGGGCCTAATCCAGCACCCATTGATGTCCATGTCAAGACTCCCGTTGACCTCAATGGGTACTGGTTCTGGCCCAGAGAGTCCGAGCCCTAAATAGCTTGGTCCCTGTCCTGCATCCCTTGAAGTCAACAGGGGTTTTTGCGTGGTCTTTATTGGGGCAGAACTGGCTCCATTATGCAGAGAGGTAAGGATACCCCACCAGAACAGATGATCGATCCGTCTGATCTGATGATATGACAATACCTGATGTTTTGGAGGAAGGCAAATAAAACTTGAATGAGGCACCTAGCCAACTGGGCAAGTCTTTACTTTAGTGAGAGGGATATTTTCATGGCCATGACTGGAAATCAGCATGGGCTGGCTTGTCACCTTGAGCGCACCTAGAAAGGACCCTCTGTGCCAGGATCTTCCCTCTTCTCTGGGGCAGGGAGGTCAGCCCCCTGCAAGGCACTCTCCCACTGTTCCTAAATCCCACACAGCCTCTGCACATGGAAAGTGTTGGAGGGAAGATGGAGAAAGGCAGAGACAAGGTGAGGGGGAGCTGATGCTTCAATTCCCCAGGCCACTGGCAGTATATCTGAAAAAAAGTAAATGCCACCTGAATGAGGTAGCAGGGCATAGGTGTACATAGGAAGCCATGCTGTCTCTGAGCTGGAAAGATCGTAAGCCTTGGAGCTGACTTACTGCATAGACAGGTCTGGCCTGGGATCTGAAAGTTTGTGTGTTTGAATGCATGTGTCCGGTTGCACATCACTGCAAAGAACTGTGTTTGCTGCAAGTGTCTCTCCCTCTTGCACTTGTCTTCTTTTGGGTCTCAAAGATTTTAATCTTCCTGGGGAGGTGAACACCTGCTTAAGGACTTTTCAGGATCAGGCCAGAGGGCCGAGCCTGTACGGTGCTTTGGGAGTGCAGAAAACTCTGCAGAAATGGAAGGTTTATTTCTTTTGTAGTAACCAAAGGCGTAGTCAAAAATAACCTCAGGCACAAAAGCCCAGGGGGAGCCAGTTTCCCCGCCCCAGGCTTGCATAATTTATGCTAATGATTTATAGGGTGCTTATTGCCAAGGCAGCTAAGGGTTTATTTACAAATTAAAAACACCCCTCCATCACGGAAGGTCTCCCTCACTTCACTCCTATGCTGCCTCATCAAAAGCATCAGTGCTGCAGCTGCCACCCGAAATACGTGTGGCCTTGCTGTCAGGGTTGAAGCCTGACAGAATAATGAAGACAACTCCCTCCAAAGCTAAACCAAAGTAAGGTGTCTGGGCAGGCAACAAACTCAGGTGCCAGCAGCCTCACCAAGGGCTGAGAGTTCCCATGCCGGAGCCCTCTGCTGAGCAGCCTGCTGCCACTGCTGGGGTGGGTGCAAAGGCCGTTGCATGAATCCATGCCTGGGACAGCTCAGTCCCTAGTGGGGGTGTGAGGACGTGAGGTGTGCACGCACCCAGACCCACACTGTAGGGAGGGAGGAGGGGAAGCACATGGATGGGGGGAAGGGAAGGCTTAGCCCCAGGTGTGGGGGAAGCAGGGGGGAGGGAGACAGCCCCAGGTGGAGGAAAAAGCACATGATGGGGGGGAGGGCTTATCCCGGGGGGGGGGGGGAGAAGCACATGATGCGGGGGAGGGCTTATCCCGGATCGGGGAGAAGCACATGATGAGGGGGGGCTTATCCCCAGATGGGGGAGAAGCACATGATGAGGGAGGGCTTATCCCGGATCGGGGAGAAGCATATGATGAGGGGGGGCTTATCCCGGGTGGGGGAGAAGCACATGATGAGGGGGGGCTTATCCCGGGTGGGGGAGAAGCACACGATGAGGGGGGGTTATCCCGGGTGGGGGAGAAGCACATGGTGCACAGGTGGGGGTGTGTGAAGAGTTCAGCCCGAGTGGAAGGAGGGCGGGCTCAGACCCAAGTTAGTGCTCAGCAAACCCCCCCACCCCGGGGGAGAATAAAATCCGGCTCCTTGCCCTTTAAACCCTGCCTTACGTCATCCCTGTGACGTCACCCAACTACCCACCCTCACATCAAACGCCCTTTAAATCTTTCCCAGCAGAACGCCCCGCTCAGGCCACGCCCCTCTCAGACCACGCCCCATACACGGGAGTGGGGGGGCGAGGCGGGGCGTGTGGAGACAGCCTATCTGATACTTCAGGTGGCCCCGCCCCTTTCCCCTCCCGGCCCAATGGGAAAGGGTCAGGGAGCGGCTCTCGCCCGCGCTGCCCGCTCTCTCCCTGATGCTGAGTGGACAGGCTCGGTTGCGCCGCAACGGGGCGGGTTTTCCTGCGCCGCCATCTTGGAAGTGGCTGTGGGGCTGAGCTAGCGAAGGGGGGAGGGGGCGGTCCTGGGACCATGGCAGCCGCCGCCAACCCGGGTGAGTGCAGGGCCCGTCCGCGCGTGGCAAGGGGGTCGGGACCCTCAGGGGGATGGGGGAGGGGCCTGGCGTGGGGGGTGACTGATGAGGGACCTAGTGGACAAGGCTTGGGGGAGGGGTGACTTGGAGATGGGGGTGGAAGTGGAAGGGAAGCTGCGGGGGAGGGGTGACTTGGAGATGGGGGGGGGGGGGTGGCGGGGGGGGGGGGGGGAGACTGGAGGAGGGGTGGAAGGGAAGCGGGGGAGGAGGGGTGACCTGGAGGGAGGCTGGGGGGGAGGGCTGACCTGGACCAGGGAATAGGGGGTGGTGGGGTGGAAGGGAAGCTGCGGGGGAGGGGTGACCGGGAGCGAGGGTGGATTGGAGGAGAGGGGGGGTGCCAGGGATTTATGGGCTTAACTCAAGTTGGTGGAGGTTAGAAACTCTAGGCCTGAGAGTTGGGGTTGGGGTGAGTTTCCCTCATATTTAAGCTTGGGGGGAAAGCTTAGCTGGGGACTTTAACTGGGAATACGTGAGGTGGGGCTGAACCTACTCCCCTCCCCCCCACCAAATGAATCTTCCCCAATTTTTTCCTTCTGCACTTCGGTTTTGTGCTCCTTATTGGGTTGTGTTGCCGGTTAGCATGTGCCTAAGTATATCCCTCTTTCTCTTCAAGATCCACTCCTATGTCTCTATGTGTAAAATCATGGTTGGTTGGTGTGCTATAGGTACACACCAAAGAACTTTTCTTTATTCTTTTTTTCTTTTCATGGTTAATATTGGGGTGTTATTTCCAGATCTTTTATGTTGTTTGTTGACTTGTTTTTGCCCTAGCAAGAAACAAAATCTCTTGTTGCTAGTTCCTCAAAATGTAAGGACTTTGCACATTGTAATTCATAGCAATAAAAACAGTATTCCCTTTCATCATTTCTAAATTGACTGACAGGCAAAAAACTGACAGCACACAAGCATGAATGGAGTTTGCAGTCTGCTTATAACTTTCTCTCTTTGTAAATGCTGATTTACAACAGGAGCTCTTTTTGTCTGGGTGTAGGGGGAAATCTGATAATTCTGGTACTTGCTGATTTAAAATGGAATCTTTCACACCTCATTTTAGATTTCTGGCTAAATTCTTATCTTTTGTTTTGGTGTATATTTATCTGGTATAAGGTCCTTGATGTTAGTGAAGTTATTGTTGATTTACAATGTAACTAAGATCAGAATTTTGGCCTCTGCTTGTGTTCCTTTGAATTGTGGTGTTTTCTGTATATTCTCATTTGTGGTTTGAGGCTGATTAGGGTCTTGGACTGAGAAAGTTCAGGTTCATCTAGTACTGTTCAATAGCATTTTGAAGGATGAAATTTTCATTTTAACTAAACATAACTTGGGTATAGTAACCTTTTGTGGCTTTCAAGATCAAGAAAGCACCTTGCGTCTTTAGCTTGTGGTGATCTTGAGGCGAGGGTTCAGCACTGACGTCTAGAAATACATGGTTGTGGTTTCACATAGAAAGATCTGAAATTTTACAGCAACCTAAAGCTAGAGTTCCCCATAATTGAATCATTGATGCTTGTGTTGCCATTTGGTCAGAATATGGCAACTGAGATTGAAACTTAGACCCTGATCCTGCAAATATTTACACATGTGATTAATCAATGAGCCTCCTCAAAGTAGTAAAAAATTAAGCATGTACATGTTTACAAGATTGGGGCCTTATTAAAGACATTGCTGCTTTCTTGTTTGCTTAGACTATTGTATTTTAGTGTTAAATTTTGTTTTCTCTTGCAATTTCATGAGCAAAGGAGATATCGTTAAATCAACAGCAATAATTGATTGGTGCAGTAAAGCTAGACAAAAAACTTTTTGTAAACCAGACTTTGTAGCACAATACCATTTCTTTGAACTACAAAGGAAATACTCAAATGAGTGTTTTGTATTGTTCATGCAACAAAATGTTTATGCAACTTCATCCTGCTGAGTTGCATGATATTTAGCATTATAGAGGTGCTCTTTAAACTTCGCTAAATTCACATCAAGAACAAGTTTTCCATCTGTGGTTAATGTTTGTAACTGCACGGATGCAGTTTGACAAGCAGAGCAATAATAGCTTGGTTCTCTAAACAGGAAAAATTATTTACTCTCTGCGTAAGCATTCATTTTATACACAAGGATAATGTGCGTAAGAGAAATTATTTGTCAGAGCTGTCCTTGCAAGCTTTGACCCCTCTCCCCGCCTTTAAAAAGTGGACTGAAAAGTTCAAGTGAGTCAGTGCATATTTGCGTTAAGCCCAGAATGTCCTCCTGTTAAGGAGGCTGTGAGAGTAGTGATGGGTAAAACTGGTCACAAAATATGTTGCAATTTACAACTTTTTAAAAGCACAGAAGTTTCAACCTTAGGGCTCGGATTCTTAAGTTCTGCACAGGAAGACCACTGTGCCCTTGGGGACCCTCAGTGGAGTTCTGCAGGTGCAAGGTCTGATTGTGCCAAACAGCTTGCGGAATCAAGTCCCAAGCCTGTTCACTGGAAACATTCAGTGCATGTTTCTGGGCTTAACTCAGAGGTGGGCAAACTACAGCCTGCGGGCCACATCCGGCCCGCGAACTTGTTCCTGGGCTGGGGGCGGGACTGAGCACGGCGTGCTCTAGGGTCCCGCGCTCCCAGCCAGGGCTGGGCCGAACGCAGGGAGCTGTGCGGTCTGAGCACTCCTGGGCCAGGGGCCGCGTGGTGATCTGCTCCCAAGTGTGGGGTGGGCGCCCCAGGGCTTTAAGGAGAAATTTAAAATGTGAGAAGTATTGGTGAGTAAAATGTGAATGGCATTTTTTTTAAAACTGAAAAGAGGTACTTCATCTGTAGTCTTGTAGCAATATGTTATTGCTTGCTGCTTAGGTTGAAACATAAGCACCTAATGAACAGCAAGGCTAATGTGAAAGTTGACTTAAGCCAGGGGTGGGCAAACTTTTTGGCCCGAGGGCCACATTGGGGTTCAAAATTATGTGGAGGGCCAGGTAGGGAAGGCCCCGCCCCCTATGCGACCCCCACCCACTTCCCACCCCCCTAACTTCCCCCTTCAGTACTGCCAACCCACCCCCCGACTCCTTGTCCCCTGATCACCCCCTCCGGAGACCCACCACTCTAACTGCCACCCAGGACCCCACCCCCTAAACCCCCTGCTCTTTGTTCCCTGACTGCCCCCCTCCCAAGACCCCTCATTTTAACCACCACCCCTCCAAAACCCCACCCCGTATCTATGCCCCCCTGTTGTTTGTGCCTGGACTGCCCTTCCTGAGACCCCTCCCCACTCTAACCACCTCCCCAAATCCCCCTTGATTACCTTCCAGTGCTCGGCTCTGCCCTGGCTGTATCCAGGCCAGGGAGCGTCTGGTCCCACGGCTCCCTGGGCCGGCCCGGCACCTGGCTCAGGAGCACTGGGGCCCTGCTGCGCCCGGTCCGGCTCTGGGCCCGGAGTGTGGAAGTCCCGCAGCTGGCTCCCCGTGCCTGGCCCGGCTTTTCTTTTCTCCAGCAGTTAATCTATGGCTCCCCCAATGTTAAGGTTTCACCGCAGTTCTCTTCAGCCGTTTAAATCCTCCTTCCAGTAAGCATAATATTTTAAGGATAATTTTTAATGACAGATTCTGCTTGTTGGTAAGATTTTTGATTGGAATGGTGAAATAACGTCTTGAGAATAAAAGGGAATAGTGAAAGGGAAAAAAGCCTTTCAGATGGAAGTATACAGTGAGACCTGCTTTACTCAAATCAATTAACAAGCTTAATATTTATTTGGATTATGGGAACACTGTTAAGGTCGACAGAACAAATATTTTACCACCTAGTTTTGTTATAAATCTCCATTCCCTGCTGTGCATATATGCTTTTTTAATATTGGCAGTAAAGTGAAAGGTACAAGGTTTATTTGTTGTTGGAGTCTTGTTAATGTCACTTTCTTTTCCTAGGACCCTTGGTAAAGCATGGGGGTATAAACTGTGCCCTGACTCATAATAAATGCACATCTTTTTATATTTTTTAAAAATATGTTCTGTTTTATAAAATATCTGAAATGCTAAAGATGACCAAGACATTTGGAAAACTTGTTACTTTTAATGGTAATCAGTTTGGTGGGTTTTTTTTTTTTTTGACAATTACTTATGTTCAGGTTTGCTGTGATTTCTTTCCTACCTTCCTAAACTGGGGAAACCTATTAACATGACCTTTATTTAAATGAAACAACACCAGCATGCAATTCCCTTCCTAAGCGTACTTATGCAAACCAATAAAGTCAGGCACACACTGTCCAAATGGTAAAGCTTGCAGTTCTGGGAGTGAAATAAATGCAATAATCGTCTCTTCTGAGTAGCTAGATACACCACTCTGTTGTAGCTGCTCTCAGATACTGATCAGTTTAGGAAAAAAAAACTTCCTTGCTGTTTCCATACTTAGCCAAGTAAGTCTTGTGCTAAAATATGCAAAACTGATAGTAAGCTGGCTACACTAGCAAGTGCAGGTCTCTTTAATGTGCACAATTCTGAATTCAGCCATTCTGTCTTTCAAGTTTTACTTCTGTGGTATTTTACCATTTTGATGCCACCAATTGAGCCGGCAACCTTCACAAACAGAATTGATGTGCAAATCTGGATATTCAGTTTTAAATGCTAGAAGGAAGGCATTGAAGGTCATGTTCCATCAGTTATGTTTCTGCCTCTTCCTGTTCTGGACTGAAGGTATTTTATTTTGTATTTGCAGTCTGTCACAGTGGTTAGAAATGCAAAAGATTCATAGCTTCTCTGAATTGTTTGGGGTTTTTTTTTTGTTTTGTTTTGTTTGGTTCTTTTGTGGTCCTGGTTTGGTGGTGGTCATTTGGTGTTGAAGGCAAACGTATTGCTTCTGGATGGAGCCAATGTTGAGTTGCTGCTGGAAAGGCTTGGAAGAAAGACTTGCATCCTATCATTCTGGCTATGTTTCTGTGACGACGACAATGTAAAACAGATCCTGTTTGCTGGGTCATGGAAGATTTGCTCTTCGGCTGTGGCAGACAAGTTTCTCTCAATGACGCATTTGATCTTGCAGAAGGTTGGTTTCTTCACACTTAAGAACATGACTCTTTCCTGTCTTGCTGCTTAACTCCTAACAGTATTTTTACAGTTTACTTCAATAGAATAATGTTTTTTTGCTTCAGTTGATCTGTTACATCAGACCGTTCAAATGCTTGCTTCCTACCACTTCATCTGTAGGCAGCTGTAGTCAAAATTTCATGCAAAGATATTTGGTAATTGCTAATTTTTAGTTTGCTGTATTGGTCAGCAGCTTCCACGTTTAATACAGTGAAAATAAGAAAAAACTTAGTGAAGTCGATGCTGAGGACTGAAAAAGATGAAGAAGCCAATGGTATGCCCAACCTTCATTTCAGACATTTCTAGGTCAGCAACATCCTGAATCATTCATAACTCCACCATTTTCTTCTTGTGACCATTGATTCCACCCACTAGCCATGTCCTTCTTTTCAGTCTCTCCACCCATTTTCCATCACCTCTAGGCTCTTGGGTAGTTTTATAACTTTAATGTTCCTTAAGGCACCACAAGCCTTGATCTCATCACTTCCCTTCTAATTTTAGTATAAAAATTGTATTCAGACTAAGATTGGGGGGGAAAAAAAAGTAGCCAGATGTTTAACATTTGAACGAGGATTTGTTATGCTCATATAAATTTCCAGATGACAAAAGTTCTCATATATTTAACACACAATTTTGAAAGAGGATTTTTTTCTCCTTGGTGAAGGGAATACAAACGAATTTTCCACAACCCTTTTTAAAATCCCTTTGACACTTGTCCTTCTGTAGGACTTTCTACTGTCTGATCTCAAGACAGTCTACAGACTTCATTTTCTTAAGCCTCACAACTGTCCCCTGAGGTAGGCAAGTGTGCAGTGGGGTTCCAGTTTTTACAGATGAGGAACAGGCAAGGGGTAAAGTGACTTGCCCAAATTCATATGGTGAATCTGTTTAAAAACCAAAAAGCTGAAGCCCTTTTCTTTTAGCTCTCAGTCCTGACAGTGGCTCTTGGATGTGCAGTAAACATTCAGACAGACCAGAAAGGAGTTTAGTTTAAAAAAAGAAAAAAAGCTGTTTTGCTCGTAAATCAATCTTAAAAATATAAAGTCATTTCCTTCCTCAGTTTTTAACCGGAAGTTCCTCCCACTATGGTAGAACAGTGACATACCGTGTCAGTTTCAGGAACTCCAGAAATGCAAATATCATGGTTTAAACAGGAAAAAATTACATGCACCATAAACCCAACACCTCCTTGAGCAGCCACATGTGCATAAATCTCGACTAAAAGCGAACTCCTCCTTCGAGATATCTTCTAAACCACTTAAATTACCCTCAAACCAACGATTAGGTTTTACTAAACAAACAAATCAACATCAACACCATATCACTAAGTGTTATATGCTTTAGGTCTCAAGAGACAAGAGAAGCTATGTATTTTAAAAAAAAACCCAAATCAGATTCAAAACTATTGTGTTGCCCAAACATTTAGTCAATCAAATCATTTACGTGCCTTCTGCAGCAATAGGTGGTCTAGTCACCAGAAAGGAGGTAGGGAAAGGATGTTTTTTAGTAAAACATAGGGCTGGAAGCTCCAGGTCTTTCCAGACACACCGGGAACTCATCACTTTGTGGGAAAATTCTTTGAATAGGTTTTATTTTTTAAATATCCATACAGGGATGGATTGACAGGGAACAAAGGTAAGAACTTAACTGCCCTTTGCTCTTAATCTCCTTTGCCATGTTGAATTCACTCACAGAATGGGTTTTCCATGCTGACAAAGTTTTGGTTTTTTTTTTTTATTTTTAAAGGACCCCCTTCTGTTGTAGTTAGGTATTTATATCTAGAATTCCCATGTTATTGATAAGGCTGAGAATAATGGCTCTGCTAATTGCCAGGCTCAATAGTTGTCATCCTTGGTAAATTCTACAAACTGGTATAGCCTTGCAGTGATGATATGCAGCGGTATGAACCAAACTCAGGTTGGAGGGGTGCAAGAGAGACCTAATGCAGACTAGCAGTATATTTTGGTGAAATGTTTGGGGAGAACTGCATGTACTGTTTAAAAATGATTGGACTATTAGGCTTTAATTCAGGGGCGTTTCCAAAACTGTATGGAGGGCTGGTTAGGGGAGGCTGTGCCTCCCCAAACAGGGGGCAGGGGCTGTGCCATGCCTGGCTATCTGGCCCCCCTCCCCCGCTTCTCACCCTCTGATGCCCCCTCCTGGGGCTCCCTCCCCCTCCTTCCTATGCTCCCCCCCAACCTCTGCCCCATCCACCCCTCCGTTCTCTGTCCCCTGGACAGGCAGCAGCACCGCCCGGCTGGAGCAGCACAGAGCACCAGGTCAGGCTGCGGCTCTGCAGCTGTGCTACCCCGAGAGCTCGCAGCCCCACTGCCCAGAGCATTGTGCCTGTGGGTGCAGTGAGCTGAGGCTGTGGGGAGAGAGAACGACTCAGGATGGGCCAGGAGCCAGCCTCCCAGGGCAGGAACTCAGGGGTCGGGCAGGAAGGTCCCGCAGGCTGTAGTTTGCCCCCCTCTTCTCTAATTTCTTTGAAATCAGATCACTTGAATTCTTGTGCAAATGCATAGCAAAAAAATGTTTCCCACTATTAACAATGACAGTTGTTAGCATATGTCTTTTTGCCATGTGGGGAGTGATTTTTCTCAGAGAATGGCTTTAAAAATTCCCCAAAGCTAGTTTAGTCAGGGAATAGATAAGGCATATTTCATGCCCAAAATATCTAGCATATATTTCTTGATTGATTTGTGGCTGTGTGCTGTTCGTTTTACTCCAAATGGATGGATTTTGTTATGGTTCATGACAAGGGCTTGATTACAATACTCTTGGCTAGCTAATGAAATTTTTGTAATCTATATAGTGATATGAAAACTTGCATAGTGTATTATGTGCTGTGTAGTATACTTGCAGCAAGAGAACAAAAAATATGCTGACTGCAGTGTTTGTAATACTATAAGCTGCCAGAAGCTTACTATTTTATTTGTATTGCAGTAGCACATAGAGTCGCTAATTGAGATCAAGGTCCCATTATGCTAGCTGCTGTACAAGGCACCCCAGAGTGCCTACAGTCTAAATAGGCAAGAGAGAATGGGAAGGGAAATGGAGACACCAAGAAGAGGCTTGACAGAGCCAGGAATAGTTCCTGGAATGAAATCCTGCCCCCACTGATTTCAGTGACAAAACTCCCATTGATTTCAGCTGGGCCAAGATTTCAGTTAGTCCAGTGTTCTATCCGCTGGACTACCCAGTCTCTGTCTCCCCTATCTAGGGTGATCAGGCAGCAAGTGTGAAAAATCAGGACGAGGGGTGGGGGTAATAGGTCCTTATATAAGACAAAGCCCCAAATATCAGGACTGTCCCTATAAAATCAGGACATCTGGTCACTCTACCCCTATTCCAACTGGTCTGATGAGGCAGAAGTGTGTTTTCACCTTCAGGGCACACTGCAAGGCTGTTTGTCAGGCAAGATTCTTTAGTTGAAGCGAACAACTACTTTGGTTGCTTTGTCTAATACTGGGTAACGGTTTAGTGAGTTTGGTTGTGAGTGAGTGAGTGTAGTGGTTGGTCACATGTTATAGAAATGTGAAAGACTGATACCTACCTAGTGTCCTACGTACACAATAATTCAAACTATGATAACTAGATCAGTACTCCAACACTTTTTTCTTGCTAGCAATGCACTTGCATAATTTCTGTGTGGAGTAGGCCAGTATGAACAGTGATATTAGCTATTTGACAAAGCATACTATGTGCTCCATAAATAGACTTGGCAGAATTAGATTTGATTTTTTTATAATTTTAGTGGATAATATCAATGGGTTTTTAAAGCTTTTTTTCAATTAAGTTTTCACTGTTGCAGGAAATTATCTGGGGAGTCATACAATAACTATTTAGTGATGGTAGAATTAGATTCAAAAAGTTAGTTGTTTAACCATTACATTATAAATTGTCAGCATTATAAGTCAAAATGTACAAAGTAAATAGCTGAAATCAAACACTAAAGTTCTCAAGCAGCATTTTTCTTATTCTGCCTTTCCATAAATTTTAATGGAAATCTTTTTTGTTTGCATGTGTATAGAGAAATTGACATTTATTAACATTTACCAATTAAAAATCTGATCCTTCTGAGCCCATCTATAAAATAGCCTAGGACACAGAGCAATCCTCTTTGAGGGCTAGGTAAATCCTGCTTAGTGCCTTGCTAGCACAGACTGCTTTCAAACCCAGTGCCTGAGCTTGCAGGCAACCGAGAACCTTCCACTTTTATGAGAGTTGAAAGCTGTTGATGTTTAATAGGCTTGGCCCGATAGTTTGAACTGTGAATGAAGAACTTGAAAGCTCTTTGCTGATACAGTTCAGATTGATTTCAGGTAAGAATTGTATTCATGTCTTAAATCTTTCATGTTACCATTTTGGGCATCATGTATTTCAGGTGTGGAACCTTTTATAGAATTTGTTTCAATATCAAGTACCACAATCTCTGAAGACCATGACCATTTCCTCCCACAGTTCTTCTCTTTCCTCTGGTTCTCTTCTGTATTATAACCTAATGTAATTTATCCTGGTTAAATAACATGCTAAATATTTTTAGCTCCAAAAATGGTCCTAGTTAGGAGGAGTAACTTATGCCTTGTTTGACCAAAGAACTGTTTCTAAATGAGGTTTGTGTCATTTGCATCTTACTATAACGTTTTCAGTTTTTCAGTTTAAGAATGAAAACATGAACCACAAACTCGTCCCTTGCTGAACTTTGATTCAGTAATCCTTCAAATGTGCGGGCAGTTAGTCAGGTTGGATTCTTTGTTGTAACAATTAGATGCTTTTTCCATTATGCTATTACTGTGAATGTCCTTCTCTCTCAAAACCACAAACTTAGGGGAGATTTGGTATGCCCAAGATCTCGGTTTTTCCCCTCTGGTTTATTTTATCGAAACTTTATGCCATGCAGGCAGCTTAGTTACTGACTTTTTAAAAGCGAGTAATGTAATTAACATATTCGTTTGGAGATTTATATGGTTAGACACAATTCTTACTAGGGAAATGAACCATGAATATGTTAGAATGGGGCAGGAAATATCTCATTAAATTTAATTAACTCGGCTCTATACAAAATGTGAATAATTCAACTGGCTTTGAATTCTAACATGCATATTTTAAATCTGGCTCTTTTCTTGTGCTTTCAAGTTGGTTCAGGTTAGAATCTTTACTTTGGCCTAGAGGGTTTGCAGCAAAAACCTTAGTCTTCCCTTAATAAGTACTATGCACTTCCTTCAGTAAAAGGAAATCGCATCTCTCGGGTTAATTGTTGTGGCACCAAAAATGGGGACAATGCTGCTATGTCAAGTATGCTTTCTCCTCAGTTGTTCAACCATTTGATGGAGGCACATAGTTAATATATTTGTGTTCAGATGGAGTCAGGGCTGTTTAGCTTTGTGTTTCAGCATAATTACTCAGTATGAAGTTATAGTGGAACTGTAGAAGCAAGCAAGGATTATTAGATAGCTTCGTTAAGGGCAGACAGATCTTTCTGACTTGATCATCAGTTTGAATCTAGCCCAGACTGGTAGTGACCATAGCTGCTACTGTTTCATGTTCGGCCTATTTTAAAAATGCGTCGTTGATGATGGGTAATGAACAAGAGTGGTGACCAGTGTTACAATGGCAATCCCATAAGAGAGGCTGAGGATTGAATGGTTTCAGGATGTCTCTCTGGTCCAGTTCAGCAGAGTTACTTACATAATAAAGCTCCACTCTTCTGTCATGTTTCATCCATAGATTTCAAAGCATTCTGCAAACAGTAGTTTAACTGCCCAGCACCCTTATGAAGTAGCGTCCATAAGAAAAATGCATGAAAATGTATTTCCTAGTGCCAGCTCTAACGTGCGTTTGATTCTTTCCCCAGTCATAGTAATCATTTTAGGAGCTCACAGCTTTCCTTCCCTCTCCCTTCTGCATACCAAAATGGGGCCAACTAGCATTTGAGTCAGTCTCCGCTTCCACCCATGACCACGCCACGCTGCTGCTCCTCCTCCTCCTTAAAAGGAGCACATCTTTTAGTTTGAGGATCTGAGCTTTTGATCTTAGGAAAACAGCATGTGCTTAGAGCTTGAAATGTACCCTTAATGCAGGCTCTGGAGAGAAGAGCTAGATGAGAATCTGACTAGCACGTTGTATAAAGTCTACCCATTTAAATAGATTATGGGCTTAACTGCATTGGAGCTCAGATTTAATCACTTCTAATGGATAATGCGCTTAAAAATCTGAAACATAGTGGGACTTGGAATAATTGCTTTATCTTTCCTGCTCAGAAATGGCATCGGATGTTCCATCTTTGGGTGCAGCAGTTGCTTCTGGAAACCCTGGACCTGGTACACAGGCTGGAGTAGCCATTGTCCAGAGGACAAACAAGAGACGACCAGGGTAAGTTGTAATAACTAAAAACACAGTAAGCTCCTTGAGACAGCGCCTGCTCCCTTGCAGAACAATTTGTGTAATGTAGTAAGGAGTAATCAGCCTTGTAATGAGGTAAATTCCTTCCCTTTGAAAGGATTTAACTATTCCTCTATCGCTTCATCTGTCTTTGACGTCTGTTTAGGCCTTGTCGACGCTGCCATTTTACAGTGCTGAAACGTTCTTCACTCAGGGGGGTGAAAAAACACCCCTCTGAACGATGTAAGTTTCAGCGCTGTAAAATGGCGCTGGGAGCTGTTCCCCTTGCAGAGGTGGGTTTTTTACAGCACTGGGAGATCTCTCTTCCAGTGCTGGAGCCGTGACTGCACAGCCACACGGCAGCGCTTTAACATTGGCTGCGTAGACATACCCTTAGTCTTTTTATCTTGTTTTTATGCAAACTATATACTCAAATGCCTGTAAGTTAACATGGTTAGAGTTAAAGGGTGCAGTCAAAAGAAGTTGAGTTTCAGGACAAAAGGGAAAAAATGTCTCCATCCAAGGCTGAGAATGACAAGGGGGTCACTGAAGCACAGATATAAGGAGTCTGCTGCAGAATATGGTAGATGCAAAGGAGAAAACGCTTCTGGCGCAGAAGCAGAGACTGTGGGAAGGGACGGAGAATGCCAGTGGATCAGTAATGCTCTTATGATGCCTTTCTGCTGAGACTCTGTAGGGAGAGCTTTATTATAGCAGTAGTGTTTATACTGCAGTTATATTTTGCTAAAATACTTTTGCAAGTTGAAGGGACAGAGAAAGCACATTTGAATAGTTTCTCTTAAAATGCCCATTGCTGGTAAAATCCTCTTATTTTCAAGCTGACTAAAACATTCCCCTACCAGCTTTGCTTGCTGCTCCAGCACAGTCCCTTCCACTCTGCCTCCTAATTGTTCTGCATTTTATTCACAGACTCGTATGCAGCTGAGCAGGTTCTGTATGCCAGGTTCCAACATGAGATGAAACAAAGTAACAACTTGCCCCCCCCCATGCATACAAAAGGGGATCACAGTAAAAATGGCTGCCCTTGTCTAACGCAGTGATGCCGTCCAATATCACTAAGAATACTAATTGTACAGTTCAGACATCGCCAACTTCTATTTTGTTTTCCTTTTTTAAACGAAAGGAAACGTGACTATTTTAAAGTTGCAAAAACCAAATTCTCCAGTTGGAGACTGCCACTTGGATCCGATCATGGTGTGGAGAGTGCAGGGAGCTATCTGCTTTATCAGATCACCCACTGTTCTGAATCACCCACAGTACTTGGAAACCAAGGTTAACGCATGGCGAAGGTGATCTCATGCCAAAGGGCCGTCCACACCATTGTACACTCCATTTCTGACAAGTGCAGATGGGAAGCCCCCGTTTGAATTTCCTGGCTCTTCTCAATATTACTGTAATGTGGGGTTGTTTTTAGTTAGTTTCAGACAAATTCTGCATCTTTCCAAGGTGCAGGTTGCAGGGCTGACATGCAGCAGAGTGAATAGTCTCTCCTTTTGGGCTGGTTATCTCTGGTAATGCTTGCTTCTCCCACTTCTGTTTTTCAGGCTTGATTTTGACGATGATGATGATGATGATGAAGAAGGAAACAATAAATTCCTCAGGTGAGGCTGCCCTTTTTCCATTCATACACTCATTAAAATATACAAAACTTATGGTAAAAAATGAGGTGAAAACACTCTCCACATGGGGATGGCTTCCCTCCCAACACTGGTGGGAGTGGGGTTGACCCTCTTTGGAGGAAGTCAGGGGGATGATCTGTAGTAACACAAAGTCTGTTGGATGGGGGTGGAGAGAACACAAATGTTCAGCATCTAGTGCAAGCTAATCAAAGCAAGGGGACTCAGACGGAATGTTTTCTATTCACACAGCCCTGGTATGCCAAAGCACTAGAGATTTCAGGACAGTATCTGTCCTTCTGCGTCCTGATATGCTGTCATATCTAAACCCACTGGGGTGAGCCGGAGAGACAGCATTAACTCTCTGGAAACTGGGCTGGTGTGCTCATTTATATCATGTAGTGGTGTTTGGGTAACTTTCAGACAGGGCAGACCTGATAGTGTCCTGTCATATGTTCGGTTGCTGCCCTCTATGTTTGAACATTTCTGTTAGAATGCCCAAAACAAAAATATCTGCTAGTAGCGAGTCTTGATGAACCGCGACAACACTGGTACTAGCTATACAGTAATACATCACTCGGTTATTTCAGTTGATAAGGTTAAGTATGACGCTTTAGAAACATCCCTGCTGGTGTAACGAAGTGGCTAATGGGGGAAAGCGCATGCGATTTAACTCCTTTTAGATCTTTCAAAGGCGAGTTAAGCAGCTGTTCAGTGTTTACTTTGGGAATATAGTCCAGCCTAACAGCACGTTTCTCCTATAACAAGGTCAAACCGTTTGGTAACGAGCAGAGTTTCCATTACTACCCTAACAATTTGCCATTCAGTCTGTTGTACGGATGCTCTAGGTTAGCTTACGGCAGTCCCCTAATGCTGCTAACTCCCAGTGGCTGCAAACGTCTCTGTTTATCATAATTCATATGGAAGATTGGGAAGTCATGAAGAGCTTGTGTAATTAATCTGTAGTCCAGTTACAAGGATTAGATTTTTGGTTTAGACAACTCTGATGCAATCATAGGATGCATTAGGTGAGGTATTTCCCATAGATAAGGGGAACTGTTATTGCCATCATACAAGGCACTGGTGAGACTTCTTTGGGAACACTGTGCTATTCTGGTCTCCCATGTTTAAGGAACATGATTTTGAACTAGCCCTTCTCTGCATGACCAGAGGAATGGAGAACCTACCTGGTAAGAGGTGACTTAAGGAACTTTGCTTGTTTAGCCTAACAAAATGAAGGGTGGGAGGAGATATGATTACTGTCTATGAATACATCTGAGAGGGTAAACACCAGGGAGGGAGAGGAGTTATTTAAGTTACGGGCCAATGTTGGCACAAGAAGAAATAGATAGAAACTGGCCATCAATAACTTTAGGCTTGACATTAGTTTAGGGTTTCTAACCATCAGAGGAGTGACATTCTGGGGCTGCCTTCCAAGGGGAGACCTAGGGGTAAAAAACCCTAACTTTTTTTTAAGACTGAGCTTGATAAGTTTATGAGGGGTGCCTACAATGGAATATGGCCCATCCATGACTGCTATTAGCAAGCATCTCCAACAGCCAGAAATGGGACACTAGAAGGCAAGGGCTCTGAGTTACTACAGAGAATTCTTTCCCAAGAATATGTCTGGTAGGGTTTTGCCCACATGGTCAGGGTCTAACTGACCCCTTCCTCCTCCCCCCCACCCCCCACCCCCCCCAAAAAAAAGTTTGGCAGAGACCTTGTGGGATTTTTTCATCTTCCTTTGCTGCATGGGCCACGGGTCGCTTGCTGGTTTGAACTAGAGTAAAAGGTGGATTCTCTGTAATTTTAAGTCTTTTAAAATCAAGATCTGAGGACCTCAGTAACTCAGCTAGAGATTATGGGCCTACCACATGAGTGGGTGGGTGAGTTTCTGTCGCTTGCAACGTGCAGGAGATCAGACTAGATGATTGTGACACTGTCTTTTGGTCTTAGAGTCTGAATCTAAGGAAGCTCAAAATCCGTATGCCAATTTGTCAGTTTTTCCCAGGCTGTGTGGCATTTTGCTATGCAGTTTAATGCCATTCAGGCTTTGGAATGGCTAACAAGCATGACAATGGTTCTGGCTTCTTTATTTTTCTAGTGTATGTAGGATTTATCTAATAAATTCCAAGTCATTGAATGGATGAGGCTATGGGAGAAATTGCATCTTCAGAACATAATTTAAGCCATTTTACTTAACGACTTTCAGGCAATGGGAGGTGGCTGATCTTGGTATGAGATCACTCTTGTGTCACGTGGGAGAAATGTAACTAATAGGCTTATTAATCTCTAAGCACTTGGAAACAAAGCTATGACTTCACTACGTCGGGTTGCAACTTGTATTCTACGTAACTGGTGTATTTTTTTTCAGTGTCTGGCTCTTTCACACGATTTAATAAACTTGTTACTTACATGTCATTTCTTTTCAATAATAAAGTATTTTAAAACATTTTTTCATTTCCCCCCTTCCTAGATGTGATGATGATCAGATCCCAAATGATAAAGAGAGATTTGCCAGGTAAGAATTCACAGTGCAGTGGTTCATAAAACTCTCAAAGTCATACTGCTTACCTCTGGGGCACCTCACCTACCAGTTAGTGCATGTTCATCACTCTTCTCATTTTTTTGTGTGTTTTTTCTGAGGCAAGCCTACGTCTTGCACCAGGGAAGCTAGAAATCCCACAGAATTGCTTTAGAGCAGTTTGATTGTAAAGGTATCAAACTAATTCAGTGTCACTTTTTTGCGATACATCTCCTTGTTCAGCAGTCAATTAGCCCCAAATCTTATAAAAATACAAGTGTGCAGCATGCTTGTAACAAACTGTACTTGTACAGTGTTTCCTTTTCTGCCTGTATTATGCTTCCTGGGTATCGCCTACTTTTATATTTTGTAAAGGAATTCTGCCAAAGCAGTGTGGATAAATGGGTTTGGGGTTTTTTTTAAATCAGATAGTACAGTAGCATTAGTGGAGAACTCTTTGACCTGGAAGTTTTAAGGGAAGTGTCTGGTAGAGTTGGTGCTGTAGCACTCTTTCCTCAAGTGCAGTTGAAGTCAATGGGAGCTGAGGGCGTTAAACGTCTTGCAGGAAGCTCTCTGTACCATCTAGAATTGGGCACTGGCACTATTGTATTTCTCCGGTTGCCTTGGGCACATTGAAGGGGCACCGCAGGCCTAGAGTGAAGCTAATTTAAGCTGATTTGAAATGTTTAATTTAAATTTTTTTTGAGGTGCCTTTGAAATGTTGCTAAACATTTGAGTTTCATGTATGTTCTGAATGCTGTCTCCAGTCGACGTCTTCATTGCGAGAGTCCATTTTGTCTTCTGATTTTGCTAAACTCTTTGCCAAAATAAGCAACTCTAGAGCATTAGCATCAGTGCATGCAATGACTTGTTGTTAAGCAGCTAAATCATTCAGCTAGAGGTAGACCTGAACCAATGAATGCCCTGAACTTGGTGGAGGCTCATCTCTGGATACAAATTACGGCCATTACTCAATGTCAGAACTGCTAGTATTCCTCAGGAGAGAAAGCAAAGGATGTTACTTGTGTTTACAAAGAACTTCCATTCACTAAAATCACTGTGGGCGAAGGGCCTTGCAGAGTGGTGGGTCATGGATCTTGAGGTTCGAGGGTACAGAGGAGGCAGGAATGGTACTGACCCTTCCATAGGGAGCCCTTCTCAGGCAGGAGATCAGTGTGTGTGTGTGCCAATGTTGGGCCTCTGAAAGGGAAAAAGATTAAAAACAGTGTATGGGGGGTGAGGCTTTGGCAGAACTCCAGGTGCCCCTCACCCCTATTCAGCTTCTTTGAGTAAGCTACAGTGTTCCTGCACTGGAGTTCTGTTATTGCAACAGCTCTGCATTTCCAGGTTTCTTCTCTAACTCCTTGTTTCTGTGCGTTCACACTGGCACTGTAATCTTCTTAACAACAAAAGTCTCAGCACAGCGAGCGAACTCTCAAAACCAACCTCTTCTGGTCTGTTATAGGCAGTATGTCCATCTATAAGAGAATGCTGTGGGTTCAGCTTCACTAGGCTTTGAGTTAATTGCCAGTTCTCTTCAGTTCCTGTTAACTTATTGCACTGGTTAACCTGTGTTAAAAAGACCTCTTTCCCTAGTGTAGGCATGGCCTTGGTGGCTTTCGAAGAAACTTAAATAGAATAAAAAAAGGCAGATTCTTTAAGCATTATTGATGCATAGTGTAGCACAGGTTCTCTTGGTATCATGTGTTGTGATATCCTAGGACTGCTCTACGGGGTCAGAACCTTAGCACTTGAGTTGGATATACTGTTTCAGTCCCTGACCCTTTCCAGGAGTTGAGTTAACTCTATAATACTCCAAGCCAGTGGTGCAATATTGCACATGAGGTTGTCTGGAAATTCATCTTGATCCTCTGCAAGTGATCAGTTTACGCTCTGAAGTATGCGATCAGTTTCTCCTTATCTTGGCATACATAGCTAGAAATGTTAGCAGCGATGGACCTTATACTTACCCATGTTAAAACAAACAGCTGCAGTCTTTAACCACCACTCTTGTGGTTAAAAAATTAAGCAAATAAAACAGCTGCGGCATTGAGGTTTAAAAGCTGCTAATGTGCACGGCCACTGTGTCCAACGTCATTCTGCATACGTTCAGCACTTAGTATCTGTTCCTTAGTGATGTGTAAATAATATATTCTCTCCTATACGTGTTGACTATGAAGCAATGAGCAAGATAGCAAGTTACTTCTAGTGTAGAATAGGAGTACTGCAAATACTTAGGTGTTCCATTGATAGAGTAATCAGCAGCAATCTGTGTATAACTGGAAACTTCATCAGTACTGGTGGAATGAAGAATGCAGTAAAGATTGGGGCTGGATAAAATATATATTTATACCATACATTTGATCGTGATGCCCAGGGACTAAACGCCTTTGTATCCATGGACACAGTCTACACCTACTTTGCCCATTAATCCATCTCTACTGGGACCTCTGAGCAGCTCTCATATGGCCACCTTTTACTAGCTGAGAGTGTCTCTGCCCCCTCCCACCTTCTTCCTCAAAATATGAATTGAATAAACCAGGGCTTGAAAGTCAGACATCAGCTCTTCAGTACAGGACTAATAACAGTTTTAAGGCCCAGTATATCACAGCTGGCCAGTGCTAGAAACTTATGCTCCACTCCATGAATCTGAGCTATATTTTGAAGAGCATGCTTCTTTTTTTTAATGCCTCGCAATCGGTGAGAGATTAAACATAAAATTGTAGCTTCCTGACTTATAGAGAACATTCAGTATGTGAAGTTACAAATGACGATTTTGAATCATTATGTGGTATCTAAGGCAACCTGATCTGAAGGACAGAGAGAGTTGGAAAAATAATACGAGCAAACTTTTGAAAAAGTGTTTCTCTCCCCACCCCCCCACATACTTTTCTCTAACAACACTATATGCGCATACATGTTGTGATTATAAACTTTCTGTAGGCCCCTTGTGTAGATGACTTTCACAGTACCTTTGTGGTTTCACCGCTCATGCATAATGTGGTTGTCCCAAATGTATGCCAACTCCATCTCATTATGTAGTGTCTGTGTATATAACAATGTTATAAAGGGCAATTGTGTCTTGGTCTCTGATTCTCTTGGCATTTGTGGGTGTCCTTATATGCAAAATCTGAGTGTCTTTTGTCTAGCTCAGTAGTATATTAACACTACGAATCAACAAGCTGTGTGTATTAATTAAAAATACCATCTTTCTCATTACTTAGGGAGGTAAATGTATTATAATGTGACTGAGAGTCAGGACTTCTGGGGGATCTTCCCAGCTCTCCTGCTAACTTTCTGTGACCTTAGGCAAAATTGTGTGCCTCAGTTTACCCATCTGTAAAAATGAATCTAATAGTTGCCTACCTTATAGGCTTGCTTGATGTTTTCAGCATGCTTTGAGATACTTTGATAGAAGGTGTTAGATAATTAAAGGTATTATGTTATACAGTTATCTCCTTGTTTTGTTGTTTGTTTTTTTACAGAACAGATGTATCAATAGATTGGGTTTCCTAATACATCTTCCCATTTTTTCATTTCTTTAAACTTTTTTCCATTTTAGCTTAGTTCACTAATTTTATTTTTAGGTCTGATGATGAGCAGAGTTCAGCGGATAAGGAAAGACTTGCCAGGTAGGTAGGAGAATGGAGATTTCGAGCATGGCAAAGCAGAGTACTTCCTCTCCTTGACGTTTCTGCAGGCATCCCCACTTTTATTTCCTTTATCTGCTGCAATAAAGGACTTGAAACTGGACAGACTTCTGGAAATCTGTGTGATAGTAGAACTTCAAGCTGTCTTCTCCTTGTGAGAACATTTTGCGGGAATACCCTCAAGTATTTATTTGCATCCGAACCCAGACAGCATGAAGACTGCTGGGCAGAGCGTGGCTGGGCCAGTACTTTCTCAGTTTATGGTAGTTCTGCTAACTTCAGCCTTGGCAAGTAAAACCTCTCTTCTGCTGGACTGAGAGATGCTAGGTGCAGGAATATCCAGTTTGTAAGCTCCTGCCATGTTGCGATGGTGCCTTTTACCACTATATAAATAGATATCAGAATTGTATTGGCCAGATTTCTTCTAAGTGCAGTACCATGCCAAATACTGGGTTGGAATATGACAAAACAGAATGGGCACCATGCTGTAAAAATAAGATATTTTTTTTTCTTAAATCTGTTATTGAACAGTCACTCCTCTTAAGTAAAACACAGAATCAAAACATGGGTTTTCGTGCTCAGAATCTGTCAAGATTCTGGTTGGCTTTTATTACATGCTGTCTAAGAAGCAGAGGCGCTTTCTGGAAGTGCAGCATTTCATAGTTGAAATATTTCTGGCCAGATAAGAAAGATGTTCAGTGGCTTAAAGGAGGACCCCTAAGTGTATCTGTGGCGAACAAGGGACTATTTAGCTCATGAGTGGGCAAACTTTTTGGCCCGAGGGCCACATCGGATTCAAAATTGTGTGGAGGGCCGAGTAGGGAAGGCTGTGCCCCCCAAACAGCCTGGCCCTGCCCCCATCTGACCCCTAACCACTTCCCGCCCCCCTCAGAACCCCTGACCTGTCCAACCCCGCCCCCAACTCCTTTTCCCCTGATCGCCCCCTCTGTAGACCTCCCCACCCTAACTGGCCCCCCAGGATCCCACCTCCTATCTAAGCCTCCCTACTCTTTGTCCCCGACTACCCTCTCCAGAGACCCTCTGCCCCTAACCACCCCCCAAGACCCCACCCCATCTATGCTCCTTGTCCCCTGACCGCCCCTTCCAGAGACCCCCCCCCGCCCACTAATCATCCCCCAGGACCCCACCTGCTATTCAACCCCTCTGCTCCCTGGCTGCCCTGACCCCTAGCCACCCCCCACCCCCTGACAGGCCCCTGGGACTCCCAGGCCCTATCCAACCCCCTGGCCCAGCCCCCTTACCATGCAGCCAGACACGCTGCCATGACTGATCGCCGGAGCATGCAGCCCCGCCCCCCAGAGCGCTGCTCGCGCGGCGTGCTGAGGCTATGGGGGAGGGGGAAGGAGCAGCCTCCCCAGACGGACTCATGCAGATTAGGAGGAGCCTGCGGGCTGTAGTTTGCCCACCCTTGCTTTAGCTGCTTATGTAGACGGTAGAATGTAGAACTTCCAGGAGTCCTCGTTCTACTTTAATTAAGCAGAGACCCCACAATCTCTCATTACAGCTGTCTGGCAAAATCCTTCTTGTTGGGAAGAGGATTTTGCATTGGGGCAAGTAAAATATCATTCATTGATTTCCCCATTATCCTGACAGAAGAGGTAGGTGAGTAACACTTGTTTGGGCAGGTACATTTTCATTACAACTATGGAAGGCTAAATTAAAGATGAATGGGATATTCAAAGCACTGTGCCGAACACCATTCCTCCTTCAGCAAAAGGCAAGTCCCTGTTAAACTGCATAGGCCTTATACCTGACACTCTTCCTTTTTTGAAATTTTCCCTTTATCGTCTGTCGTATTTATTTCATTTTTAACTGTCTCTTCCACTTGCTGTCATCCATCCAGTTTCATCTCCCATCGTGTGATCCTTTGCATCTGATCCACTCTCTTTGCACCTCTAACCAATCTTTCCTATAGGAAACCCAGCATTATGTTCTGGTTCGCAAAATCTACCTTCATAACCCAACTAAATTACACTTCGTCCATAAATGCAACATAATGTGAGCACATGCTAGCCTCTACCCTGGAGGCAGCGGGAGCAATAGGGAATGTCTCCCAGGAGAAGACAGATTCCTGAGAGAGGCATGTTAAACCCGCTAGTGGGATCAAATCAAGGAGCATTAGTTCTAATGCATCTCTAGGAGTCTGTACCTCCGCATTGGCAGTAATGTGGTGGGATACAAGGTACAGGTTAGGACTTTGGGCTGCTTTTAGAGTTTACTTTGTTTTATACTAGAGATGAAATTGCCTCACAAAGAAATTAACAAGCCATAGTCCCTAATGGTCATATATATATATGAAAGTCCAGCAGTGGACAGAAATTACATTTACAACCGCTCTACGGCCTCTTTTTGTGTCCAACATGATGTAAAAGGTACCTTGGTGTAACTGAGAATCAGGCCTGTAGAATTTTATTTCAAAGGAGCATCACCACAGTAACTGTGAGGAAACCTATATTGCCATTGTAGGTTAGTGGTTTTCTGCAGAGCTATGCTCTTGAACAGCTGGAGAGAGCGTCCCGTGTTGAAGTAGCTTAGCCCTAACTTACTGTCCTTCGCAAGACTTGAGTAAATATAATTTAGAGCAAGATTCTCTTGTGTTTGGCAAAGATGTCCTGGCTCTCGCTTCTCTCCCTTGCACTTGATTTTGCCATGTTCTTTCATGCATGCCCAGCATGGGAGGCTTTTGCAGCCCTTCTAACTTGTGAAGACCCTGGCGCATCTTTTTGTTTTGCGCTCCGGCCTGGCGGGACTCCAGGAAGGGTCGACATGGTGAAAGAGCTGGAGCCATTTGGCTCTTGTAACCTCTCCCCCTCTGCTTTCCCAGGGAGAATCACAGCGAGATCGAGCGCAGGCGTAGGAACAAGATGACTGCCTACATCACAGAGCTGTCCGACATGGTGCCCACTTGCAGCGCCTTGGCTCGCAAGCCTGACAAGCTGACGATTTTGCGCATGGCTGTGTCTCACATGAAGTCCTTACGGGGCACTGGCAACACCTCCACTGACGGCACCTACAAACCTTCTTTCCTCACCGATCAGGTCTCTGCTGATTTTGCTTCTTAGGAAAGATTGAAAGAGCTAAGTGTGTAGCTCAGTCAGAGGGTTATTAATGTGGGGGAGACCTATGAGCTCAGAGGTAGCTGGTGAGTGATGACGATCTTGCCACTGGGTTAAGAACGTGTCTCTTCTGTGTGCAGGAACTCAAACACTTGATTCTAGAAGCAGCCGACGGCTTTCTGTTCATAGTGTCTTGTGAGACCGGAAGGGTGGTCTACGTCTCGGACTCGGTGACCCCCGTCCTGAACCAGCCGCAGTCTGCATGGTTCAGCAGCACCCTGTACGACCAGGTGCATCCTGACGACGTGGACAAACTGCGGGAGCAGCTCTCCACTTTGGAGAACGCTCTGACAGGTAAAGCCGCCTGCCGTGGAAACTCTGCCTTGCCGATGGATCCCAGAATTTGTAGTGCACCCATTGGCCTGACCTATGGATGATCCTCCGAGGCTAGAACTGGATCATTAGTATTCCTGATAAGAGGAACAGACCACCCGGAGCCTCTAACACAGATCCTGACGATGCATCAGAAGATGCATCTGGGCTGAGTTTCCATTGTTCTCCTTGTTCATGGGGCTAAATCTGTTCCCAGGAAGGGCACGCTACTACACTCCTGTTAAAGCATTGACTCCCTCACTCCATCCTCAGATATGCATAGACATGTGACAGACGCTACCTTTCTGTCTGAGAAGTGGATGGGATGCCAAGGAACTTTTAAACAATGTGCCTTGATCTGCTCAAGCCGTCGGAGCAATGAGGCCTTTCCTTTTACCTCTCTAGCATCAGGGCTGACCATAATCAGCCTCTGGAGCAGGGGACCAGCTTCTGTAGGAAGACACAGATGAAGAGCCAGTTTTTAATTTCAGTGTCATGTGGGATTTATCCACTCCTGTGTCCTGTTTTAAAGCTGGTTATGTAGGAGCTACTGCTTAGATAATTAAGAGGTGCCCGATACACTGGTGTATCCTGGTGAAACTGAGTGACAATCCCAGAAGTTGTCCTGCAGAGCAGCGTCACTTTGCTTGTCTTTTTGTCCTCCCTCAGGTCGAATCCTTGATCTAAAGACTGGGACCGTCAAGAAGGAAGGCCAGCAATCCATGAGAATGTGCATGGGCTCAAGGAGATCTTTCATATGTCGAATGAGGTAATACGGGGAATCCGATACGGGGATCCTGGTTGCAGAAGCCCATGGCTAAACCTGCAAATCGGCTGCTTAACAAATATCAGTGCCGTTAAGCTTTTCTCTGGCTCGTTCAGCCTTTTCAGTTTTGATGAGATGGAAGGTGGCTCTGTAAAGCCTGATTTCCTAAAGGGGTTCAGCTCTAAAACAGACTCTTAAATTTCCTACCCTGCATCAAGGGGATTGTACAGCTCTGAGAGAGAACCACAGGAAGCTCAAGAATTCTGGGCTCTGTTTCAACTCTGCCACTAACTTGCTCTGACCTTGTGCAGCTCACCTAACCCTCTGCTTCAGTAAAGTAGGGCTAGTTTGTGAGGGAATAGAAATGCTCTCGATGGCTCCTCTGACTATTGTATGAAGGTGTCCATGCCTGAAGCTGTAACTTGACTCCAGGTGGGGGGAAGAGGTCACCTGACCTCCTTCCCGGGAAGGAGATAAAGGAAGCAGGGGAGGAGCTGGGGGGTGAGTTTCAGTCTGGGTCTGGCTGGGAAGAGGCAGAGAGCTTCAGGAAGGCTGGCCTGGCTCCCTGGCCCCAAAATGGATCCAGCTGACGGGTCGCGTTCGCTGCATGGTCTGTGTTAGACCAGGTACCTGTCATCTAATAAACCTCTGTTTTACTGGCTGGCTGAGAGTCACGTCTGACTGTGGAGTTGGGGTGCAGACCCACGGGCTCCCCCAGGACTCCGCCTGGGCGGGTTCGCTGGGGGAAGCGCATGGAGGGGCAGAAGGTGCTGAATGCTTGGAGGTCAGACCCAGGAAGGTGGAAGCTGTATGCTGTGAAGCTCCTAGCCTTGAAGACAGGCTGTTTACGGAGAAGAAGCTTTCCCCCCCGAAGTCCTGACTGGCTTCATAGGGAGCAGTTCCAGACCATCCCCCCAGGGACTCTGTGACATAGTTACCCCCAAGAAGCGGTAGCGATGTCAGCATCTCCCATCGACGTAGCACTGTCTACACCAAAAATTCAGTCGGTGTAATAGTCTTGCTCAGTGGTGTGGATTTTTCACACTCCTAACTTAAGTTGGTCATGCAGACCAGGGCTCAATTCATGTTTATAAAGCGTTGTGGAATCTTGAATGAAAGGGCAAAGTGTCTTATTTACAGTCTGTATCACTGGGGTTTAAACTTATTTCCCTTTTGACTGGTACAGGTGTGGCAACAACTCAGTGGATCCAGTCTCCATGAACAGGCTCAGCTTCATGAGGAACCGATGCAGGTAAACTGCAGTGATAACATTTAAAGATGATATGTGTGAGTCTCGCACCACGTTGACTAACAAAGTAAAAAAAGAACTTAGAGTGGGGTGGGATGTGTGGCACATAAAGAATATGTGAGATGGTGTAGCACAGCCTAGTTGAGTGCTTAAGTACATATGCTGTCAATGGAGAGAGAACTTTCCACAAGACACTGTTAATATGCAGATTAAAGCTTCAAACCATTATTCTATCTAGAGTCTAGACTCTAGATTAAAGCACAGGTGGAGATTCTGTTCCCTTAGGCTTTAATATTATTTTCTATTTGGAAGACCAGCAGTGTTACTTTTAAAGGACATTAAGGCAGACTCAGATGTCTTCAGTCCCTGGCAATTACAGCACATGTCATAGCTCATTGGTGCACGCATCTGACCTTAACATAAGACTGTCCATACTGGGTCAGACCACTGGTCTCCCTAGCCCAGAGTCCTGTCCAAATGCTCCAGAGAAAATGAATAGGACAGGGCAGATCTTCAGTGATCTATCCCCTGGCATCCAGTCCCAGCTTCCGGCAGTCAGAGGCTTAGTTCAACCTAACTCTGGGTCTATACTACGACATCACTCCCGCCAATGTAAGCCACCCACTCCACCAGTGCAATACCTCCACCTCCGCAAGAGGCGTAGTGCTCAGGCCAGTGTAGTTAGGGCAGTGTCTGTGTAGACCCTGCATGACGTACATCATCTTTTGGCAGTCAGCTCCCTGTGTGGCTCACAGCTCGGAAATCCTCCCTCCCACCACCCTATGCCCTGGGGCTGACAGCCTGAGCCGTTTGGGACACCCAGAGCATGGATCGCATCCCTGACCATCTTGGCTAACAGACATCAATGGATCTAAATTAAGTGTCATTAGACGTTCAGGCTCAGGGACTGCATTCCCTCCCTGTAGACCCTTCATTTCAGTTCTTTAAAGAAGCCAAAATAAGTTGAGCCTCTTAAACACACACAGAGTAATCTCATTTGTTTTGTCTTCTCTAGGAGTGGCTTGGGTGCAGTGAAAGATGGGGAGCCCCATTACGTGGTGGTGCACTGCACGGGGTATATAAAAGCCTGGCCCCCGGCGGGTAAGGATTTACGCCAGCTCCTTGAAATATTCGCATTACCAAGTCTGCTCTTAAGCCGATTTCTGTTACTAGCACGTTCTTGTGTAACTTCTGTGCATGCACCTCGCTTTGAGACTGCCCAGGTCTCTAAGCAGGGATGTTAGGAGATGTGTTTCAAAATTCACAGAGCAGTAAAAAGGGTGCCGAACTCTGCTGAATCTGTTCTGATAGGCCTGAGGGTTTATAGAAGGATGGGATGCTCCTGGTAGTCGGGAGAGCGGATCTTGCTTTCAGAACACAGTCCACTAGAGAATCCGGGGCTGAAACTAGACTTACGTTATCCTTTCCTTTGACCTTCATAAAGCAGTTCGAGTAAGTTGAAAACTGCCCAGGGGTTGAACTTGAACATGTTTTTTAGCCTGTCAAACCCTTCTGACTAGGAGAAACTGTTATTTTGTTGCCAGTCCTAAGGTGTGAAATACTGAAATCAGAGCTGCTTCTCCTGCTGCTTCCTCAGTGAGATTAGGGGCTTCTGGTATGCTTGCCATGCTGTCACTTCTTAAACATTCTCTCATCTTTTGTCTCAGGTGTCTCATTGCCAGATGATGACCCGGATGCTGGGCAGGGGAGCAAATTTTGCCTTGTGGCCATTGGCAGACTACAGGCGAGTAGAAACTTTGTCATTCAGTAGGAATATGGTGATGCTGAGGATTAAGCCACTTTCCTACTTTCTCTCCAAGTTCCTTGACCAGTGTATTTTCTCCATGCCGCCTATCTATGTTCCTTTCCTCCTAACTGTCCCATTTGTGGGTCTAGATAAAGTGAACCCAATAAATCTCTGGCTCGCAAAGCCTACAGAAAGTTAACTGGGGATTTCCCCCAAGCCCAGCCCAGCACTCTGAAACCTGCCAGGCACAGGCAGCAACTTTTCTTTGCGCTAGTGGGTGCTCGCAACGCCCCCGCCCCGCGCCATCTCCACCCCTGCCCCAAAGTCCCCCCACAAACTCCGTCCCTCCCTGCCCCTATTGGATCCCTCCCCAAATCCATGTCATGGCCCTGCCTCCTCCCCAGAGAACACCGCGCTGTATTTCCCCTCCCTCCCTCCCTGGCTTGCCAAGCAAAAAAGCTTGGGATGGGGGAGAAGCAGGATGAGGCAGTGCACTCAGGGAGGAGGCGTAACGGAGGTGAGCTGAGGCAGGGGGGTGGGAAGCTGCCCGTGGGTGCAGACTCCACCAGTTTTTCCCCATGGGTGCTCCAGCCCCAGAGTACCCACGGAGTCAGCGCCTATGCTGCCAGGTGCATTCTGGGGATTGACATGCCAGCAAGTGCACTGAATGCCCCGTCTGACTTCACAATTCCCGCTCTCTGTCTCATGCTGGCTTCTCAACACGCAGGGGTGTGGTGAGCATCACTGCCCTTCGCACATGTGCAAAGGGCTGTATAAAGGTTGATAAATATTGAGTTAGCCTTTGAATTGGGTATGGATTTACGTGGGCTCAGGTGTGGCTTTATTTCGTCTTTCTGACATACTGTATAGAGGCATTCCTATTTAATATCTGCCACCTGGACCTTTCCAAGCAGTGATGCCTGCTTCATGGTTCCGTGGGAGAAAATTCTGTTCAACCAGGCCAAACACCCATTGTATATGTTGGCTGGAGGCTGCATTTGCACTTCTAAGTGGCTTTCTTTAAACCTGAAACCGAATCTGATAGTGCAAAATCTCTCTTGCTTTTCAGGTCACTAGCTCACCCAGCTGCACAGACCTGAACAGCATTTGTCAGCCAGCTGAGTTCATCTCCCGACACAATACCGAAGGCATTTTCACCTTCGTAGATCACCGCTGCGTGGCTACAGTTGGCTACCAACCACAGGTGAGAAACGGTAGACGCTTCCCAATGTAGAGTGCTGCAGTTCAAACCGGCTTCCCCTCCTCCTTGCTCCACGTGTCATGGCTTCAGTTGTCTGATAGAACTGAGCTAAAACAAATTAGTGTTTAGGTATTGAACCAGCCATCAATTTCAGCTCTTTTTCCTTTTCCTTTACAAAATTAGGAACTCTTGGGGAAAGACATTGTAGACTTCTGCCACCCAGAAGACCAGCAGCTTTTGCGAGACAGCTTTCAGCAGGTAATATATTTAACCACTTTGGCTGCTTACAACTTGATATGCATCACAGCTCATAAGCAATGTTCCTGTTGGCCATCTGCTGCGTAATGGAACTAAATTGGTTTAGATTTTTATCAAGGTAGGAATCACACCTCGCTAGCCTTAAATTTCTCAGTTACTGAGTAGCATACATTTGAATAGATTGTAAAATACAAGAGAACTTGCTAACAGGCAAAATGAAATTGGGTGGATTTGTGTGTCTAATTTATTTTTGAATTCCTCCTTTTGCTGCTAGTTGTCTGAGACCAGAGATGTGAGTACAAAGTCTTGACATCAAAGCCATGCTTCCGTGGCTGTGTTCAAACACCAGTTCGTCTGCTTTGCCATGCATAAGGTGTCAAACTTTAAATGGATGTGGTTTAGTAGCCCTCTTGCTTTTATTACTCTCTCCCCTGAGATGCTTGTCTTGACAGGGCAGGAAAGACTCCAGTACTGATGATTCTGAAAAGCATTTCCTCATTCGCTCAACCCAATAGTAAGAATCATAAACAGCGGACGATCTTTGGTTGCTGGAGAAATTAATTTTTTTTGTTCTTATTTTCGTATACTCCATCGCTGCAAAAAAGCATTAATTGAAGACGTAAGAAAATGCTACATTCCACTCCCATGTCATCACCCAGGGAAGTCAGACCATCAGAAGAATATAAAAAGAGTTTAAAAGACTAGAGTAGTATTGTGGCTGGGAAGCAAGGTACAATATTGTAGCCTTATGACAAAGAATGCTGTAGTCAGCTCCTAGCAGGGTGGGTGTTTGCTTATAAACACTGTTCTCAAACGTCTTCTTTTATCAGGTATTACTGATGGCGTTAAATTTTTCTAGGTGGTGAAGTTAAAAGGCCAGGTTCTGTCAGTCATGTTCCGATTCCGGTCCAAAAACCGTGAATGGCTCTGGATGAGAACCAGCTCCTTTACCTTCCAGAACCCCTACTCAGATGAGATTGAGTACATCATCTGTACCAACACCAACGTTAAGTATGTACATGGCAATGGCTTTCAATCCATGAGCACTTTCAGTGATAGCATGTGCACTTTGCCTGATCTAGTGCCTCCCAGTACCACCAGCTACACAGACAGGATGCTTTACGAGCTCAGGTTCTCCCACCATCACCCCCTCTTTCTCCCTCCCTTCCCTCCCCCAGCTTCTGTGCTTTCTTGAAAAATCGCTAACGACACCGGGCAGAATCCTGACAGTGCTGTAGTGCGTGCTATGAAATGCTTTTAAAATGGAATTCTTTTGGATGCTCAGTTGGGAGTTTAGGGTGCTGTCAAAACTCCTTAATTTGCCAGTGGTGCATTGACTCTTCAGGCGTTTGGAATATTCATACTAGGACAGTGTATTTTAATGTAGCACTTGGCTTCCATGGCAGCAGGATGAGGCCTGGATAGGAAGGGGATGGATTTTAAAAGCCACATTTTGAATTGGAGCTGGAAAATCCTCAGCTGACACTAGAAAGTAAGTATTGACTTTGGCATTGTCTGCTTGCTTCAGTAGCTCATCCTAGAGTCAGGAAAGAGTCTCCCCTAATTGTGACACTGCCACATAAATTGTGCTCTCTGTTACTATCTTCATGACCCACCACCTGTTCCCTTCTTGGGCATCTTGGCAGCATGGCAATACTGTGCCCTAGTTGGCTCTCCATCGTGGGTAGTCGAGGGATGCTGCCTCTTTCTACGGGGAACAGAAGGCTCTTTGTATAGGCCTAGCACTTGAATCCTGAGAGGGAGCGCTGGAGTCTGGCAGGCATGTATCTTGTAATTGAAGAGCTAATATTGGCCTTACCGGACGTCTGTCCAGCTGGACAAGAGGCAAGCCAGGCCATCTGTGCTTGTGGACAAAGAGGGCAGCATTTGAGTTGGAAGTTCAGAGTCCCTTCGGGACCTTTCTCAGTCACGCTGTATGGTCAGCAGTGCACCTTATCCACCCACCAGTAGGAGAATCCCATTCTAATCAGACTCCCTTAAAAAGATTCAGAGCAATATTAATCCGGTCCCTCTAAGGGCTTCCCTTTGGTTCTAGATCACCGTGGTGTGAGCACAGGGTGAGGATCCAAGAGTCTGTATTCTAATCAGGCCTCTGATATGCACTTAGCTTTTCCTGGCATTAGAGGCATGTCTTTGGCCATATTCTCTGCTCCTCTTATTCAGTCCACATAAATCCATCCCCATTTCCATACTCCAGCTTCCAAATATACCACGCAAGTTCAGACCAGAAGAGCACAGCTGTGCATCAGATAGCATATGGTGCACTCCAGCTGCCTGGCTTTTCGCTATGTGCACCGTGCTTAGTTTTATTTTTCACAGACCCAAGTACTCTCGGCTGGGCAGAAGCAACAGCATTTAAAACACATGTTGAGAGATATCAGATTTTCTTATCTTATGGGAAAGGTTGTAAAAGTTGAGTTACGTTCCCCTATACAGACTTCACAACTAGCCCGAAACAGAGCCCAGAGGATACTTTCGGGGTTTATATTAGGTTTAACAGTGGCCCATTACTGAGGGAATTCTGCTCAATCCATGATTTATTTACTGATTCAGATGGTAAGTTATGTATATTTTAGGCCTGACAACCTTGGGAGTGCTGATTATTTGAGATGTATCTAAGACTGGTGAGGTGTCCAGCGTACACAAATTTAATAGCAGCTCTTTCTGTTGTGGGGTGGAGGGAGGGGGGTAGTGCCCTTTGGATTCCAGCTGCGTATCCCATTAGATGTCTGATCCCAATGCGGTTGAAGTTTGAGGACCGTTCCATTGACTTCATCAGGTTTTTGCAAAGGCAAGGCTCTTGGACCCACGACTGACCCAAAAAAGGGCAATTTTAAAGGACAGTAACTGACATTTGCACCATTCCTTTTGTCTCTCCCTTTTAAAAACATGAAGGAACTCAAGCCAGGAGTCTCGGCCCGCTGTGTCTAACTCCATGCAGCGGCCACAGCAAGGACAGAACGTCAACCTCTCCCTGGACATGGGTACAGCTCAGCTGGCGTCAAGGTGAGAAGATTCTGCCGTGCCTTTTACTTTGGTTCTCTCTCCTCTCTTCCCCTGCCTGGCCGCCTTGTTTTTATAGGCCTGTCAGTTCTCTCGTCTCACTCCTACTTTGCTCTTTGCCAAAAGAGCAGACGCTCTAGGGTTAAATGTCTGAGTTAAGAGCTCCCAAATATTTACTACAGTAATCAGCTGACCTAGTTAAGTAACAGGACTAATGCCGAACAGGCAATTAATTTTTAAATGAGCAGAGAAGAAGAATAGCTGATCTGCTAGAGTCCAATGGGCCATGCAGGAGATTGATTGCTTACAAGAGAGTTGAATGGTTGATGCTGTGAGCCTCTGCCACAGAAACTTCCTTTTGCAGAGTGGAATCTTAATCTCGTCATGCTGGAAAATATTGGGTGGTTTGTGGTGTTGATGGGGGTTGAGCATAGGCAGGATCTCCAGTAGCAGTCCTGCTTGCTTTGTAGAGATGCTCAAATTCCTGGCTCCCAGTGGGCCAGGGCTCGGTTGTTTTTAGCAGACCCAGTTCTTATTACATTCGCTTTCTATTTTAGGCAGCAGCAGCCACAACAGACTGAGCTAGAAGGGGTCCCAGGAAGAGAGAGTCTGTCTGGTTACGACCACTCGCAGGTAAACCACCGGGGATCTTGAAGGTCTTTGTTCTGCGTGTTGTGAGCTGTCCCTGACCATAGATGAAAACGGGTCCATACAGCAGTAACTTGAGGCCACCGCATGGGAGTCTGAGTTGCTGGGTTTCACTGGAGCCCATGTTGTGATTTTTCTGAGAGGACAGAGTTGGGCCCGCTACCTGCCCTGCCTGGGCGTGCCCTCATCTCTCCATCAGGTGTGCTGGCACAGCCTCTCCTGCAGTGCATGGCGAAGCTGCCTCCAGAATTTTGAGCGCACTGGTGCTCAGTCCCTCCGCTTGGAGTGCCCATGTCTCCCCACAAGAACTGCCTCAGTGCACCCCCCATTCTTGAGCTGTCCATACACTCAGCACCATCAGTCTGGAACAATCCAAGTTGGGCATTAGGATGGTGCTAAAGCAACTTGCAGACCAAGATTTATGTAAAAAGCCAGGCAACAAATGTCCTCTGCTCTTTATCAGAGGCAGTAGGTTTCTAAGTGGCTTCCCATGTAACCTCAGCGGCATCTCTGTTTTGCCTACTTGTTGCTCATGCTTATCTCCCTGCTGCGATCCAGGTTACCATCCAGCCTGTGACTGCTGCTGGCCCAGAACGCAGCAAACCACTGGAAAAAACGGAGGCTCTGTTTAGTCAGGAGAGGGACCCGCGGTTCAGTGAAATCTACTCCAGTATCAATACAGGTAGGGATTGTGATGTACAGAGCTTGCTGAGTTAGTCTGGGCTGTCAGTTGGCTCTGTTCTTCGATCTTAGTATCGTCTCTTGTTCTGTTTAAATGAATCTAGTGCTAGGGACAGGTGCTGAAATGGCAGGGGAGAGGACAGTCCCTTCTTTTGCATCCCACTCACCCACCAGTGTGCCTCTCCCCTTTTCTCCCTGATTGCTGCCTTCCCAGCAGTGCCTTCCTGACCACAGTCAGCAGCTTGGCAACGTTTTGGGAGGGCAGGGGCCATCTCTTGCCCTGCGGCTAGGACTACATGTCCCAGGTCTGGGATCTCCTCATAACCCCTCCTGTCTATCCCCAGAGAGCAGACTGGTTTTCCGTGACTCAGAACACACAACAGTGAACGTCCTAAGCCCACAGAAGATCTTAAGGCAAAGCTTATTAGAAAATTGAGAGGAAATCAAATTAAATAAACTGCTAAGGAACTGTCTGCGGTCTGAGTCTGGGTAATGTCTGTAACAAGACTGTCCCTTATCAAGCCAAGCTGTTTAAGCCAAAGAATCAGACTTGACATGGAGAGCTCAGACTTTAGCTCCCTTGATACCAGCCTTTATCTTAGCCTTCCTCCATCAGCATTGCCTTATCAAGGGCTCTCACCTGTTCGCCTTTCTTTCACAGATCAGAGCAAAGTCATTCCTGCCAGCACAGTGCCAGCCAATCAGCCGCTCTTCCCCCAGGGAAACGCTTTCACTCCTGCACGGCCCACCGAAAGTTTCAGGTGAAGTTGGCGTGCTGGTCGGGTTGCTGTGAATTGTATCTTTCTCTTTACGCTCTGTCCATCCAGGATTAGTTTTCTGAAGGGGCAAGAGAAGAAACAAAGGGTGACAGTGCTTTGTGGTGTCTGGCCACTGCTGAAAAATGATTGAACTGTAATAACCATCCAGAATGCACAGACTCTGTTGCCCTAAAGGAGACTCTCCGATGCACCAGAATTGCCTGTTTGTTGCAAGTGCTGGATCATATCACAATGGAATATGCCTGCAGTTCTTAAAATGCGAGTTTAAACCAAACCCCTAGGGAATACTTGCATGTGCCAGGTACTCAGACACCATTGTCTTTTCATTCATTGAAGCCATTTGGTTTTGCGTGTTTGTTTATATTAATTGCCTGCTAGACGCCGGTGGAAATATTATTGCAAATGGACAGACAGCATAAGCAGAGGTGCACGTTCTGTCACATTATCTTCAAGTTAGGCTAGAATTCCAGCCCAGCAAGTGCTCTTATTTTGTAATTGGGGAATATAAGTTACCTCCAGATGCATTGTATCTGTCTGCCTAGGCTTGTAATGCCTCCTAAGGCACGTCTAGTGGTACTTGTTAAATCTGGGCTAATTCTTTAAAGCATTTTCTCTTCTATTCTAGGAGCAATAGCATGGTACCCCCTGTCAACATCCTCCAGCAGCAGCCTGCTTCAGCAAGCCAGATATTAGCACAGATTCCTCGCCACTCAAATACCACCCCAGTCACTGCAACCAACTGGGTGTCGGCAACACGACCGCCATTCACAGCACAGGTAATGTTTCTTAGAATGCCGAGGGATGCAGGTTTGCAACAAACACACACACCTCGCTGTCATGAGAATTGCTCTTTTGTGAACAGCATGTAATATGATAGTGCTCCGATGGGGGTGACTTCTGAATAGCAGTGTGATGGAGAAATTTCCCTGGAGTAGGTCATATTGGATGCATTCAACAACTCCAGTTTGACAGCGATCACCATCTCTGAATATCTGAAATCCCAGCAGCTGCTTTTGTGAATTGGTCCAGATCCATTTATAACAGAGGTGGGCACCCCTATGTGGCCTTCAGGCCAAAAAGTTTATCCACCCCGATTTATAAGGAGACAAGCGTTCAGCCTCCATCCTGAAAACAATTGCTCTATCATAGCGCCAAACTGGGGCCCCTCTGGCACAGTCAGTGATAAGAGTAGAGCTCATCTGGGCAGGAGACACAACTTCTTCAGGGGCCGGTCCCAGACAGGAATGAACTCCCCCTGGAATGAAGGCCCATCCTAAACCTCCCCTCCTTCTGCTCCAAGGGCAGGGTGCATTTCTCAGACCTGGCCTTTCCTGTTAGATAAATGTATAGTGACAGGTATATTTATAAAACCCGAAAGAAACCCCCTACTAAACCAAAGCACTTCACTGTCCATCCTTCTGTGTCTGGGAAGAGAACAAATGTGTGACAGATGCGTAATCATGTTGCTTAATGCACGTCTGGAAGGTGCTCGGGTACTAGAGGGAGTTCCTCCAGGTGCAGGGCTGAGGCAGATTGGCCGGGAGAAGCTTGCAATGCACATGCCATAGCTTCTTTGTAGATAGGGAACGTCCATCCCCAGAGCTGGGTCAGTCCAGCACCCTGCGCCGTTTCCAGATGAGGAGCAGAATAAATACAGCGTTTACTTCTCTCTTGTTGCTGTTCTAGCAAGTGGCTTCCCAGACCACTAAGACTCGGTCCCCTTCATTGGGAATGGGGAGTTTCCAGGGCACCCCTCCCTCTTTCAGACCAATGTCAACACCCGGTTCCACAGTTTCCCCAGGCGGGGCTGCTTATCCGCCCCTCGCCAACCGCAGCACTGGCTTTGGTAAGTGTCGCTCACGTCACACAAGCAGTGTAAGTAGGATCTTGCTGTGGAGGTGGGACCAGGATAAAAATCTCCTTTAAAAAGAGGCTTGTTTGAATTTGTGCTTCAGGAGAGGGCTCGGGCCAAATTTGGGCCAGGTGTGGGCAGATGCATCTCTCCGTGTCCTTTGTTTTTGTAAAAATGTCATGGATGCTCTACTAGTGTTACTTCTAAACCTGAATTCCTGCCTCTCCTCTCCCCCAGCCATCCTTATTAAACCAAAGAGACTCCCTACAGCTGTAGCGTGGGCGGACGGGGGAGAAGGGACTCCTAAAAATTCACAGCTTGGCTAGAGTTGAAGGCAACTCTTGAATCCCATTGTCCTGACCTTGCCAGAAATTCGGTCCAGAGCTGGTTGGACAATATCCGTGATTCATCTCCATATTGCAGGAGATTATTCTTGCTGCTAAGTGGCTGGACACTGGAAGCCCTCTCCACATTATTGGCATACTAAGTTGTCCGCCTGAAGCAATACCATTGACCAGCCCTTTAAAGGCTCTTGGGTGTCCTCATCTGTGGACACAACTCGCTGACCTTGTTACTCTATTGAACAGCCACTGAAACTGGTCAGACCCCAGCCCAGTTCCAGACACGGACAGCGGAAGGAGTTGGCATGTGGTCCCAGTGGCCAGGACAGCAGCACGGGCGGAGCTCTGGGGAGCAGAACATCCAGCAGCAGCCGAGTCAGCCTGAGGTCTTCCCAGTAAGATGGCACTTTCGTAACCCAGTGAGGGAGGGATGTAGATCCTGTGGGAGTGTACGGCCTTGGCTTACAAAAGCCCAGGAAGTTGGCTAGAGTGCAAGCTCCTTTAAGCGTCTTGGCCAATGTGCTGTGAAAGCCATCATAACCCCAAGTGGGGCTGGATGGCCGGGAAGGAGCTGGTCAAGGGATCTGGAGCTGTTTACTTCTGTTAGGTAGCTGGTTTGAATCTGAGTTTGGGATCCCAGTGGGGCCTGTCTTGTTCCCCTGGACAGGAGTCCACAGAACTGGCTTGAATCATTACTAATCCGTCTCGGAGGTACAAAAGCAGCCGCAGACTGACCTCCCCTCTGAGGTGTTCTGTCCATAACTAGGCTAAGGCCTCGCGACAAGGCTCTGTGCAGAGCTTGTGCTGTTGCCTTAGCTGGGCCTGTTCTGTGGAGAGAGGGAACAGTTGGGTTTTCAAAACAAAGTACAGCCCCGCAATGACTGTTCCGCAAGATTCCTCTGCATCATGCACTCCACAGGGTCCAATTGTCAGCTTCAGCCCCCTGTGTGCCATGGGCGTGTAAGTACAGTTCGTCACTGATCATATGAGAAATACAGCTTGTATCTAGATTATGAAAGGCAGTTGGAATGGGTCTACAGAAATCTTAGGACTCTAAGCAATTTGGGGAAGGGAATATCTGTTCTGTTTTTGTACAGTGCCTACCACAATGGGGCCTTAGTCCATGACGGGTGCTCTAGCTCCTACAGGTGACTACAGGACAGATGCAAAACTTATTTTGTTCTTACAGGACATGCTTTCAATGCTGGGAGACCAGGGAACCACCTACCACAATGAAGAATTCCCAGATTTAAATATGTTCCCCGCCTTTTCAGAATAAAAAAAAGAAACCGCACTCGCAAATTTTATATAATTATCTGCGTGTAAAGGAAAAAGCACCTAAGTCTTTTTTCTCGGACTCCTGAACTTTCTAAACACTTCCAACTTTCTGGAGGTGGAAACTTCCAACCAAGAATCCAGAATGGACAGCTCGTCCTGAAGGAAGAGGCAGGGTCTCTTCAGTGCTGCCAGCCCTGCATGGAAGATGCATGGGATTGTTCATCTGACGGCTTCAGGACTCATCAAGCATGGGAGAGTGGAGGAGGGAAACTCCCACAGACTGCGGGATGCATGCAAGAGGCTTACTCGGTGCATTGGGTTGAGAGGAGAAACTCCTGGCTCCTTCGGCAAGCACCTCCCAAAGCTCATGAGGTGCTTTTTAAACACGTCAGTCTTCTGTACCGTGACTTATTGTAACTGCTTAAATGTTGGAACCTTTCCCAAATGTTACCTTAGGATCGAGTTATAAAGGGTTAACATGAGCTGGGGATTACAAATCCTTCTTGACTTACCCAGCCTTTCTCATTGGGACTGCAGGTCACCTCAGCAAGGAAGCTTTTGTGTGTCATCTCTCTGGAGAAGAAAGAGTAGGCTTCTTACTGGCTCCCTGGCTTGTGAATGCGGTATGTTTTGGTGAGAAGCTTCCAGGTTCATGGGAGCTTAGATTTGGAAGAATGTGTTTGTTTGAAATCCCATCTCTCTTTTATAAACAGTGCAATTAATATGGGTATTTTAGTTAGCATGACCTATAAACGTGGGGATTTTTCATTCACTTAAAGGTGGGAAAATAATGAGCCATAAAGTGTTAAATAATCATATGTAGCTTTGCTTTCTAGATGCACCAGTCCACAACTGATGGCTTCAGTGCTGCCATAAACCAGTGTTAAACGGGTTTTCAGTGAGTGTATCTATTAAGAATATCATGGCACTTCTAGTGCAACTTTACCATTTTTATCTCCTTTCTCACAACCTCCATTTCTGAGCTGTAGGCCCAGCTCCTGTTGAAAACAGACTCTTCTGCGCCTCTTGCTGCTGGGCAAGGGATCTGGTAAATAGCCAAGAGTAGTGCTCTTCACTCAACTATCAGAGTGGCAATCTCCTGTCTGACTTTCACTGATCCCTTAAAGAACTTCTTACTGCCAGGTGCTGATCTATTGCCAAAATACAAAATGGAAGAGAGCAAGGCTGGTTTTTAAATTAAAGATTCAAGTCTTGTGTTTGAATTTTCTGGCACCTTCCCTGGAAGAACTTGTGGCAAACTTCACACTCCCTCCTGGGCCTGTTTATTTTAAAATAAGTGTTGGTGAATCCAGTACCCAAGGCAAGAGTTTGCTTGGAGTCAGTAGGTGGATCTGGCTTGTGTTGGGTTCAACACTTGGAAACCAGCTTTCCAACGCTGTGATGGAAAAACAGAATCTTTCCTGAAAAGGGAAATCTGTTTTCCTTCAGGATTAAGTCTGTTGGAAGCTGGTATTGTTCCTTTAAAGCATGCCTGTTAAGTGAGATCAGGGATGCTGGAATCCCCTGGAGTGACCATCCTTCAGCCAGTAAGGTCAGAGCTGGCCAAATAATGGAATTTCCACTGGTTGGCAATTTTGCAAAAGTAAAGAAGAAATGTGGCTGGGTCAAATTTACCATTTCATTTTGATTGTGAGCATTTGCAAGCTCCTGAGTTTAAAAAAAAATAATAATCAAAGGAAATTTTGAAACGAAATTCATTCAAACATATTTCAACCTTTTAAATAAAATGAAATAAGACAGAATTTTTATATAAACAAAATAGAGATCTGAACTCATTCAAAATGTTTCTTTGGTGCAAGATCTGCATTTTTCAGTTTTGTGCATAAATTTTTGCCTAATGGCAAGATTGTCAAAAGGAAGGGGGTGGTCTTTGTCTGACTAGTAGATGTTGGGGCAGGTAGGGGTGGAGCAGTGTTGAGGGGGAATCTTTGCCAGCTCACGTATACCCTCCAAAGAGCAGATTTTCTAGACTTGTAGGGCAGGTTACCTCTATCTGTGGAAGTATTGGAGCAAAACACATTTGTGTGAATAACTGTTGTGAAGTGCAATGAGACGTTTCAATATTTTCTGTATCCTGCCAGAGATGATATTGACACTAGGACTAGAAGAACCAAACCTATGCTATATTCTCATGCTTTTGTTGTTCAGACACTAGTGACCTTGGTCAGATCTTCAAAAACTCTGAAGTCCCGTTTCAAAAGGTATTCAAATGATTGCTTTTAAAAATGGGACTTAAGCTCTTAAATCACTTCGGAGCTTTAGAAAATGTTACCAGTCTGCTCTATGCTGGGTGGATTATAAGAGTGTTGAGCTGAGCTAACAGAATAACTGCACTTGGCTCTTCTCTTCAGCTCTCTCTGTTCACCATGTTCCAAATAACTTTATCGTTAGCTCTTGGCTGTTGAGCCATGGGGTTTTCTCAGGCTTAGAACAAATGTGTTAACTCTCCCAGGTATTCGTACTCCGCATGGCAGGGTCTGCTTGTGAGTTAACTTGTATTAACAGGATGGCAGAAGTACCCATGTGAGAATGACTAAACTGTGCCTGTGACCTCTCCTGAATGGTAAAGCTGTGCTCACTTGATGAGTCTCACCAAGGAGAAGGCAGCTCTAGCCTTGAAAATCAGAATGAACCTGTTGTGACAAACGCTCTGAAACTATATGGCCATAAGGGGAAAAACCTGTTTCTACAGAAACCATGTACTGTATGCACACTATTGTAACACGACGCTGAAGAGAAACTCAACCTTTTTTCATTCTGCTGCTCGAATCTTTCCTGGGGCTTGGGATGAGTAGGGGTGAGGAGACTACTTAATAAGGGCTGTTGCTTGACTTTGTTTTTGCATCGATTTCTGCAGTCAGTTCTCTCCACTGCTGTTCTGAATTCCCCATCTCTATGGCAGAGAGCAGGGCACATGCACGGCCAGACGAGCCCCTGCTAGCTGGGGAACGACCTTCTCCACCATCACATTCATAACTCCTGGGTGCCCATGTTTGTTTCTCTCTTGGCTGGGCTCCTACCAGCGAGGAGGAGAACTTGGCTCTTAAGCTGAGATGATGGCTCCACCGTGATGGCTTGAGCAACATCAGCCCTGACAGGGGGGACCACTTTCCCCAAGAGGTAGTGTTGCCTCTCCTCTTTTGTGCAATGTGTATTGTCTGCAGGAAAAAAAGGGGACACCTCACTGACTCAGCGTGGGTGTGTGAGACAGGAGTCCCAGACCTACCCCTGGCTCCTAGCTCACAGCACCTTAATCGCATAGGAGTGGTCGGTTATGCTCACCCTCCTGTGGAATGACACCATGACCCTACATCTGTAGTACACCCCATGTGCCTGTAGATTATACCGCAACCTAACTGAAGTGTCACCTAGCTGCCCAGCTTAGAAACCAAAAAACACAGCTTTTTTTTGCCATGCAGGTGAAAAGGGCTTGCGTGAAATAATTGTTGGTTCTTTTCTTTCCCTGCTCTGGGCGCAAAGTCTTATTAAAATGCAAAAATATGGTAGCCTAACTGAAAAAAAGGTTGACTTTCATTTGAGTCCTGTTTTTGATAATCAAATATTTTTAAATGTGAGTGTATTATTGTACAGTTTGGGGGGGGGGGGGCAGGGAAGGGAGATGCTAAACATTTGTTCCTTTTTAAATGTTCTGTACTGAAGGCTGTGTGTTGTGACAGAGGTTGCAAATAATTATATGTAGCAGAGATTTTACAAAAGATATTTTTTTTTCCTTTTTAAAAGTGCAGTCTGTCTCTTCTGCTGGATGTCTTTTTACTAGCGTCCCATTGGCCTGATTAAACCCATTAGGTCACGGTCGCACCGTGAAGCTTGGAGCTGGGAATCGAACACCACAGCAGAGCGTTAATCGCCAGCCTGGCCTTCCCCGACCGTCCGGCACAATCCGCCTTTCCTCATCTCTGGTAAAGTGCTCGGGGATTTACAGCTGCAAAGTGCCATTTCTGGCCAACGGTTATGACTGTGTGTAAAAGAGAAGGGTTGGGGGGGTCCTGCCCCTTCCTTCCCTTCTTGCTCTCACAAACCGCAGGCCCAGTGGATGCAGCAAAGCAGATGCATCTGGCCGTGCCATTAAACCCTGTAGGCGGAGTGCCCTGAAGAAAGATGCCTTTCATAAGAGGAGGCAGGAGAGGGGGGTGCCAAGCTGGAAAGCATGTGTCTGGCGAGCTGATTCCCCAGCCCCTTTCATCTCCTGTTTGAAGTGGTTTGAAAGCCAGAGTCAGAATTAAAAGGGGAGCAGGAAGGATCTGGAGCCTGAGCTTTTTTCTTTCCCTTTGAAGTCACCTCCTCTCTGATGCAAGGGGGCAGCTTCCTTCTGCTGCAGCCTAGAGAAGAGGTGTCTCCCTGTGGCTTCCTTGGCCCTTAATAGCCCTGCTCTGCTGTCGCCAAGGTTTAAATCCTGCTCAGTTCTTGAGCAGTGGGTGCAGTGCTAGGCTGGCACTCAGGAAACCTGGCTTCTATTCCTCTGAACTGTTGGCTGACCTTGGGAAAGTCCCTTCCCCTCCGTGCCTCAGTTTCCCCTCCCAGCTTGTAAACTGGGGGGCAGGGAGGGTTTCTCACTGTTTTCTCCAGGGCCTACAGCAATGGGGCGCAGATATCCTACTGTAATACCAAATGATCACTGTCCTCTTTCATCTGGGTCAGCTGTTGTCTCCACCAACCAGTCCAAACAATCCCCAGGCCCTGATGTCACTGCCAGATGTTACCAATTGTAGGTGGCACCTCTCCCAGCCACCGACGCAGCCGACATCTGGCTCGTGATCTTCGCAAGCGTTTTTAAAGGGCCTATTGCCCAAGGATCCAGCTGCTGAGATTGGGGGAAGAAATGGACCAAGCGGTTGCAGCAGCTTTCTAAGTTAAGTAACGAGCTGTTATGACTCTTTAAGGAGCTGCATGAGCCAATCCCCAGGGGCTACAAAGGGACCAACTTTTCCATGGACAGACGAGAGGAGGTGGCAGCAATTTGGGCTTATTGAAAAAGGCGAAGTGTGGAATTCGTTATGAAGTCTGATGAGGTCTTTCCCGCTGCAGATCTTGGACGGCTTGGTAAAGGCGCACGCCTCTCAGGCTCTTTGCAGATGGGGAAACTGAGTCACAGGAGCCGAGACTTGGCTACAATCACCCCGTGAGGCAGCAGCGCGTGTGATGCAGTGCAGGCCTCCTGCAGCTCAGCCTCCCACTCAGCCATCTTCCCTTCCCTGCTTGGGAATAGAATCCAGGAGTCCTGACTTGATGCCTGTAGCCATTAGGCCATGCTTCCTTTTCAGTGGGGCAGGAGTTGAATAAACCAACAGACCTTGAACGGCTCAAACTCTCCCACCTGCCCTCCAGCTTCAGAAACCAAATCTGCCAACTCTTGGCTCTTTCCTGCCATGGCCATTGGTCAAAGCGATGTCTCCCATGAGGTACCCTGGCTCATTCACTACATGGCCCTTGTTCTGCTGTGGGGTCAGTGTAAGCAGATAGGCAGCTGTCTGAGCGATCTCGTACGAAACCACTTACTGCAGGGTTTAAGTCCGATTTCTAGCTAGCAGGGACCTAATGCCGTCTGTCCACAGGGGCGTTCTCTAACACCTTCCTCTGCAGCATCTAGTGCTGGCCACCTCCAGAGACACGGCGCTAGGTTACATGGGCTTCGGGGCTGATCCAGTCTGGCAATTCCTCCTCCAACATATGCTTTGCTCCCGGCTTACGATAGCAGGCTTGGAACCCAGCTGCTGGGCTCTGCTCGCTGCCTGAGCCGGAATGTGCTCCAGCTCACACTGTTAGCTGTGTCGCCCCTTGCAGGAGTTGTACAGAACTGGCCTCTCAACATCCAGCGCTGCCCCTGTGAGGGAGAGGAGTGGCGGGAGCTGAGAGGCCTACTCCTGTGTAGCCCAGCCCCCACCTAGGCGGAATGGAAGCCCAGGCTGAAGCGGGAGATTGGAGCTAGTCACAGGTGCTGCGAATGGTGCAGAAATAATTTTACCATCAGCATTAACCGCTGGGCAGCCTGTTAGTAACAGGCAAGAGTTCACTTCCTAAGCTGCTGGTTCCTGGAGCATTATTTCACCCCGCCCCCGCAGTGCATCAATCAGAGCCTGATGCTCCCAGGGCTCTGCTGTGATGGGGGCTGGAGAGGAGGGATAAGCACCTGAGCAAACAGGGTAGTGCAGGTGACTGGAGCTGGGGACCAGGAGGATATTTATCGACAACACTAGCCAGGTCCAGACACAGTCCCTGCCCCAAGGAGCTCCTAGGCCGAATGGACACAGAGTTGGCGGAAGGAAGGATGGATCTCGCCATATTACAGAGGGGAAACCCGAGGCTCAGGGATGAAGTGACATGACCGGGGTCATCCAGCAGAGCCAGGACTGAATCTAATCCTGCAAAGTTCTCACCACAAGCCCTTTCCTCCTTGTTACGATACCAGCTCCTGGCACTTGCTCTCTTGGGGTAGAGCTGCTGGCAGGAATCCTGTGTGGTCAGCTGACATCTGTGCCTTGCTCCAGGATTGGGTGCTGTGGGGGGTGGGGGTGTCAGCAGTGTCTTTCTGCAGCCCCTGTCAGGATTCCCGTTGTCAGGATTTCTTCCTGACTAGCTGCTCCCTCCCCTCCTGCTCCTTAATTGTTTGCAGAATCCTTGGAGCTGGGTCTGGATGTGATTAAACTGGGAACTTTGTGATCGTGAGTTATTTCTTGAGTCTGTTTGTCCTTTCTAAAATATCACGTCCTCCCCCTCATGCAGTAAGAACTTCACAGGCAGGAGTTGAGGAGGGGGAAGGAGAGAAAAGGGGTGGGGGGTGCAGACAGACACACCCATCCTCAGCTCCAGAGAGCCTAAGTCTAAAAATCCATCCCTCTCACAGGGGCTGTGTTCATCAGTCACTGCCCTGACAATAAAATACAGGAGTCCTGATGGCCGGGCCCCTGCTCTGTCCACTAGACCTCAGTCCCCCTTCCCAGAGCTGGTAATGGAACCCAGGAGTCCTGGCTCCTGGTATTTCCCTGCTCTGACCACTGAGCCACATCCCTATGAAAAAAACTAGGGGGAAATATAGCCTCCTTGGTCTGAAATACTCCCCTGCTTTCAGCATGACAATAAAAGGAAAATGGGATTTTACCTAGGTGCCAAAATGTGAAACTGCATGCTGTAGCAGATAGAGCACTGGACTGGCACTCAGGAGACCTAGGTTCTGTCCCTGGCCTCCTGGGTGACCTTGGACAAGTCATGTGACCGTTCTGGGCCTCAGTTTCCCCATCTGTAAAATGGGGGATAATGATATCTTAGAAAGCACTTTGAGATCTAGGGATGACAAGTGCTGTACAAGAGTTAGGGAATGTTCCCACCCCCAGGGAATCAGGCCCCACAAATATCATGAGATTAGCTTAAAAATCGCAAGATTTTTAAAATAATAAAATTTGAGTTCTTTAAGTTGCCCTTTTGGGTCACACTTGCAAGCTTTTCACTGCAACCACAAGGGCTGGAAACCAGCTTTAAAAATGCTGATAAAAAACCCCTGAGATTCCCACAAAAAAGCAGGACTCCAGGAACTGGGGCTTTAAGAAAAATGTCAGATATTACAGGGCTTGTAATTAAAATTATGTGACTTGGCAATGCTGATGATCCTGGATTCAGGAGTACATAGGGTGACCACAGGGGCTCACCCTTGCTCGGAGAATTCTTTGATGTATTTCCACATAGCCCCATGTCTTCTGTTCTATGCCTGTACTTCTCTCTGCCTAGCTTGTTCCGGACAGGACTCTGCCTGGACCTTTTGCTTTGTTCATCATGGGCGTGTCCCCTCCCACGTTGGACCAGGCTCTGCTTCGGAGGAGAGATGCCCAGAGGTTTTAGCTCCTGGGTTACCTTCTGGAATGAATGCTGGCTCAGAGCTGACCTCTAGTGACCCCCAGAACATACTGCAGCTTGTTCTTTTGTCATTTTCAGCGGCTGTGCCTCTATTGCACTGATATTCATTCATTCATTTGTAATACTGCAGAACTTCGGAGCCTCAGTCACACACCAGAGCCCCCGGTGCAAGGCGCTGTACAAAGACAGCATAAAAACCTGGTCCCTGCCCCAAAATGCTTGCGGCCGAAGAATAGAACAAGAGACAGCAGATGGATACAGACAAAACCACTAAGACAATAGTGCTCAACATGAGGGGCGCATAACCCTTGTCAAGACGTTTTGCTCTGGGGCATGGCCAAGGAGTGTTTGTAAAGAGGATCATGAGGCTGTTTTGTGGAGCCAGCGGTGGGATGTGAGGTGCTGGGTGACGTGGTCAGAGCAATGGGCTAGGAAAACAATCTTTGTGTCAGCATTCGGATGGGATCCGGGAGCCAGATGCTGTTGTCCAGGCCGGAGAGATGGATGTTGCTGCAATCGGGGAGCGAGATGCCAGCCTGGACAAGCGTTTTAGCTGCATGGGTGACTAGGAAAGGCTGCCGCTTGGAGCGGTTACGTGGAGAGAAGCAGCAAGGTTTAAAGGCAGCCAGGATCTGAGGACCCAGAGAGAGGTCTGAGTCAAAAATGCCCCCCCACGTTCTTGGCCTGAGTGACCAGCAGAATGCTGGCGTTGTCCACAGTGAATGAGAACGGAGGTGGCGGGGAGGGCTGGGAGGTGGGGAGGGGATTAAGAGCTCTGTTTTAGCCACCTGGAGCTGGGGCTAGATATCCCCAAGAAGATGTCAGAGGGACTGGCCACGCTTTTGGGGGCAGAGAGCAAGAATTGAGCATGCCCAGCAGAGAAGAGAAGGAGCCAGAGGGCAGAGCCCCATGGAACCCCTGCAGGGAGCTTGAGTGGGGCACAAGAAAGGAGCGATTGGAGAAATAGGAGGAAAGCCAGGGGAGCACAGAGTCACCGGAGCCGAGGGGAGGGAGATTCCAGAAGATGAGCGCGTGGCCGATGGTGCCACAGGCCCAGGTGGGCGAGGGCGGAGAAGTGATGGTTTTTCGCACGTTCTGCATCGCACGCCGGAATGCTACCAACTGTGGCTCAGAGGTGACCTGTCAGGGTGTGAGGGGAGAGCGGGAGATGGGACGGGGTCACTGGGGCAAACGCAGGGGTTCGAGGAGGGGAGCAGAGGAGAAACTTCTGTAGCTGTGACCGGAGGAGGGGGCCAGAGGGGTGCAGGGAAGGGCAGGACTGCTGGTGTTTTTGTTGTTGTTCTCTTGTAAGGTGGGTGTAGAGGGGGAAGTGGAAGCAGGCTGGGGGGTTTGAGGAGTGAGTTACAGGTGGCTGGTGATGTCGTGGGATCCAGTTCAGTTGGAGAAGCAGGAAGTGGGTTTTTAGGAAGGAGGAGAGAAGGGGAATTGGGGAGTGCAGGAAATCAGCCTGCAGCTTGGAGCCAGTCCGGTGCGAAGCAGATCACCTTGCTCAGCCAGGTGGTTTTGATTCCTTCAGTACCAAGCCTCTGGCCGGGGGGAGGGGTTTCGGCCCTCTGCCTCTCTGATGGCCCCTCCCCTCTGCTGTCTCCCCACATGCATTGATTGAATGTGTCCAGCTCCCTCCTGGCCCCGGGGCCCAGCCAGCTCCCCTCTGATTCCGGTTCCTGCTGCGGGCTGGAGGGGGCGCTGGGCTCATCATGAGTAGGAGTGGGGGGAAGAGGGGCGCAGATCTCCGAGGATCAGGCCCAGGGGCAGAAGTGCGGGGAGGAGGGGTGCAGAGTTTCCAGGATTGGGGAATCAGCAGCCAAAAGCCAGGCCCTGAAGAGGCGTGAATGGAGCAAAGCCTCATGACTGCTGGGGCACGTCGCAGAGGGAGGGAAGGCAGGAGCTTCCGGAGCAACCCCACCTCCTTGTGTGGCTTCAGGGTCTTGCTGTGCCTCTGTGCCTCAGTTTCCCCATGTGTAAGGTGGGTACCATAGTGAGCAGCCTCTGGTGCGGATGATGAGGTCTGGCTGGGAAACCCCAGAGACCTGGGTCCAGTTGCAAGAGGCTATAGCTGGGGTCTACAGGAGGGGCAGCCCATCAGCTGTGCTGCAAATGCCCAGATCCCCTATTTGCGCCTGTTCCCTGGTTTTAAACAGGGATTAAGAGGCTCTGGTGCGAATTGTGGCTTATTGGCCCATTCCCTGCAGTTTGTCTGCTGCATCTCCACCCCCAACGGGAGCTCCCAGCGCAGCAAAGCCTAAAACCAACCCCCCAAAGTCTCCCCCATTCCCTGGCAGCCAAAGATCCTGCAAGCTGACCTTGTGCCCCATTTTGCTGGTGGTGCTGTGAGGGCTCAGGTTCTGGTACGCTGCCCCCCTAGGGGGGTTGGGATAATGGGCAGGGCAGCGGCACCCTCCATTCTGCTTTTGGCTTCTGGGGGCCGTGTTTGGTCTGGCCTGGAGCTGGATAAACAGCTCCTGCTCCTGAAGGAGTCAGACCCCCGTGACTCAGTCACAAGCTGCCAGCTCACCCGCGACACCTCTCCGGGGAACCGTGTGCGGCGGAGCCGCGGCCCTTGGCAGAGATGACTCCGTGTTTGCGGTGGCCCCTCTACTCTGGCTGATTCATGCTGCTTCCCTGCAGCTCTTTCCTAGCCTGCGCGCAGGAGTGCCAGGGACACTCCTCCTGGCAGCTAGAAGCAAACAGCCCCATCCAGCGACTACAGGAGAGGAGAGCCAGTCACGGGATCTGCCATCACGAGTTTCTGCTCTCCACGGGAATCGCTGTGACCTACCAGCTGGAGATCAGAGAAAGTGATCCGCCGCCTCCTGCCCACACAGGCTTAATAACACACCCACCTAAATGCCCCAGCTGAGATCAGTGTCGGGAGCTGCCCCAAGGATTGCGAAAAGACCAGGCGGACGCTGGATTAGCCTCCCCATTTTAGACATTCATAGTCTCCAAGGCTAGAGGGGCCTGTTGGATCACGTACTCTGATCTCCTGTATAAGCCCTGCTGGAGAATTCTCCCGTTTCCGCTGTAATGCGACGGTTAATTTGTGTGCGACAAAACCCTCCTCAGGGCCAGAGCGAGGACGTGACTTGCCTCCCACCTTCTATTTTCTCATTTTAGCTTCTTTCCATGCAGCCCCCATTTCAAAGTGAGCCCCTGTCTGCCGGAGAAGGGCTGAACACGGCTCTCTCCTGCCCCGGCGAATGTCGCCAGGCCGCCGGCCAGACAGGTTTGCTAGAGAGGGATGAGACATGATCCCAGAGCCACGTAGTCTGGGGAACAAGACTAAGGCCTGCCCTGGGTTTGCATCCCTGATGGGATGGCACATTCAGCTGTCCCTAGTTAAACGGGCCGGGGGATGTTAACGGGTCTTCATACTTTGTTCTTTACCCTCCCTGAGCCATGAGAGCCCCTTTCTCTTTAAACTTTCCAAACTGCCCATATTGGGAAGTGAGGGACCTTGTGTCAGAGCTGGGAATTGAACAAGGCTGCCCTGGAGGTGAAAGGTGCAGGCCAGGCCATGCCCTGCCAAGCCCCGACCTCAGGACTCGGGTTTCACTCTGTGAGCCGGGCTGTTGGTTTTCTTTGTTTTGATTTCAAAGCTACTTTCAAAATTCCACGTTCCTTTTCAGCGGTAGAGGCAAGACTTCGTCTTGCGCATTATTGGGAAAATGTGGCTGCCCCACTGTGTGGAACTGTGGTATAGTAAAATGTGGACTGCCCTTGGGGTGGAAAAGGTTTCGCCCCCAAGCACGTACACAAGAGACGTGCCCAAAAGAAAACAGGGGTTGAGAAATGTGGGTACCCTGTTCAGTACTCGGAGGAGGGCTCACAGCCGACAAGCCAGAATCTTGTGCCAAATTCTCTGATCCCGAACTAACTTGGTCCAAAAAAAATACTGAGTAACGTAACTGTAACTTTGTCTTATGAAAGTATGGTGTGGTTTTTTTTAAGTTGCCTATACAAAGCTTTGGGTGTCCTGGCCTCCAATCCCCAGACCAAGCCAGCTGCGGTCAACTATTGATTTGAATTTTATTGCTAGAGGGCTGGCCATGGTGGCGTTTATGTGAAACACAAAAAATCCAGGACAAGCGCCCTGAGGCAAGATGACGTCGCTTCCTCGGCTGGGCTGGGGGCAGACGCTCAGGGGTCCTCGTTCGGACACTGCTTGGTATTGTGGTCAATGGAGACTTGGCTAATGACTTAGATGGGCCCCTTCTCTGGGCCTCAGATTCTCCCTCTCTAGGGTGGGGAGCATGGGACTTGCTTTAGAGGGCTGCTGTGTGGCTGGCTTATCTAATCCAATGCACTGCAGCTCCCTCCAACAATATCAGTGCTCCCAGCCTACAATAATGGTGTAGCTGGTGCTCCAGCAATACAGGGCTGGGGGGCTGTATGCTGCTACCAGGAGGGGGTGACCGCTGCTGGGGGTGAGGAGCCACGAGGGAGCGGGTCGGACGGGACCTCTGTCCATGAGCCTCCCCAAAGAGGCAGTGAGGAGAGTGTCGGGTGCCGAGAGGAGAATAGGGAGCTGTGCAATATGTTTACCTGTAATATGCTGTTCAGCCACTAGCTGTCTCCATCTGCAGCACAGAGCTCCGGGCAAGTTGTAGTCCCTGGCAAACCAGGGAGATCAAGTTGGAACGCGAGCTGTGCGAAGGCTTGTTTGCTTGCCTGCATGGTTGAGACAAAGAGTCCTGTGGCACCTTAAAAACTAACTAAAATTTTAGAGCATAAGCTTTCGTGGGTTAATACCCACTTCGTCGGATGCATGCCTTAGTTAGTCTTTAAGGTGCCACAGGACCCTTTGTCACTTCTGTAATTCCAGACTAACACGGCTACCCCTCTGATTCTTGCATGGTTGTGTTCCTTGAAACAATGCTTCCTGTTGAGAGGGACTGAAGTTCCGTATCTCAGGGCAGGGAGATGAAAACTGGTGGGGTGATGGGGAGGAATTTGAACCAAAGTACCCCTTGTTCCCGTGAAGAATCCCAGTGGGCCCTATGTTAACTGGAATAGCTAATGCAGGACTCTAGTTGTCTTGTCTCCAAAACATGCCCCGGTCACCTAGAAGTATGTCACTGCTCTGTTTTTACAGCGTAACTCCTTTGGGGCAGAGTCCCTGATCTCCCGGTGTGTCGGGGCCGCATCTAGCTTAATTGAGGCCTCTGAGCTCTGGCTGCTCTAGGAATAAATAATAATGTAACCAAATTTATGGCCCGGTGTGTAAGAACTGGGCTCTGATTGCAGGCATGGAAGGGGAGCGACCGGAGAGGGGCCTGGAGTAATAAGCCACTTGCTTTCTCCTTTGATCAGTAGTGCCAAGCACAGCACTCCTTAGTGGGCTGCAGGAGGTAGCCGTTTTCAACACTGTTTTTCCTTGCCTGTTTTTTTGTCTAATAGCCAAGGCTGCTTCCTTGTTACAAATCACCCGCTTTCCTCCGTGCCTTGCCAAGGGAAGGGTTGCTTCGTGATCTGCTGACCCTGCAGCGCCGTGTGTGCATCAGGCCAGAAAGCACCTTTACCCAGCGAGCGGGAGTCAGCCTTTCCGGGCTACTGAGTGCCCTCCTCTGTCCCGAGCCACTGCCGCATACAGGGAGAGGAACCCTTTGTCTGCCGGGAAGCAATTTCCCACACTGCGGGGACTCAGCTCCTCCACTCGCATGTCCTGGCGGGTGTCCCAGTTTTTAATTATTTGTATTATTAAAGCACCTGGGAATGATGGTCCAGCCTCTGTAGGTGCTGGACAAACACAGAACAAAGACAGCCTCCAATCTCAACAGCAGGGAATCTGATCCCCAAGGGGCGGTTCTATGGGGGGGGGGCAGTGTTGCTCTGGGAGTGGAAAAATGAGGCTTGAATGCAGTTAGCTGTGCAGTGATTGTGCATAAACCTGCCACTCCACCACAAAGATGGGTCATTAAATGCAGTTCAAAAGGACGCTCTCAGTTAAACACGGCCTTCCCCCCTCCCCACCAAAGCATTCAAAACTGGAAATCTGCCCGTTTAACATTCTCCTCCACAACTCTGACACACAGACCATTTTGCAGTGATCAGCGTCCAAATAACCTTAACTCTGCCCTGGGATTTGTTTGGCCTTTAGAGTCCAATCCAACTCCTTGTCTTTCCTGGGACTTCGGTGGGATTTGGACTGGACCCCTTCTTGGTTTAACATTCCAGGGGGATGTTTGCACTGGACTGCAATAGGAGGTATGATTGCAGCTTGGGTTGGCATCCCCACCTGGTTTCCATCTAGCTAGCACGGCTAAAGGTGAAGATGCAGCAGCCGCTAAGGATGGTGTATTAAATCTGTGTCCAAAATGGTGGGCTGTGACTTGAGATTTCAGGGTTTTCCCAACCACTCTGGGCAGGTTCTGGGGCTTGGTAAGGAAACATGAAATCTGGGTCCGGCAGCAGACAATCCACACCTGCGTTTGCGTCTGGTTTTTGTGGGGGTGTGTGTGTTCTCGTTCGGAATTCTACGCAAGGAAGTCATGTTATGTTGCAACCTTCCAGCGAGAGGAATTATCGAACTTCCCTGTGTGTATGCGGCGAATATACTTGCGTTGCTGGCCCACACCAGGCTCCAGGCTGGCCGGTTCTTTGCTTCTACCGTTAGCTATATTAAAGCTAGCCCTGGTGAGCCTACCTGAGCTGCAGGGCTAACCTTCACTCAGTTATCCAAATAGAGAGTTTGCATTTATTATTTACTCTGTTCCATCAGATCTGATGGCTGGGTCTGACCCACCTAGTCTCACTCGTTACTAGGCCTTGGTTTTGTGGCTTGTTGTCTCTGTCTGTACAGCACCGTGGTCTCTAATGGTATTTTGTCTCAATGAGGGTGGCATGGAATTATTTTGCTCTCTGGAAAAAGACAGCTGTTCCCTCCTGCTTATTCATAGACTAGTAGACGGGAAGGCCAGAAGGGGCTGTGTTAGATCATCTTGTCTGACCTCCTGTATAGCACAAACCGGCTGAGACCTGGCCCTGGCCTCCGGAGCTGGGTGCCACGCCGTAGCTGAGACCTGGCCCCAGGAGCTGGGTGCTGCAGTGGAGACCGGCCCCAGGGGGGCAGTTAGGGGACAAGGAGGGAAGGTTCTGAGGGGGGCAGTCAGGGGGAAGTGGGAGGGAGTGGATGGGGGTGGGGCTAGGGCGGGGCTTCCCCTGTGGGGGAGCCTGCTCAAAACATTTTTTCTACTGGGGTGCACGGTCAAAAAAGTTTGGAGACCGCTGCTGTAGAGCAATGAAAGATCAGGCCCATCTGCAAAAGCAAGGCCAGGGGCAGTGGGGCATTGAGCTGTGACTCAAAAGACCTGGCTTCTATAACCCAGCTCTGCCACTGACCTGCTGGGCAACCTTGGGCGAGTCATGTCCTGGCTCTGTGCCTCAGTTTCCCCATTTGCACAAAGGGGATAATGCTACTGACGTCCACTGGGAATCCCTTTGAGACCGACGGATGAAAAGTGCTAGATCGGATTAGCCAGGCCGATGACACTGGGGTCACCTTGAGCGGCTCGTGAGTGTATGGAACACCATACTTTTGTATGAATAAGAGGAAGGTTTTCTGACCATGGGACGCGTGGATGAGAGTCATTCAGGCTGGGATGATGCGCGAAGCAGCTGATGAGCTGGTTGCCAGGTTCCTGTTAAATTTAATATAATCCTTGGGGCAGTTTTGAAATTCCCAGGCACTGATTTTCTAGCTAATGCCTTTACTTAGCCAGGAAGCTATTTGCGGGAAGGACTGTCTATCTGTTCTATGTGCAGCGCCTAGCGCCCTGGGGCCTGCTCCATGACCAGGACTCCTAGGTGTTACTGTAGTGCACCTAAGAAACAAGCATTGGAGAGCAAGAGTGGAAGACGAGATCTCTCTGGTTCCTTCCCTTGCTGCAGCCAGCCCAAATGGCATCAGCTGTTGTGTTGTGCAGGGAAACCAAGAATTCAGAGGCCTGTGGAAATCTGAGTCCTGCCCTTAGAGGCACACAGGGGCAGATCCCACTTGGCCCTGAACCAGATCTCGCTCCTGCTCCCCTGCCGCTGTGACAGCTTCAACCTCGCTCCGCGACAGGCTACGCATCAAAGTCCTTTGTTGGCTGGCCCTGGGGATTGAAACTGGGTCCTCCCTAGTGAAGCACATGAGTCTCCAGGGGTTCTCTGGACAAATTCTTTGGTGGCCTCAGAGGGAGGTGGTGTCCGCACTCACACGTGTTCCTAACATCCTTGATTAGCTTTAGGGAAAAACAAACAAATGATGCATGTCCACCCTCCAGCTCATTGGAATGTGTTTATTGCCAGCTGGTAACTCTGTTGTGAAATGTGATATTAGCAAATATACAAGTATCAGGTTTCACAGCTGACTTAGGTGGCCCCAGTAAGCCTTGGATGGTGGGGTCAGGGGAGGCAGTGGGAGCCAGGGGAGATGGGGGTGGGTGCGTGGCCAGGGCAGACACTGCGGGGCTGGAGCCTGAAACTCCATGGACAGGGCCTGCCACCCCTCACAGCTGATGCCTGAGCCCCATTGCCCCTGGGAAGGTGGGGAACTGACCTGTTCCTCCAGCTTTGTGCTCCAGGGGTCTCCAGATGGGGGGAAAGGGCTGGGCCCAACCCCTCCTGGTGACCCCAACAGCCAGCCCCAAGGGGGTGCACTGCTGCCCTCCCCCCGCCCACAGGCACAGCCCAGGAGCCTGTGGCCGCAGGAAAAGTCCCCGGTGGCTGCATTTGAGAAACGCTGCTCTAGGGCTTGAGCTAAAAAGCCTGGGCCTGGAGCAGCCTCAGTGGAGCAGGTGCCGAGGAGGAGGTGTAATGCCCGCTGATCTGCGGGTATCACGCCCCTCCACGCCTGCAAGTCGTGGGTTCGATTCCTGGGCTCGAGGCTGGGCTCGGGGGAGAGGGGTGTGTGTGTAGATTTAGCTTAAGCTGTAGCTGCTCCTGCTTTCTTAGCTCTGAGGTCCCTGGGTTAACCCCCTAGTACCTCCGCTGAGAGGGGGCATCATGCAAGTAGTGCACTGACCCATGGGGGCAAGGCCCAGCCATGTGGTCACTCCTGCAGCTAGTTACGAGGTTCAGTTGCCCAGGGGCCGAGCGCCCGCAGCTCCGATCGACTGCAGCTGGAACCAGGGGCGCTGGGAGCTGAAGCTCAGGCCCTTCTGGGACGAATCCTGCCAGGGGCAACCTGACCGGAGGAAACGCTGGGGACTGAAGACCTCCTTGGCCAGGACCCTCCATGTGCTGCTGATGGATTCGGGAAGGGGGGTACCTGTGACTACGGGGAAGGAAGAGGAGCTTCCCGATCTGGGGCAGGGCCTTTGGGCTTCCTGATCTGGGACAGGGTGGGGATTGTGCACCCTGTGATGGGGTGTGCGCTTAGGAAATCTCTATCCTACTGGGGCTTTGAGGAGGGATAGACATGAGGCCTCCCCTAAAGTTCTCCCCTGCACCCGCTTTGCCCAGGTGCAAATGACTCCCCAGGGGCAAGGCCGGGCGAGACCTGGGCCGGCAAAGCGCCAAGGTGCCGAAGTTCTGCAGGCAGCTGCAGGTCATGTGAAACCGAACACCCAGCCAGGCCCGCTCCCTGCAGGCCCCCTCAGCCCTGGCCAGGCCCATATGCAAATCTGAGTAAACCCGACGTGAAACTGACAGCCCATATTTTCCAGCTGCCTGCCCGACTTCCTCAATCCAGCCAGCATAAAAAGAACAAGCCGGCGGGCAGGGGTTGCAGCATCCCAGCTCTCGTCTCTGCTCCGCGTCTCTTCGGGACACAGCGAGGAGCTTGCTAACTTTGGGATCTGACAGGTGAGCTCCGCTTTCCTCCTTAGCAGCAAAGGGGGACCTAATGTCTCTCCAGACATGGCCCACCTGGGCAACTGGATCTGCTTGCTCCAAAGCTGGAGAGGGTGCTTCATGTCTGTGGGGTACGATGCAGAAAGATTCCCGTCTGTGCCCTTTGGTGCAGGTTACAGAGTTTTCTTGGGGCGGGGGCAGAAGAGGCTCCATAACCCCAGGCCTTAGCTTTCGCTGCTCTCAGAATAGGTTCTGTGTTTGCTTTCATTTCCTTCTCCCCCCAAGCATCAGGACCAGCCCCCAGAGGCCTGGGGCACTGTCAGAAGTTTGCTGCTGAGGCTGAACTTCCCCCAGGCCCAGGGGAACGGAAGCAGTTTAGCCTCCTGGCTTGTAAACTGAACGGGGAGTCCGGCTTGTTGTTGGTTTTATGGGAACACTGGGAGGCCTTCGTAGAGAGCCAGGGCTTCCACTGGGCTAGGTCTTGGAGTGAGAAACAGCCCCTGCTCTCAAGAGCTTCCACCCAGAATTGACCGGGCAGAAAAAAAGTGAGAGAGGGGAAAATGAGGCATGGAGCGGGAGAAGTGACTTCCCCGTGGGTCATACCAGAGACAGAACCCAGGTGCTTCGCACCCAATCCAGTGCTCCAGCCATTATACCGCCCTGGTGCTCACTGGTTTCTGAAGAGGGGTTTAGCAAACTGAGCCCAGCACGGGGAGGCGGGTGGTGGCCGTCCCGTTGGTTCCTGGTCACTTGCACCCTGGGTGCCGGGCAGGGCTGATGGGGGGACGCTGGCAGAGGGAGCTGAGGAGGGCGACAGAGCAGCGATAACGCTGGCTGTGACGTGGGAGCTTGGGGCTTGATCCCGGGAGCTGCCAAGGGCAGGAGCGACCATCGGGGGGCCTGCATTCTACATCCAGCTCCAGGCCCCGGGGACACGTCCCTTCCCCATGCTGCCCTGCGTTTCCTAGGCTGGGAAAAGGGGATAGCAGGCTTAAGGGACGGCGGGGCGGCAGGGCGGCCCAGTGGTTAGAACAACTGGACCAGCAGCTGAGACACCTGGGTTCTGTTCCCAGCAAGGCCGCGGGCCTGTCTGGGCCTCGTTCTGTGCCTCGGTTTCCCCATCTGTAAGGTGGTGATAACGTTACCTGCCTGTGGGAAATGCCTTGAACAGGGGGAGCCGTGGTGGGTTTTATCCCAGGCCGGCCTGCGCCAGGCTGCGCTGCTGTGGAGCAGAGTTAATGAGCCCAGCCAGCTTGCCCTGCATTCCTCCGAAATCTTCCAGGCGTTGGCTAAAAAATCCTAATGGGAAACAGCTGCTGGGGTTCATGTGACAGATGCATGTGACGGGGGAGTCCAGGAGCTGCTGGGATCCGGCTGGCGAACCAAGAGCTTGGCTCACGCTGAGGTTTTCATCGGCCGGCCCCCGTGTAAAACCCTCCCCCTGCCCTGGCTTTGCGTTCGTGGTCAGGGGAGCGGAGTGCTTCTGAGGGCTCCGTGTTGCCAGAATTCAGGAGCAAAGTCCTCATGTTCATCGTGGAGGGGGCAGGGCCGGAGCCCCTTCCCTGAACAACACTAGGCCCCAGCTACCTGCAGCTGCAGGAGTAACGCCCAGGAGGCAATCGCTTGAGCTGCAGCTGAGTTAGAACAGGTTGCGAGCGCCAGCCGGTGTAATCACCACCCCGCCGTGGGTCATCAGCTGGGTCTGAACCCAAACTTTCAGCACCGCAGCCCAGACTTCCACCGCTGGAGCTAAAAGGGCAGCTCTGGCAGCCGTAGTAGGCTGTTATCCTCTCTGCGGACTGGCCACTAGAGGGGGACCTGGCATTCATTTTGCCATGCGTTGTGCATGCAGGGTGTGTAACCACTCCAGTGCCAGGGGGATCTGTACTGACCCTGTCTGGCTGGAGTTATCTGGGGAGAGAGAGGGGGATTTTTCGTCTTGCTTTAACCCATCCTGTGCTGCCCTCCTACACTGCCCGGCTCATGGCTTTCCCCTCCGCCCTAGCAGGATGTTGTGGATCAGCCTCCTCGCTCTGCTGCTTCCGGCGGTGAAGGCCAGCGTGTACCCAGAGGAGGCGCTGGATTCCCAGTGGGAGCTTTGGAAGAAAACCTACCGCAAACAGTACAACAGCAAGGTACCCGGGAGGGAGTCTGGCAGCTCCATATGGGTCAGGAGCCTTCGGGGAGCAGTGGGTTTCAGCACAGCTGTGGGGCTGAACGCCCGGCAGGCTGGGCCCCTAAAGCAGCAGCCGCCATCCTGCTAGCATGGCCAGGGATCCAGAGCTGAGGTCTGTCTCCTCTGTGAGACCTGCCGCGTCGAGGGGCACCTGATAGCACTTTCTACCCACTCTGCCCCAGCGTAAACGGGTGCGGAGAGTTAGGCCCCCTGCTTTCTTGGGGTTTATTGAGAACAGGGCAGCTGGTTTTCGAGGGGCTGATCGAGTGTCTAGCCCTGGTGATGAGATTCCACCTCCCAGGAGGGGCAAGGAGTGGGGGGATTAGTGTCATGGGCAGAGCGGGTCTTACAGGGCTAGAAGTTCAGTGGCAGAGGGGTTATGGGAGACCCCCGAAAGAGGGTAGGAGCTAACAATGGGGAAAGCCTGAATGGGTGTATGACCCTGGGGGAACATAGGACTAGAGCTTAAGGCTAGACTGGCCCCGTATGAGCCACTAAGCCTGACCGCCTGCATAAGAGGTCCCGAGTTATCCCCTGCATGAGACACGTTCAGGATAAAGGTGGTCAGGTCTAGTGGGTGGAGCAGGGATACAGGGAGGAGAATGAAGCCAAAAGGTTGGCACCAGAGCCAGGGATCAAGCCAGAGGGAGAACCAGCAAGGAAGCTGAGGGTCAGAGCCCAGGTCAGGGGCCAAAGGCCAGAGCCAAGGGTCACGCCGGAGTCAGATGCAGAAATCTGAAGCCAGGGTCTGAGCCAGGACTGGTCACTGAGGACTGGGGAGGAGCATGGTGGGAACAGGAGCAGAGCAGGTACAGGACTGGGTGCGGGGGCCAGGCACAAGCAGGTTCCACCACAGCCGTAACAGGAAACCACCTGGTTCTTCAGACAAACTTCCTATTCCTCCTCCTCGGTTTATGCAGCAGAGTTGAACGATCCTCCAATCAGAGCTCCTGTGGGCAGTGCCCTGGCTCGGGCTATAGCCCTGGTAGCTTCTCAGCCCAATGGACTTCAGTAGCCACTGGGTGGAGGCCAGTCTGGGGACTCCCAGGCCTGGATCTAAGACCCGGGACATCACCTTGCTCATCCCTGGGCAATATGGGAGGCCCTATTCCAGGGCTCTCGATCTCTGCGATGCACTGGGACCGTGATAACTCTCCCTCCCACCACATGGGCTCCAGCCCCTGCTGTAGCTCCCAGTGCGAGCGCTGGCGGGAGTCCAAGCAGGGTCCAGCCCTGGGTGTCCAGTAGCCCGGTGTGTTTCCATTCCTGAGTCCTCTTTGCCTCATAGGTGGACGCGCTCTCACGGCGGCTGATCTGGGAGAAGAACCTCAAGTACATCAACACCCATAACCTGGAGTTCTCCCTGGGCACCCACACCTACGAGCTGGCCATGAACCATCTGGGGGACATGGTAGGCGGATAATATGCCAGGGCGTTGCCAGATCCTTTGTGAATTAGCCCTGGCGCTGCAGCAATGTTCCCCTCTGTCCGTCCGTCCCATGATCATCACCAGGGTGTTCGCCTTAGGGTGACCGGGTGTCTGGTTTTTGACCGGTACTCCTGGTTGAAAAGGGACCCTGGCGGCTCCGGTCAGCACCAATGACTGGGCTGTTAAAAGTCCAGTTGGTGGTACTGTGGGATCTAAGGCAGGCTAGTCCCTACCTGTCCTGGCACTGTGCCGCATCCCAGAAGCGGCCAGCTCCTGTCGGGGGTGGGGTGGGGGCTACAGGGGTTCTCACTCTGGACCCACCCCAGAGCCCACATCCCCAGCCGGAGCCCTCACCCCTTCCTGCACCACAACCCCCTGCCCCAGCTCAGTGAAAGTCAGCGAAGCGGCTGCTGAAGTACATATGCTAACCAGGTAGGGGAGAAGATCTCCCCAAGCGTCTGAGTGTGGGGCTTTGCTCCTATCCCCGTTCGTCCGTTCAGAGTCTGGCTGCTGCACCGTAAGGGCACGACCTGCTTCCATGTGTGCACGCCTTGATCCCCGCATCTGGGCCACACCGGCTTAAACGCTCTGTTCGTGGCCGGGCAAGAGAGGGGCATTCTCTCTTGGCGGAAGCTTGTGTTCCTCTCCAGTCAGGGTATGTGCCAGCCCAGCAGGTTTAGCCAGGCTAAAGTTCTCCTCTACCGTGCGATTCCCCAGGCGGTGCCTTTGGGTCACTGCCCTGGGCCACACGTAGTAGCTCTGCCCCCAACGGTGATTGCAAAACTGCCCACTGGCACATGGCTTTGCCAAACGTCTGCCTCTCCTTCCCTAGACCAGCGAGGAGGTGGTGCAGAAGATGACAGGGCTGAAGGTCCCGCCGTCGCGCAGGCCCAGCAATGACACCATCTACGTTCCCAACTGGGAGGAGAGGGTGCCAGACTCAGTGGACTGGAGGAAGAAGGGCTACGTGACGCCCGTGAAGAACCAGGTAAGCGGAGCTGTTCTCCACAGTCGGCGCTTCCTTTTCCACCCTGGTCTGAACCGTACGGCTGCCCTATGCCGCACTTGGCTCGTTGGCCAGGGCCAGCTCAGAGAGTCAGTGGCCGGAGTCTGGGCTGGTTTCCACGGAGGTGGAGTTGCTCCGGATTTACGCCACAGTGACCGAGATCTGACTCTGACTCCTGTAAGAGCCTTAGATTTCAGTGGGGGGAATAACCACAAACGCTGGCTGCTTTCTGCTCCCCCTATCTGACCCTGGGGCTAGGAACAACCTCTCTCTCCCTTCTGACCATCTCCCATCTCCTGTGCGTCAGGGCCAGTGCGGCTCCTGCTGGGCTTTCAGCTCTGTCGGGGCCCTGGAGGGGCAGCTGAAGCGGCAGACGGGGAAGATGCTGTCCCTCAGCCCCCAGAACCTGGTCGACTGCGTGACCAACAACGATGGCTGCGGGGGCGGCTACATGACCAACGCCTTCGAGTACGTGAAGGAGAACCGGGGCATTGACTCGGAGGACGCTTACCCCTACATCGGCCAGGTCAGTGCCCGTCTGCTGGGTGACAGAGATGAGAGCGGCGGGGGGGAGGGGGATTATGGTGATGCATCAGCCCCGGTCTGCTCCCCATGACACCGAGGGCAATGCAGCCGCTAACACCTTGCAGGAGAATATTGCAAGGCTGGGTGCGGGGTCTTGCACCTTCTTGCCCAGAGGATGGCAGTGAGTGGAGCGGGCTTGATCCCGACCGGATAAGGGGCAGTCACTAGATGGCGACTCTAGTGACCATTGACTTCCTGCGGCCCACGTCTGCCAGCCCTGCCCTGCCCTGCCCAGACGCCTCCCGCTCCCCACCTACTTGTGTAGCTGCCCATTGGCAGCTGTTCTGCGTCTCCTGCAGATGCAGGGAGTTGTGTCACGGTACAAAAGCTCCCGAGACGGGGCAGGGCTCCTCACCAGACCTGGGCAGAACTTCCAGGACGCCTGATTTACTCCGGGAAAAATGCAGTTTCCATCCCCACCCCCAAAACCTCCTCTGACAGTGCAATTGCAACCTGCTCTATTGGTGACGTCACCTGCCGCGCTATCTGCCCCCTGCAGGATGAAAGCTGCATGTACAGCCCTACCGGAAAAGCCGCCAAGTGTCGTGGGTACAAGGAAATCCCAGAAGGGAATGAGAAGGCCTTGAAGAGAGCTGTGGCCAGGGTGGGGCCAGTATCTGTGGGCATTGATGCCAGCCTGTCGTCCTTCCAGTTCTACAGCAGAGGTAGGAAGAGTGGAACCTCATGAGCTCCGGGTGATGACGATGACACATAGGCATTGCCCATGGGGTGGGATCTACTCCACCTGGGGCTTTGCTGGTGTGAAGGGGGTCTCAGGTACGTTGGGCATCGAGGAGAGGGTAAGACCCCACTTTTTGCATTTCATCCCACTCAGTAATCATTCCACAGCACAGGCTGGAAGGTACGGACACCCTGGAAATGCAGTCACCTCTGGGGTGGAAGGCAGCCGCTGGGCAGACAAATGAGGAGGAGGAGGAGAAATTTTGACCAAGGGCATCCGTTGATCAAATGCAAAGTGCCAGCTGATCTTTACCACACAGGCAGAGCAGACAGGAGCTGGGTTCTGGGATAGTTTCACACAGTGAGTTGTGTGTATTGTGCTGCTTTCTAAGCTAATGATGCCAGACCTGTCCAATGACGAACTCCCTGGGCAGGGGGTGTTGTCTGAATGCTTGCATAGCTTTACAATGGCTTGACTTGCAACAATTGGCGTAACCACTAACAACACCTAGCACTGATTGTAATGCTTTGTTACATTGATGAAGAAATTTGAAACAGATTAAAAGGAAATAGATTCCTAGCTTCCATGGCCAGAAGGGACCATGGTGATCATCCAATAGGCGGTCTGCGGGCCAAATCTGGACTGCCGGACATTTTTGAATGGCCCCCTACATCTTTTTATTTACTTATTATTACTATTATTATCATTGTTTTGTTTTCTGTGGAGTCTGGACCTTTGACTACCCCTTGATCGAGAGATTTGGACCTTGACAAAACATAATTGATCATCTCTGATGGTCTGACTTTCCGTATAAAACAAGCCACAGGACTTCCCTGAATTAATCCTGTTGGGCTGTTTTACTAAGATAGGCCATCATGTTCAATGCTGAGTGTAAAATTGCTGATGGGGGGGAATCCACCATGCACCTCGGTAAATTGTTTCCGTGGTTAATTACCCTCACTGTTAACAACTCGCACTTCATTTTCAGTCTTTTTCACACTGAGTGTAACTGGGCTGCGGAACTCCTTGCCACAGCAAGGCACTGAGACGAAGAACTTAACAAGATTAAAAAGAGATTAGACCTTTATGTAGATAACACGCACAGCCAGAGTTGTCACTATTAACGCTCACCATTTTCAGAAGGGATATTAAACCTCATTCTTCGGGATTTAATAACAACAGGCACTCGATAAGAGCTAGGGGTTATTGGTAGATCTGAAAGCGCTTTGCAAAGAAGATCAGTATCCTTATCCCTGTTGTACAGATGGGGAAACTGAGGCATGGAGATGAGGATGGGCTTAAGCCTCTCTCTAGCCATCAGAGACCAGGAGGAGATCTAACATGGCAGGCAGATTATCCCACATCCACTTACTGTGGGGTCCTTATTCAGACTAAATTCTGGGCTAGCTGGGCCATAGGGCTGGTCTACTCTGGCGATTCCTATGTCCTAAAGTGCTGTTAGACCAGTGAGTGACTCCCATCCTCCCTCCCCCAGGTGTGTATTACGACGAAAGCTGCAACGCTGAGAACGTCAACCATGCAGTGTTGGCTGTGGGATACGGCACCCAGAAGGGCAGCAAGCACTGGATCGTCAAGAACAGGTAATGCAATGCCAGCCAGCCCCTTCTCAGGGCACCTGCCTCCGAGGGCAGCTGCAAGGTCTGTCAGAAGCCCCGTGGGGAGGAAAGGTGGCACAGGGCCAGGGTGATCTCACAGAGCTGGGGAAGGGCCAGCGAGTCCCGGCAGAGCTGTTCACTCCCTCTCCTTTCTCTCTGCAGCTGGGGAGAGGAGTGGGGCAACAAGGGTTATATCCTGATGGCCAGGAACATGAACAACGCCTGCGGCATCGCCAACCTGGCCAGCTTCCCCAAGATGTGAGCCCACCGTCCCAGCACTGTTCCAAAGACGCGGCTGGATTCCTGAGCTGGCATCACGGAGTATCGGCATCCCTGACGCAGCGTCCGCGGCTGTCGCCTCCTCGGCTTCTGTACTAGCCTTTCGTGCTTGCCATTTTTTATGCTCTGCCCTTCTCCCCTTTTGATTTGCAAAGTCAGATGCGGGATCCTCCCTGTTCTGGGGCAACCCCCCCCCCTCCAAAAAAAAAAGCACCCATAGGCATTTCCGTCCCCCTGGGATGCGTGGGTGAAAGAATCAGTGTCTGCAGAATTGCAGCCCTATGCAGGGATTAGAACTCTTGCCCAGCAGTTCTGGAGGAGCAGGTCTCTACCCATATGAGCTGTAGCTACCGCGCCTCCTAAATCCTGGATCTGTTCCGTGGACCCAGCGTCCCTCATTCGTAGGCACCAATCCGTTACAGCCTCTGTGATACATTCCCTGCTGCTGAGTTCTGTCCAACCCCACCCCACACTGTAGGGACAGACAGATGCAGAGAGGGATTGCGTAACCCAGATTCTGAAACCTTGGGATGCAGCAGCAAAAAGGGGGAGGTTGCCTGGATTCTATCTCCTGGCGGGGTTCTGCAGATGGCTTCATGTCCCCCTGTCCTGTCTGTCCTTCGTTCCACTGGAGATTGTGCCTCTCAGGGTTGGAAAGGGGGGATGCTTTGCTTATGTTTTGGCACATATGGCAACAGCTGGGCCTGCTCCATATCCCAGGCTCACTTGCAGCCCTACTCCAGTGTGCCAGGTTCTGGAGAGACTGATGTGATTTTTATTTTTAAATAAACCCAGTTTGGAATAACTCGATACTTGTTTGGTGATTTGCTCTGTATCCCGGCTGAACTGTCATTGGGGCATTGATTCAAGGTTGCCAATAGCATCTACAAACACAGACCTCCCAGTTTGGTATCAGGCTGGGCAGTGCGAGGGGACGCCCCGGCCCTGTTCGCTGCTTGCCTGGCCTGTTGTTAAGCCTCGACCATGATGCCCTTGGGCCTGCCACTGGAAGAGCTCAACACTCTTTGAAAGCATTACAAAAACACAGTAGCCCCCGCCGCCTGAGGAGGTGGCTAACACAGCTGGTCAAAAACTTTGCATCCAAACCGTAGGTGGAAAATTGGATGTTTGACAAAATTAAATATTTTGCAGAGAGTCTCTGCCTGCTTCCTGCCGAAAGCTTTGAGGTTTTTCATCAAACAAAAATAAATGCCTGAAAATGGAACAATGTAGAGTCTGACCCCTGCTGCAGTGCCTCATGGGAGTTGTAGTCCAGCTGCCTCAGGTGCCCTTTCTGCTCTGTGGGGCAGGCTCCATCTCCCATGATGCCCCATGGCCATGGGACTCCTACAACACCCAGCCTCACTACTCAAAGAGGGGAGATTATGATGCATCATGGGATATGTAGTTTGAGCAGGGAATCGGCCTGTAGAGGAGAGTGGAGGCAGGAGATATCTGAGCTACAGCTCCCATAAGGCTCCATGGAAGCATTTCTAAATTGAACTATTTTGTCTCTTGATTTTTTTTTCAGTGAAACTGTTGAAATTTTCCTTGGGAAAGGGAGAAGCCATTTTCTGACCAGCTCTCGTGGGTAAACATTATCCCAGTGTTACCACATCTGGCTCTTTTGTGACTGTAACACTGGGCAGCCCAGCATGAGAGCCATAGAGAACCACAGGGTTGGTCTGCAGCCAGCAGCCTCAATAACAAGTCCCTCTGTGCTTGTGACCAGTCTCTTCTGTGTGGGACACGACCTTTGCTGGGCTTGCTTCACCCATTGGTGCAATACAGCCACCTGTGGGGTGACCCTTTGGAAGCATCACAAGGGGAGAGGCCTACAGCTGTAGCAAATGGGTTTGCATGGGTTGTTTCGCTGATAAAGCTGCTGACCAGGGCCACACTGATGTGAGAAGGGGTGATCCAGACAGCCCAGGGCAACAGAGAGCGAGAGAATCAGACCATTGCACCAAATGCAACCCCTTCCCCAACTCTTCACACTTACATATAAACAGCTAAAACTCCACTGAAAACAAGACATGAGAAGTAATTCTTCTCCTCTCCTCTATGGCCTCAGCTGGAGAAGTGTGCACTGTTCTAGGCACCACGCTTTGGGACAGATGTGGATAAACTGGAGCAAGTCAAGAGGAGAGCAAAAAAAAAAAAAATGATTAAAGGTTGATAACCCCTGACCTAGGAGGAAAGCTTGAAAAAATTGGGTTTGTCTAGTCTGGAGAAGAGGAGACTGAGAGGGGACATGTAATTGATACAGAGTCAGTATTCCTAACTTCAGATACAGACATGCTACATGCCTGCAAATAGGAGAATCATATTCAGCAAATCATACCTGTTCCAATGATATCTCACATGCCTTATCTTGTACAAAATGTATCCTGGTTCTGCTATAATATTATAACAATATTTTTAGGAAGACTATGGGGTGTATGTCACGGGCTGCATGAGTCCAGCTGGCAGGAGGAAGCGATAATTGGGCCTGGTAAGCTGAGCCTGGCATGTGTGTTGTGCTCGGTTCCTCTTTCTGGTTGGGTGTGGAACAGTTGTGGGTTTTTTTTGCACTTTGTGTGAAATGAGGTTGAGAGCAGAGGAGGTTGGGGAAGGGGAGATGTTTTGGCAGAAGCAAAAATAGATGCCCAGTACACCAGCTCCAAACAGAGCGCAGGCGCTGGTTGCCCAGTGGTCTATTGTCGCTGTTCGCTGGTTTTACTGTAACCCGCATTTCCTGCTAAGCAATGTATGGCTCAGCCCTTGCTGTTTGTTTTGTGCCTTGCCCGCTCACGTTCCCAGGATTGCAAACTCCAAGCATTGAAAAATCACGACTAGGCCCCACCCCCACATAATGGTTGGCTTTAAAAACAGAGTAATTAAAAAAAAAAAACCACACACATTTTGGGCTCTTCTAAAACTTGCTTTCCTGTTTTTGAATCGTTAAGGGGCGATGCTGTCAAGCTTTTCTCTGCCACCGCAAAGGTCTGGAAACTGGTTCTTTTTGGTTTGTTGAATGAAAGCTGGGAGTCTCGGGGGATCCCAGGACTCCAGAAGCTGGGGCTTAAAAGCACCAAATATCACAAGACCTGTGATAAAAGCCATGAGAGTTGGTGCCGCTGCATCGGCGCACGTTTCCCCGCCTTGTGGCTGTAACAAGGTCACAGGCTGAAGTGGATGCTGTCATGTCTTGATGCAAAGACTCGTCCTTTGGGGAAAACTCCAGGAGAGGCAGCTCGATCTCTTCCCAAGCGCGGTATAGAAGCCACAGGTCCCAGTGAAATACCCACAGGTCCTAGGGAAATACTTTAATCTCATAGCTACATCAACAATCTCATGGATGAAACTGGAATTCCGTGTCTGCAAAACCCCAGCCTTCGCGTTTGTCTCCAGATCCTACTTCCCCTTAACTTGCATCAAATTAGACAAGCCCTATGTTGCTCAGGGGTCTGAAACAATCACCCCCTTTAAAGCGGTGTCTAGGCCATGGGAGATGCTCTCTTCCGCCTCTCGTTGAGGGGGAGTAATTACGTCGCCGAGAGAGCGCTCTCCCGTCGACTGAATGCCCACTGGCGTGTCTGCAGCAGCGCTGATTTAGGGCGGTAGTGAAGAGAAGCCCTTAGAGATGTGCAGGGCCCAGCAGAGGGTGCTACATCACACACGATACTTGCCAACCCAGAGCTCATTTTTTCAGCTCCTGAAACTTCAGCAGAACTTTCACGGGAGATCTTCTTACCTCATTTCCAGCTGTATTAGAACAAGGGGAGCTTTTCCATCACGGTCGAGGGCTAGCTGCACCTCTGACCCCTCCTCTGGCCTCTCTGATCGCGTCTTACTCACACACTGACTTTTTGGGGGGTGGAATCCTACAGTTTTTCCACTCTTAGACCAGGTCCCATGCTGCAGCACTCTTTATATCGACTGTGCTCACCCCAGCAAGTCCAACTGGGGTCAGGTCCGAGTGGTTCTTCCTGGTGGGAGCTGTCATGTAAATAACCAGACAGCCTTCCAGACAACAAGCGTTGGTTAATGTTCACAACAGGAACAAAGCAGAGTGCAAGAGAACAGGATTTAAATCCAGCCAAAGGCCTCTATGCAGGTCTCTTGCCTTCCCTGGAAGAGATCTGTAACAGGATGACTTGCCCGGGGGCTGGCAAGCCTGGGGCAAAGCCAGCCCTGATTATAAGAAAAGAGGTACCTGAGTGAAACCAGGTGATGCCAATATAAAAGGCAGCAGGAAGGGCCAGGTGGGCTTCTGCTCAACAGAATAAGCTCTCCCTGGATGGCAGGAGTTTAGGAAGCAGGTATGAACTATAGGGCTGCTGTGAAGGGCCTTGCATGTGGGACACCGGGTGAGTTGCGTTAGCCCTGTGAGAGACCATACACGGCTCCTAAGCAGGGCTGGATTAACTCTCCTGTGGGCCCTGGGCTATTGGATTTTGTGGGGCCCTGGTATTCAAGTGAGGGAGTTTGGTGCAGGAGGGGGCTTGACAGGGGATTGGGGTGCAGGAGCGAGGGCGGGGTCTGGAGGGGCAACCCCACTCCACTCCGAAGAGCACCATGGACACTTCAGGGGCTGCAGCACCCCAGGGTGCAACAAGACAGGAGGAAGAAGGTGGGAGCAAGGGTGTTGAGGAGGAGGAGGAGGGGGGCCCAGAGCCTTTTGCTTCTCCATTAATGAGCGATCTACTACCAGAATTCTTTTCCCCCTATAGGAGTTGTAGGTCGTGATCGAGCTTTGACCTCTTCACCTTCTGTTGGATAAACTGACAAGATAGCCCACCTTAATTGATTACTCTCTTAGAGTTGGTATGGCAACCCCCATCTTTTCATATTCTCTATCTAATCTATCTATCTATCCCCATCCACCCTATCTATGTATCTTTCTATCCTCATCTATCTATCTATCTTCCACTCTATGCATCTGATGAAGTGGGTTTTGGTCCACGAAAACTGATGCCCAAATACATTTGTTAGTCTCTAAGGTGCCACACTCCTCGTTTCTTTTGACTAGATAGAGCTTCTGAAGTCTTAAGGTGTATTTTATGGTTCTAGAGCAGAGAAGACGGGGAGTCCACTGTTATGATCTGACAAGCTGCTAGAGCAGGTCAGGAAAAAATGGTCAGAGTAGTTAATGAAAAATAATCATTTTCACTAATTTTTTTTCAGGACACTTAGAAATGTTTTGATTTTTCTCAATAAAAACTTTTTTTTGAATGTATTTCCCGTCCCTACCAGCTGTCCTTTTTGCCTGTTGCAATTGAATAAGGGTGCGGGGGGAGGTGAAAAGGTTTGGTTTCTGTTCGTTCCGGTGAGGAAAAAACAACACAAAAGAAAATTCTGTCACATGGCGAGAAACAGCTCCTGCCCCACAAGGGATGGAAGGGGAAACTGAGGCACAAATAAGCAATGGGACTTGTCTAGCAGGTTATTGGTAGAGCCAGGAATAGAAGCCAGGTGTCTGATTTGCCGGGGCTGGTGCTTTCAAAGCAGAAAGATTAAGGTTCAGTCTTTGCTCCTATGTTCTCCTGGGGGGCTATTGGGGTTGTTACCCCATCAGACAGGGTGAAATTCTCCACGGCGGAGCTCAGCTTGGATTCTCTCTCAACATTTTTGATTTTGAAAAAAGGCATTTATGATTTTTTTAAAAAAAGTTTGACACAAAGTTCTGACCAGTTCTCTTAGCCAAAAAGTTTCCCACTACCCCCGCCTTTGCCTCCCAGCTGACAGCGCTCTCCAAAGGGGCTGGGTGCTGGAGCTCCAAGGAGAGAGAAGTAGGTGTTTTGTCATGCAATTTGGGTCCTGTTCGGTCACTTGGGGCATGACTCCACACTGTTTGTTTTGCAGATAGGCAGGTTTCAGTTCCAGCTGCTGGTCTTTGACTTTTTGAAACCAAGAGTTCTCAGAATTTGAGCTCATTTCTACTCTGTTTCCCAGCTGGCCTGGTGCAATTTGGGGAAGTGGCTAGCAACTGCTGACTTTGGTGTTTAGATAGCACCTCAAGGGTGCTTGGCGCTTACCAGACAAAATTAACAGGGCCTCCCCACCGAGGAGCATTCAGCCTAAGATCTTGTCCAGACTGGGGATTGGACCCTGTTATAGCCCTCAGGGCCAAGGTAGCTAGACTGTTGCAAACCTGTACTGTAGCTAGGCAAAGTTGTCCTTCGCAATGTTGCAACGGTAACATCGACAGACTCTGGTTGTCAGCTGGGGGGATGGAACCTGGGACTTCTGGAGCTTAGTTCATGAGCCAAAAGCCAATGGGCAGTTAACTAAGGCTGTAGAGCAAACTCATTAATCTCTCTCTGTCTCAGTGCCACTAGATGGGGGACATGTGTGGGTTACATGACGACTACAGTAACCGGCCACCAGTGCCTGAAATTTCCAGTGTAGACAAAGCCTGAGCACGCATCTAACCAGGTGAGGGCAGGATTTTCAGAAGAACCGAAGGGCCCGATTTTCCAAGGTATTTAGGCACCTACAGATGCAGATCAGCATCTCGTCGGCTTTAGAGAGACACATGAGTAGGTTGGGCGCTTGATTCCCATTGAAAGTCATCCCAGGTGCCTTTTAATTTACCCTCCCTCACTTATGAAAATGGGACTTAAGTTCCTTTGTATTTACATCGCTTTTGAGATGGGATTTAGGCTGCCAAGCCATTTGGACCCTTCTGAAAACGTTTCCCCTCATGCGTCCCACCATGGCCTGCCGTGCTGTTCCCAACTGCTGCTGTTTGTTATTTGTCTAGCAGCACCTAGGACAGTGATGCTCAGACTGAAGCTCTCGAGTTGCAAGTGGCTCTTTGCAGCACATGATATTAAAACACTGTGATTTAATTATTAACCAATCAGGATGCTTTTACCATGTTATTTACCAGTTGTAATTGATGATTTAATAATATCTGGTCAGTCACTTTGCTGTGCGCATAACAGATATACTAAATATTTCCCATCGTGCTGTCTAAATAGGACTATATAGTACTATAGTAAAGGAAACAATGAATTCACACGGCTCTGGCTCTTTTGGGTAACGGTGATTGCTAATTTTGCTCCTGAACCACTGACGTCTGAGTATCACTGACCTAGGACCCCTTTGTGTTACCTGCTGTATATGCTTATTGCTATACGGTGTCTTACAGTAGTACCTAGGAGTGCCGACTGCAGACCAAGACTCCATTGTGCTAGGCATTCTGCATTAGGTGGATTACGGTAGTTCCTAGGTGCCCCAGCTGTAGACCAAGACCCCATTGTGCTAGACACCCTGCTTGGATGCAGCTGACCATTGGGGCCATTGGCGCTGACTCTGTGGGACACCCACACAAAAAAACAAGGGTGTGTGTGTAGCCAGATGAATCTTTTGTGGACCCTGGCATCCGGGCTGTGGCCTCACCCTCTGTTCCACCTATGCTCTGCCCTGAGGCCCCATCCCTGCTTGGCCTCCTCCTCCTGAGACCCTACTGGGCATCTATCCCTTGAGACCCCATCCCCACTCGGCCTCTTCCTCCCCAAGACCCTCCCGCTGCTCAGATGTGGGAGGGGGTGGAGAGGAGCACCCACTGGCAAAAACAAAAGTCAGCACCTGTAGTTGAGGTTTTGGATTTCATTAATATATTCAAAGTGCCAATATCCATATGTTAATGTGGCCCTGGAGGGCATTTCTGCTCAGCCCTCTGCACCCGGGAAATTGCCTGGGTACTGAAAATCCCACTCAATGCTGGGCACTCAGACAATTGAAGATCAATCAGAAACTGGCTTAGAGAAGATGCAGGATGCTCAATTGCCAATAAACAGGCCCAGGACTGAGACTCAGGCTCTACCATTGCCCTGCCGTGTGATTTTGGGCAAATTGCCTCCCTGCTCTCTGCCTCAGTTTCCCCCTGTGCTTTGTCTGTCTTGTCTATTTAGTCTGTGAGCTCAGGGAGGCAGGTTCTGTTATTCCCTCTATGTTCATGCACAAGAGGGCCCTGATCTCAGCTGGGATCTCTAGGTTTTACTGATAATAACTTAAACCCCAAAAGAGAGGTCCCAGCGACTGTTTGCACCTGTCTGAGCTTTTGAAAATGTTGACCCTACTAGTTTATATTTTAACTCTCCAAATCATGTGCTGTAGGGTCTGGGAAGGGAAGGAAAAACACCTGATTTTAGTGTTATGGGCCTGGAGACTGAAAATCAGCCCGCAGCCATAGTGAACATCCCTATTTTGATACAGTCACAGTAAAAGTGAAACAAGAGGTCCTGCCATTTCCTCATTCACCGTACCATGTGACGAGCCTGGCAGGGCAAACCAAACTCCTTCTTGGCATGCAGTCAGAGCAGGAAAGGTGTTAGGATAACTCAGGAGCCAACCTTGGGAGGAAAATTTAGGGGAATTCTTGCTGCCTGCTGATCAGTTCAGGGTTCCTGCCTAGAAATCTCCACCGGGCGAACGTGCTTCAGGTATGTTTGGCTTTTTCTTTCTCCCCTTGTACTTTAAATCTCTTCTTTGTCATGACTGGAACAACGTGTTTGAAGAAGTAAAATCAAGAAATGGAGTTTTGTATTTTGCCTGTAGAGAGTTTACATCTGCGGGCACCCGCATGTATCAGTCTTGTCTTTCTATTCCTGTATAAACCTCTATCTCCCCCAACAAGCCTCTCTATCAATCTATTCATCTCCCGCTCTCTCACTCACTATACGTCCTCTCTATCTATCTATTCAACACCCAGGGTTTGCTTCTTGACACTTTGCTCATGGCAGAGAGTGGAGAAATCTCAGCAAGTCAGTGTTGGATCTTTTGCACCATCTCTGAGTGGAGGAAATTGAGACACTTGACTTAACCATGAAGATATTATCTTTCACCAGAGGGCTCTTTTTCTTTCTTCCTTTTTTTTTTTTCCTAGCTGAGCAGAATGAAGCTGGTTTGTATCTTCTTGGCCCTTCTTGCTGCTGCTACTGCACATCTACACACAGACCCAACTCTGGATAACCACTGGGAGCTCTGGAAGAAAACCTATGGCAAGCAATACAGCCACAAGGTGGGGTCTGTGGGTTCAAAGTGCGGGAGGGGGATTTCCATCACCCTCTGTCCTCAGGGCAGCAGGTATCCAGGATCTTAGCATGCCAGCCCTATGCCAGTTCTCAATGAGAATGCTGCCTCATGCTCTTCTCCTGGAGATTGCAAAGATCTCTCTGCTTTCAGAAGAGCATTCAGTTATAATGAACATTGGGCCCTGTATCTATCCAACACCTTGCCTAAACCATCCAAAGCAGTTAGCTGATTTTTTTAAAGTGTGGATTTTTTGGGATATATTAGAACCAGGTGACACTGTGAAAAAATGCAGACTGGGGTTGATGGAAACGATTGGAGAATTCAGATCAATTTTGGCAATTGTTTTGGGTCGCATTAAAAAAATAAGATGAAAAGGTGTTAAAAACTGGTTCATTTCAGCGTTTAATAAATGAACCGTTTTGAGCTTTCCTTTTGGAAAGCCATTTCCTGTTGGAATTTCCCTCCGTTCTCTTAACAATAACTAAATAAAAAGCTTTAAAAAGCTCCAAAATGAAACAAAACGTTTGACCCAAATTCAAAAATCTTCAACTGATTTTTGAAACATGGTTTGGTTTGGCTGCCAAACCAAAAAGTCAATGATTTGCACAGCTGCAAACTGTATTGTGAATGTTTGATTATTGATATTGTTTTGCATCCTAATTCTATGTGCAGCTCCTGAATTACTTTGACTTAGCTGAAGGCCCCAACTACTTGAGGTCATTAGAGAATCCTACAGTACTTTCCTCTGAAATTACAAGGTATTATCATTGTCCTGGTGGCAATTACATTCGGCCTCCCCCTCATGATTTAACCAGATACAGTGTGATTCTTTTCTTCTTGTCCTAACCTGATGTGTAGTGGTGATGTGTGCTGTTAAAAAGCTGCTGCACACCACTCCAGAACTAGCTGCATTTCAGGGCTGGGGAAGGACTCAATCTTCCCACGCTTAACTTGTTAAGACTCCACTTGATGTCCTAGGACGTTTTGCTTGAATGAGTATTGCAGGATCCGGGGATAAAAAAGCGCTGTAGAACTATAATCCTGCAGAAGATTTCCTCTGGACTACTGCATAGTAACATTGTGGCCCTGCTTTGGTTCCAGAATGAGGAAGGGGAACGGCGTGTGACCTGGGAAAAGAATCTCAAGCTCGTTATGCTGCATAACCTTGAGCACTCACTGGGGCTGCATTCCTATGAGCTGGGCATGAACCACTTGGCAGACATGGTGAGTTAAAAAAATATCGCTGCAGACCAAGTGACGGGGCATCTGGGAATTATCTGTATTTCCCTGGGGGTTCTGTGGCCAGAGAGTGTAACTGAATCAGGGGCAGAATAAGCTCCAGCCAATCCAGGGTCAATATGAACCATGCAGAGGTAGGGCCACGAATCATAGCACCCCATGTGTCCTCCAGCAGCAACCTGCCCCTGTCACTGCTCCCGAGAGCTGTGCAGAACTTTGTTGCACTTGCTTGGGTCGGGGTGTGTGTGGGAAATCTGCCACTGTGGGATTGTCCTGATTTTTTAAGTGCAGGTACCCCACCTCCTGCTAGCCTGCTGCTGGTGTGACCTCTCCCCTCCCTCCTTCCCAGAATGTTTCTGTGTCGAATGGCATCCTCCAAGCAGCGTAAGTCTGACCTTACACATACAGTGCATATGAGGTCAAAAGTGTGGGAATTCAATTCCTGCAGGTTCCTGCTTCTCTACCTTACTGTGTCTGCCACCCTCCCTTACACTCCTGAGGAAAGTCACATGTGGAATAACACAACCTGTCTGCTAGGCCGTTGCTGATTAAAGAAGCTGATCCTTTAACTGAAATTCCAGGGGCTTGTGCTTCAGATCCCGTTACTGCCAACACCAAGCTTTCAGAACTCAGAAGTCAGGCCCCTAAAATCCTGGGTTTTTTAAAAAAGTCTCAATCTGGGGACTCCTTATTTGTGCATTTGAGGGTTATGTTTTCCTGCAGTTCTCCACAGCTATACGAGAGACGGAAACTAAAAAAAAAAAGCTGAAATTCTTGTGCAATCTCACAACCCCAGTCCCGCACATTGGTGCTTTTAGGAAAACACCAGATATTGTGACACTCTCAATAAAATCAAGAGACCTGGAAATGCTCATGCTCCTGAGTAGAGCTTTGTGGAGAAGAGAGATTTTTTTCGGTTTGGTGGCTGAAAAATCAATCAATCAAAAGTTAGTTTCAGGTGGACCTGGAAAGGCAATGGTAAAATGAAAAAAGATGAAAACAATTAATTTAGGGTCAGATAACAAATTTTGTTTAGTTTTCTAGATTATTTTACCTTTTTAAAAATAAATAATTTGAACCGAAAAGTCATTTTGAATTCAAACATTTTGACTAATTTTCCATTTTTTCACCCGGCTGAGACAAGTTTGCAAATTCAGGGTGAGTTCCTGCAATGTTTCAGTCGATCCAAATATGCATTTTTCCGACAGCGCTAGTCCTAGGTTCTGTCCTCAGCAATGTCCTGGGGGAGGAGGATTAGCACGTGAAGAATCACAGACTCCAGAGTTCCCGGCAAACAAAGCTACAGCATGGGATCTTGTGTCAGCCAGGCTGATTCCCAGCATTCACTTGTGCTCATATTTTTCACTGCATAAAGGAAAACACTGTATCAATGAACAAGAGATGAACCTGAGCTGCAGAGTTTGTATCTGAAATTTCCCAGTGTTCGGGGCCAGTCTGTACATCGAAGGGGACGTCAGTCTGAAGGGGTGTGTGTTCTTTTCACTAGACCAGCGAGGAAGTGGCTGCTTTGTTAACGGGAGTGAAAATTCCCCACCAACGTGACCGGAATTCCTCGTACAGGCCACACGCTGGCAGGAAAGTGCCTGACTCCATGGACTGGAGGGACAAAGGATGTGTCACGGATGTGAAATATCAGGTGGGAGGCTCAATCTGTTCCTCTACTGACACAGGTGCCTATCACAGCCATGGCTGAGCTCATCTCTCCGGCTTTTTCAGGGGGCCTGTGGGGCCTGCTGGGCTTTCAGTGCTGTTGGTGCCCTAGAAGCCCAGGTGAAACTGAAAACTGGAAACCTGGTGTCTCTCAGTGCACAGAACCTAGTCGACTGTTCCACTTCGTATGGGAACTGGGGCTGCAGTGGTGGATTTATGACCCAGGCCTTCCAATATATCATCAATAATGACGGCATTGATTCGGACGCTTCCTATCCATACACAGCTCAGGTTGGTATCAAGATTAAGACAGACACAGAGAGGGTCTGTCTACACTGCAAGCTAAGCCCGGGTTCTGACTCAGGTTTGAGTCCCCTTCCGTTCACACACAAATCAGCCTGACTCAGGTCAGCAAGCGCTCAGGCTCTAGGTCCTAGGACACAACTGAGAGAATGAGTCAGAGTCCGAGCCCTGCTGTGGCTTGGGTCCAAACCATGTCATTTTGCAGTGTGGATGCAGCTCAAGCCACAGACCCAAGTCAGAAGGTCTGCATGGGGCAGTTAGCATGACTGTGAGACATGGGCCCAGCAACTGTAAACCCAGGTTTACAATGCAGTGTGGACGCTCAAGCCTGGGCTTGGAAACACTGGGTACGTCTACACTGCAATGTAAGCCCAGGGTTTGAACTTAGGCTCAAGCCACACCTCCCTTCCATCAACACACAAATTGTGCTAACTGAGGGCTCGGACCCAGGAAGGTCCAAGCCTGAGTCAAACTGGGACTCAGGGTTCAAGCCCTATTGCTTTGCAGCATAGATGCAGCCCTGGATTCATGCTCTAGAAGTCCACCCAAAGTATCTCACAATCCCACTTTTTTTTGTCCTCCGGACAGTCAAGTTTTTGTGGACTGTCAAGATTCTTCCCACGATGCACTGTGAACAAAGGGCTGGAACGGCCACATTTTTGTGAGGGTGCTAGGAAGTGTGGGTTGGGGGAGCTTGGACGCTGCCCCACATAATGCAGTGTAGACGCTGGAGCTGGGATCCAGGGTTTGACAATTCCTAACCTGGGGTTACAAGCAGTAGGTTACCAAACCCAGGATCTGCTAACTCTAGTTCTACTAACTCTGGGCTTGCACTGAGGAGGATTTGAGACCCTCCCCTCCACTAGGTCCCAGAGGTCTACACTGCAATTTTGTTTCAGTGAAAAAATAATAATTCTGCTTCAACTTGAAACAAACAGATTTTTTTAATTTCATTTTTCTGGGTAAGTCACTGAACTGAAAAGTCGATTAGTCCCTCAGCTCTGATCTCAGAGGCAGAAGGGATGCCCCAGAGGGAGCAGCAGTGGTCTAAGAAATGTGAGGGATTCAGACAATAGAGGGGAATGGAAGTGAGGTAAAAACAAATGTTGCAAGTGGGTCAGATGTTCATGCCAGAGGCTGAAATGTCCCTGTTTCATCTGCCGTTTGCCACTGCCAGAACGGAACGTGTCACTATAATCCTGCCACACGAGCGGCCACCTGCTCCAAGTTCGTTGAGCTCCCGTATGCAGATGAAGCAGCCCTGAAGGATGCTGTAGCCAATATTGGACCTGTGTCTGTCATCATAGATGCATCACAGCCTTCGTTTTTCCTGTATAAGTCAGGTACATTCTCTAAGCTAATACACCTAGTGCCAGTGCTGTCCGTAGTTTGAAGCAGTGCTGCCTTTGCTTTCTGTGGACTGTCTCTTTAAATTGAAAGAAGAATGTGGAGGAAGTTGCTGTTTGTTCTGCAGCATGTTACCGAGGAGACGTGCAATTTGTGCCCTTCCCATGGAGACCTGGCTTTTAGTTTCTTGTTTTTTCCTGGAATCTTTTGGTCCCTCAATAAGTTGCAGTCGTTATAAAACAAAAGCCCCAGACTGCTGGAAGCACATTTTGCATTTTGTGAGTGACTCCATCATGTGACCACTTGGTTCAATGTGTGTTAGGTGACCCCTCTAGCAGCTGGCTAGAGGATAATAACCTTCTACTGCTGGAAGCTAATCTCTTTTGTTCTATACATAGGATGTCTGTACTGCATACCAGTGGGGTAGGTGTAGCTACACACGGCAGAAAAAAAAACAGGCTGTGTCCACACTTCGCTGTATAGCTACACACAGCAATGGGAGGTTCTGGCACTGGAGGCAGTGGGAACTGTCAAAGTATTTCCCCACTACCTCCCGCTGCTGGAATCTTTCCCTACTGCAGAAAAAGGCCAGAGCAGTGGGGCGGTAGCAGCATATGACAGTGCTACAAATAGCAGTGTGGATGGGGGAGGCCCTGCTTGGGCATGTAGAGAGCCATGTAGGGCATATACCCTAAGGCTTCAGGTCTGTCTTTAGTCCCCTAAGCTGTCTATCCTATTGTTTATACCTGTGCAGGGTGTGTGTGCAGTGTATATAGTCTATAAAGAGTGTGCAGTGTGGACACACACTTTGATTGGAAGCTGTTTGGGGGCAGGGACTATCTTTCTGTTCGGCTTTTGTACAGCGCCTAGCGCCATGGGGCCCTGGTCTGTGTCTGGGGCTGGAAGCTACTGGTGCTACTGTAACACAGATTAATAACAACAAACGTCTGGAGATGCTCCATTAGCTCGAAAGGTTCTCCAAGGGCTAATGACCCCAGGTTCAATTCCTGCTGGTGTCTTAATGTGTGCCTTTAAAAGAGCACCCCAGTGTGGACCCTTTACTAGTCTTAATGTAATGCCAGTGCGCCAGGGGGAGGGGCAGCAGGGACTGGGACTTCTAGATCTTAACGCATCAGTTTTTCCTGCTGGAGCTAAAAGACCCAACCTCTTTTAGCCAAGGCTGTGGCAGGCTCATCAACTTTTCTGTGACCCAGCCACCACTAGAGGGGGACAGAGCGCTCTACCAGTGGGCGTGGCTTACATTAACTTGTGCTTTTTAAAAATTTGTTTAGTGGGTTGTATTTACCTTCGCCTTATTGGACACCGTCCAAACGTGCTGGAACAATTTGTACAGTGGGGGGCACTGAGAGCCAGTGAACCAAACTGTAAACCCTGGATTTCAAGCCAGGGGGTGTGGCAGCATGGAACCCCTAGTGGAATCCCTAGTTCCAGCACCTCCTGGCACCGTCAGACATTGTGAGGCCAATTTTATGCTGCACCAGACTCAGGTCAGCCTCTAAAATGGCCTTTCTGGGGTTGAGACGGCTCCTGGGATAATGTTGGCAGCCTTGAGTGTTGCATAACATATGGCAGCCAAGTCAAGCTACTTATTGGGAGCAGCACCCTGCTGTAGACCCTAATCCCGGCTGGAAAGTCCCCTACGCCAGAGCTTCCAGATGGGAGCCTCCTAAGACAGTTTGTGGCCTTCTGATTCAGTTCCTGTGCTGGGGGGATTCTCCCCGGCTGGATTTGGAGCTTTTAACGGAACATTGTGAGAGGGCCCTAGTGGGAGGGAGATTCCTTCCCAGTGTTTATGGGAGTTGGGATACTGAAATGGCTCAAGGAACGGATGAGATGATGGAGCGTTTCGTTGTTCTGGGGGCAGTTCAGCTCTACTGGTCAGACGTCCTTTTCTAGCTGACATCTCTTTGGTGGCCTGTAGAGGGTCTGAGTCCAGTTCTTGGGGGCAGGTGCCCACCTCCCACTAGCCAAGTTGGCCGCCTCAGTAGGAGAGCCAATGATTGTACAGGCCACGGAAACTAAACTTCCCAGTGGACAGCACGCTGGACTGGGGCTTAGGGGAGCTGGGTGCTATTCCCAGGGCAGGTGACTTCCCACTCTGTGCCTCAGTGTCCCCATCTGCACAATTGAGGTAATGAGACTGATCTGCTTTGTGATCTACTGATGAAAAGAGAGTGAGGGGTGGTTGTTATTACCCCCCGTACAGGGGACCAGGTTAGAGGCATATTGGTACCGTGTGGTTGCAGTTCCTCACAATAGCTTTATTGAGCAGAGAAGTCCCTGCCGGCTATTTTTCCTCCCTTGTGTTTGCACATTCTTTCCTTCCAGGAGTCTATGATGATCCACGTTGCACTCATGACATGAATCATGCGGTTCTAGTTATCGGCTATGGCACCCTGGATGGGAAGGACTTTTGGCTTGTGAAAAACAGGTAAAAGAAAATCCATCACCGAGTTGTATTTATCTATAGAATAACATGCTCCTGGGATAAGTGTGGATAGGGTTACCAGATAGTATCTGTAATAAAACAGGACAGACAGTGTGGGGTAATAGGGGCAAATGTAAGAAAAAATCCCTAAAAATGGGACTGTTCCTTTAAAAACAGGATGATCGCCCATGAATAAGCTGCGTAGAGTGATGCATGTATGTGTCTGTGAATTAAATTGCACTTTGTTAAACAGCTTGAAGCACATGAGAAAATGGGGGAGGGGAATCCTGCCTGTAAAGAAAGGTGTTTTATTCTCAACATTCAGTTCTGTGTTTTTTCTCCTTCCAACAGCTGGGGCATAAAATTTGGTGACAAAGGGTACATTCGAATGTCCAGGAACAAAGGAAACCAGTGCGGGATTGCCAGCTATGGTTCTTATCCACAAATATAGAAGGATGCTCTACTTCAGAATGTACTCTGGAGATGTGGTCTCTTAAACTGATAATCTTGGCCTTGCTGTAATTTAAGTGCTCTGTTTGAGAACAATGTGTGGGTTCTAATGGCAAAATCCTCCGAGTCCCATCACATCTATCTGACGGACATGAGAAAAGCAGCCAAAAAGATGAATGATCAGGGTTGGTCTGCTCCAGAATTTGGGCACTTTTAACTCAGTCTCCCTATCCCATAGGGGTGTTTTTCATTGATTAATGTCTATACATTGCTTTGTGCATGTGAAGTGCTATTTCAGTGCTAAGTATTGTCACTGCTGCTGTCTCAAAATGTATTGGAATGAAGGCTGTGTCGCACGAATAAAGCTAGTCCACTTTATCTGTGGAATTGCTGAAGCCATGTTGGAGGTGGAGAAGTTCAGTAGATGGAGCAACACATCATAGCCACATGTATGGATTTTCCACAATACAGGTTACAAAGGGGAAGGATAGCTCAGTGGTTTGAGCATTGGCCTGCTAAACCCAGAGTTGTGAGTTCAATCCCTGAGGGGGCTATTTAGGGATATGGGGCAAAAATCTGTGAGATGATTTAATTGGGGATTGCTCCTGCTTTGAGCAGGGGGTTGGACTAGATGCTCTCCTGAGGTCCCTTCCAACCCTGATGATCTATGATTGGCAACCTGGGAGATCAAGCAAGCTATGGATGTTCCTTGAAAGGGGGTATCTTGCAATGCTGCTCTTATAAGTCCTATGTATTAGCCCACCAGTAGGGTTCCTCGCTGCCTCACCAGCTGCTCATTCTGCACCTGGCCTCACCAGCCACTCGTTCACTGGCTGAGTGTGAGACACCTGCCTCTCTGCTGTGACCTTGTTCATGGGGAGTGAAAGTATTTTGTCAGCAAAAGTGGCAACAAACAGTAGTTACGCTCCCTGACTTTTATTGACATGGGTGTGTCCCTAAAAGCTGCGTAATGTAGACATAGCCTTAGTAATTTTCAGCTGTTTGCAGGCTGGGTAGAAATACTGCATCTTAAGTGATTTCAGCTCAGTGAATTTTAGCTCTTAGCAGGCTGGTCAGAAACTCCATCCCGCCACAACCGATGTCAGCTCTGATTGAGCATTTAAAATAACAAAGAGGCTCCTAATGAAAACTATTTAGTTCTTGCATTGAACAGTGGATATGAACAGGTTAAACCAGTCCTGAGACTGAGTGGTTCTCAACTGATGATCTATGGACCACTGGTGGACCATGGTGACTTTTTTGGTGATCCACACGAACATTGTCCAAAGTCAGATAGTGTGAGCAGGCACTATCATTAGACTGTTTTATGCTGTGTTCACAAGCACGCAGCATGTCCTCCATAGCGTCATCTAGTTGTCGCTCAAGGGAAAGAGGAATTCCGAAATGCACTGATGCACTCAAATTTAGAATTTGCATATCTTGTCAATAGTTTTGAAATCTTGAACAAACTGAATCTTCAGCTGCAAGGGAAAGGTGCAAATCCATTCTCTCACCAAAGTGTCATCAAGACTTTTCTTGACAAATTGTAACTCTGGATCGTAAGAGTCGAAGGCAATAATTTGGTTCAATTTCCATATGTGGATGCCATGCTCGGGGAAAAAGGAAGGCCATTCGGACGCAAATTCTCGATCATTTACGGAAGCTACGAGACAAATTCCAGTGATACTTTCCGGAGGTGGACAGGACAAAGGATGGATTATCTTTCATCAGGAATCCATTCACAACAGATGTTAACAGTGTTCCAGAGGATCTGCAGGAGGAATTTTTGGATCTGAAAAATGATTTTGTGAAGGAAGAAATTTACCAGCAGTCTGTCATAGAGAAATTTGGGGCCAGCATGACCGGGAGTTACTCAAATCTGTCAACACATGCAGTCAGATTTCTTTTGCCATTTGCATCCAGGTATATGTGTGAGATGGGATTTTCGTATTTGTTGTATATTAAGTCCAAGCAGAGGAACCAGCTCGCAGTGGAAAGCAATATTTGTTGTGCATTATCAAGTACTACTCCAAACATTGCAAAGCTTGTCAGTGAGAAGAGAATCCAAGCATCTAGTAAGAAATAAATAAATTTCAAACCAAAATGTGTCTGTTCTTTTTAATCATATCTCAACAAAAAAAAATGGTCTACACAATTTTTTTTGAATGCCCTGGTGGTCCGTGGACTGAAATGAGTTGAGAACCACTGCCATAGGGAGAGTCCACAGCTCCTCGTTGGGATACCTGTTCTCTTACTTTCACAGAGCTCTGGCATTGAAGCCCCTGGCTTAACAAGGTCCTTTCAGTTGAGGGTGATTCCCTCCTTTGGGACAGGGTTAAGCACAGTTCTGCTCCCGTTCATTCATACCCTAATGACAACACATTGATAACAGCATTTCACCACCCTGCATTCAGTACTAAAGTCATTTGTAACCCATCATTAGCCAAAGTTGATTATTTTGAGCTTTATCTGATGGAGATCTAAGCAGAGTCCATGTGAATACAGTTTGCTCCTGAAGTCTCCCCTGCACCCATTCATTCCGTTAATTCAGACCCTGCTTACATCTTTAACCCTTTAGAGGCTGCAGCAGGCACATATTCATCCATGCAAGCAATTTATTACTATGCAGTCTGTGTTCTGAGGCTTGTTCACAATGGGAGTTGTGCTGATTTAGAGCAGCTGAAGATCTGGCCTGATTAGCCTTTGCATTGCTATAGAACTTTTCATCTGCATGGATCTCAGGGTCTCTCTCACCCACACAGGGCCGGATTCATCATTTGTGGGGCACCAGGACCATTTCTCAACCCCATGCTCTGTCCACTGCTCTGTTCCGAGGCCCCTCCCCACTTATTCTCTTCCCCCATCGGCCCTGTCCACGCTCCACCCTGAGGTCCCACTCAAATGTTGCCTCTTCCCTCCCAAGGCCTCGCCTGCTGTTTGAATGGGGTGAGGGGGTGGAGAGGATCACCCGCTGGCAAAAACAAAAGTCAGTGGCTGTGGTTGGGATTCTAGGCCTATTGAGCATATTCAAAGTGCCAATATCCATATATTAATGTGCACCTAGAGGGTATTTCTGCTCAGCCCTGTGCACCCAGCAAAATGCATGGGTTCTCTGAAAATCCCACTCAATGCTGGGTGCACAGGCCGCTGAGGCTAAACCAAACACTGGCTGAGAGAGCATGCTAGGTACCCAAATCCAAATAACCAGGTCTAGACTGGGACTCAGGAGACCTAGGTTCTAGTCCTTGCAGTAACACTGCCTTACTGTGTGACCTTGGGCATATTTAGCCAATATCAGACCAGTGTCTGTCACCATAGATACAAAACAGCCTACATTTTTCTTGTACAGATCAAGTACATCAAGCAGGCTGGTCAGAAGCACAGTCCCCCCACAACTGACGTCAGCTCTGATTCAGCATTTAAAATAACAGAGGCTCCTAATAAAATCTATTTAGCTCTTACTTGAATGGTGGAGATGAATAGTTTGAACCAGTCCTGAGACCCCCCCTAGGGAGATTCCATAGCTCTTGGTTGGGACACCTGTTCTCTTACTTTTACAAAGCTTTGGCATTCGAGCCCCTTGCTTAATAAGCTACTTTCAGCTGAGGTGACCCCCTCATCTGGGACAGGGTTAAGCACAGTTCTGCTCCCCTTCAATCATACCATAATGATAACACATCGATAATAGTATTTCCCCACCCTGCATTCAGTAAAAGTGATTTGTAACCCAACACCAGCCAAAGTTGATTATTCTGAGCAACATCATTTTGTCTGCTGGAGATCTAAGCAGAGTAGCTGTGTTCATGTAAATACAATTTGCTACTGAAGTCTCCCCGCACCCATTCATTCAGTTCATTCAGACCCTTTGCAGCAGGCAAATATTCATCCACACAAGCATTTCATTGCTATGCAGTCTGTGTTCCAAGGGTGGTTCACAACAGGAACCATGCTGATTTAGAGCAGCTGAAGATCTGGCCCAATTAGCCTTTGCACTGCTATAAACCCCTTCATCTGCAGATCTTAGGACCCATCTGAGCACCCACAGGACTGGATTAATCATTTGTGGGCCACGGCACCAGGATCGTTGCTCCGCCCCCCCTGTCTGTCCACTGCTCCGTTCCAATGCCCCACCCCGCTCAGCCTCTTCCCCCATTGGCCCTGTCCATGCTCCACCCTGAAGCCCCACTCACACGTCGCTTCTTCCTTTCCAAGGCTCTGCCTGCCGTTTGAAGGGGGTGAGGGGGTGGAGAGGATCACCCACCGGCAAAACCAAAAGTCAGTGTCTGTGGTTGGGATTCTAGGCCTCCTTAGCATATTCAAAGTGCCAATATCCATATGCTAATATGCACCTAGAAGGGATCTCTGCTTAGCTCTGTGCACCCAAGAAATTACAGGTGTGCTCTGAAAATCCCACTCAGGCAGTTGAAGCTAAACCAAACACCAGCTTAAAGAGCTTGCTGGGTCCTCAAATGCTACTGAAGCAGGCACTGCACTGAGACTCAGGAGACCTGGGTTCTAGTCCCTGCACTAGCACTGTGCTGCTTTATCCCTTATGGGACTAACCTGCTTGCTTGTATATATATATCTTTTCTTATAGTTTAATTATTTGGTTTATTGTAACAGTTTTATAGATTTATATTAAAGTAAGTTTGGCTGTAATGCAAGAGACCTACAGGCCATATCCTGTAGGTTAAGCTAAGGCACAGTTAATACATCTATATTAAGATTGTTTACCCAGAAAAGTAAAGTTGACCTATATCTTGTTACCTAAATAGATAAGTGTCCACGCATATGTCTGACCTTTTATCTGGACCAATAGACAATGGAGAAAGGCGTAGGGGGGTTTTCAAAGTTGTACCCACAAACTTAACAGATACATTACAAGGAAACTTACGTATCTATGTACGCGTCATCAATATGCACAAACATACAATGACTATCACTATTAATAGGCTATACTTGTTCTTCTTAAACTTTAAGTTTCAAGGGAATTAGACTAAGCTTGGTTTCTCTAAGTTTTTATTCTTAGTTTGTTTATTAGGTTTTGATTTTAAGTTTAAGTTAGTCAAGTAAATCCTAGTCAGCTTTCATGGCTCTTAGCTTTTTCTAACCACTGCATCCCTCACTCAAGAATTGAGAAACCTGAATTGCAAGGCTGGTCCTGTGTCTCTTACCACCAGGGTATCAAGGAAGGCTGTGAGTATATTAACCAAAGCCTTGTTGCATATATTACTATATTATCGTATATATCTTTTGAATAGTGGTAATGCAATTGTAACTTTGTAACTCTGGGTATTTTACCATTTGCTTACCATTACTGATTTTAATAAAAAGTCTTTATGGCTAAATCTGTCTCCGTCTGAGCTTCCTGTCATACCCCTGAGTGTCCTTTGTAAATTTTGTGGAGCCTGATTCGGGACAAACACTTTTATCTTCTGAGCAAACAGATTGGTGAGCCTAAAACCCATATGAGGTAGGTCAGCTGCCCCATCCGATGAGTGATTGGGCTAGGGCAGGCCAGTGCAGCTCTGCAGACTCGCAGCCAATAGGAAAGGGCCTGCTGGGAGCCAATCAGGGCAGAATAGGGGCAGCCAATCAGAGCCAGGATGTGTCCTATATAAAGGCTGCCCAGGAGAGATGCAGGCCTCTCCCAGACCTTCAGGAGGGAAGGTCTGTCTCCTGAGCTAAGCCCAGGGGAGAAGAAAGCTCCAGCCCAGTACCTGCCAGACTACAGACCCTGAGCGAAGAGCCTAGAGGATGTAAAGGGGGCCGAGGGGAAGTGACCCAGGGAGAGTGGACAGACGAGGGGAGAGAAGGAGGTTAGGGAGGAAGCTGCCAGAGGGTCCCTGGGTCAGGATCCAGCATAGAGGGCGCGCCTGGGTCCCCCCACATTCCCCCTTGCATTACATCTGGCTGTTGGAAGTGGCCATAGAGGACTGCACCAGGCCCCTGAAGAATGAGGTTAGACTTTAGGGTGTTGTTGGCCACTGCGGCTGGGGCAAAGTGAAAGACTGTTGTTAGTCCCCACCCCGGCATGGAAGGGGGTAAGTGTGGACTAAGACGCTCTGTCGGAGAGCAGTGTCCTGAAGAGGACGCCGTGAGGTGGGAGCAACACAGGTCCAGATGCCAGAAGGTGAGGGAGATGGACGGGACACCGCTGGCAGAGGGCGCTATACATGGACTGAGCTAATTCCCAGATGTGCCAGCCGGAGGAGCTGCAGGGGTGAATCCCAACCCTGTCACACCATACTAAAAATATTAAGAATTAATTATTAGACAATAAACTAACAAAAATAAAATGATAATTAAATTAATGTTATTAGCACACTCTAAATCTGATTACACCTTGGGAAATTGCTTCCCTGATCTGTGCCTTAGTTTCCACCTGCACTTTGTCTTTATTTAGCTTGTGAGCTTAGGAAGGCAGGCTCCGTCTTTCCCTCTGTATTCATGCAGAATCCTGCACAACAGGGCCCTGATCTCAGCAGGGATCTCTAGGTTTTACCATAATACTGATAACTTAAACCCCAGAAGAGAGGTCCCAGCAATTGTTGGCACCTGTCTGAGCTTTTGAAAATGTTGACTCTACTAGTTTATATTTTAACTCTCCAAATCATGTGCTGTAGGGCCTGGGAAGGGAAGGAAAAACATCTGATGTTAGTGTTCCGGGGCTGGAGACTGAAAATCAGCCCGCAGCCGTAGTGAACATCCCTATTTTGATACAGTCACAGTAAAAGTGAAACAAGAGGTCCTGCCATTTCCTCATTCACCGTCCCATGTGACAAGCCTGGCAGGGCAAACCAAAGTCCTTCTCGGCGTGCAGTCAGAGCAAGAAGGGTGTCAGGGATAACTCAGGAGCCAGCCTTGGGAGGAAAATTTAGGGGAATTCTTGCTGCCTGCTGATCAGTTCAGGGTTCCTGCCTAGAAATCTCCACCAGGCGAACGCGCTTCAGGTATGTTTGGCTTTTTCTTTCTCCCCTTGTACTTTAAATCTCTTCTTTGTCGTAATTGGAACAATGTGTTTGAGGAAGTAAAATCAAGAAATGGAGTTTTGTCTTTTGCCTGTAGAGAGTTTACATCTGTGGGCACCCGCATGTATCAGTCTTTCTATCCCTGTATAAACCTCTATCTCTTCCAATAACCCTCTCTATCAATCTATTCAACACCCACTCTCTCACTCACCATACGTCCTCTCTATCTATCTATGCAACAGCCAGGGTTTGCTTCTTGACACTTTGCTCATGGCAGAGAGTGGAGAAATCTCAGCAAGTCAGTGTTAGAACTTTTGCACCATCACTGAGTGGAGGAAATTGAGACACTTGACTTAACCATTTAGATATTATCTTTCACCAGCGGGCTCTTTTTCTTTCTTCCTTTTTTTTTTTCCTAGCTGAGCAGAATGAAGCTGGTTTGTATCTTCTTGGCCTTTCTTGCTGCTGCTACTGCACATCTACACACAGACCCAACTCTGGATAACCACTGGGAGCTCTGGAAGAAAACCTATGGCAAGCAATACAGCCACAAGGTGGGGTCTGTGGGTTCAAAGTGCGGGAGGGGGATTTCCATCACCCTCTGTCCTCAGGGCAGCAGGTATCCAGGATCTTAGCATGCCAGCCCTATGCCAGTTCTCAATGAGAATGCTGCCTCATGCTCTTCTCCTGGAGATTGCAAAGATCTCTCTGCTTTCAGAAGAGCATTCAGTTATAATGAACATTGGGCCCTGTATCTATCCAACACCTTGCCTAAACCATCCAAAGCAGTTAGCTGATTTTTTTAAAGTGTGGATTTTTTGGGATATATTAGAACCAGGTGACACTGTGGAAAAATGCAGACTGGAGTTGATGGAAACGATTGGAGAATTCAGATCAATTTTGGCAATTTTTTTCGGTCGCATTAAAAAAATAAGATGAAAAGGTGTTAAAAACTGGTTGATTTCAGCGTTTAATAAATGAACCGTTTTGAGCTTTCCTTTTGGAAAGCCATTTCCTGTTGGAATTTCCCTCCGTTCTCTTAACAATAACTAAATAAAAAGCTTTAAAAAGCTCCAAAATGAAACAAAACGTTTGACCCAAATTCAAAAATCTTCAACTGATTTTTGAAACATGGTTTGGTTTGGCTGCCAAACCAAAAAGTCAATGATTTGCACAGCTGTAAACTGTATTGTGAATGTTTGATTATTGATATTGTTTTGCATCCTAATTCTATGTGCAGCTCCTGAATTACTTTGGCTTAGTTGAAGGCCCCAACTACTTGGGGTCATTAGAGAATCCTACAGTACTTTCCTCTGAAATTACAAGGTATCATCACTGTCCTGGTGGCAATTACATTCGGCCTCCCCCTCATGATTTAACCAGATACAGTGTGATTCTTCTCTTCTTGTCCTAACCTGATGTGTAGTGGTGATGTGTGCTGTTAAAAAGCTGCTGCACGCCACTCCAGAACTAGCTGCATTTCAGGGCTGGGGAAGGACTCAATCTTCCCACGCTTAACTTGTTAAGACTCCACTTGATGTCCTAGGACGTTTTGCTTGAATGAGTATTGCAGGATCTGGGGATAAAAAAGCGCTGTAGAACTATAATCCTGCAGAAGGTTTCCTCTGGACTACTGCATAGTAACGTTGTGGCCCTGCTTTGGTTCCAGAATGAGGAAGCGGAACGGCGTGTGACCTGGGAAAAGAACCTCAAGCTCGTTATGCTGCATAACCTCGAGCACTCACTGGGGCTGCATTCCTATGAGCTGGGCATGAACCACTTGGCAGACATGGTGAGTTAAAAAAATATCGCTGCAGACCAAGTGACGGGGCATCTGGGAATTATCTGTATTTCCCTGGGGGTTCTATGGCCAGAGAGTGTAACTGAATCAGGGGCAGAATAAGCTCCAGCCAATCCAGGGTCAATATGAACCATGCAGAGGTAGGGCCACGAATCATAGCACCCCATGTGTCCTCCAGCAGCAATCTGCCCCCATCACTGCTCCTGAGAGCTGTGCAGAACTTTGTTGCACTTGCTTGGGTCGGGGTGTGTGTGGGAAATCTGCCATTGTGGGATTGTCCTGATTTTTTAAGTGCAGGTACCCCACCTCCTGCTAGCCTGCTGCTGGTGTGACCTCTCCCCTCCCTCCTTCCCAGAATGTTTCTATGTGGAATGGCATCCTCCAAGCAGCATAAGTCTAACCTTGCACATACAGTGCATGTGAGGTCAAAAGTGTGGGAATTCCATTCCTGCAGGTTCCTGCTTCTCTACCTTACTGTGTCTGCCACCCTCCCTTACACTCCTGAGGAAAGTCACGTGTGGAATAACACATCCTGTCTGCTAGGCCGTTGCTGATTAAAGAAGTTGATCCTTTAACTGAAATTCCAGGGGCTTGTGCTTCAGATCCCGTTACTGCCAACACCAAGCTTTCAGAACTCAGAAGTCAGGCCCCTAAAATCCTGGGGGGGTTAAAAATCTTAGGGTTTTAAAAAAATCTAAGTCTGGGGACTCTTTTTATTTGCCTCTGGGTTTTGCGCTTTTAAGAGTTATGTTTTCCCGCAGTTCTCCACCACTATACGAGAGACAGAAACTTGGGCGGGGGGAAAAGCTGAAATTCTTGTGCAAATCTCACCCCTCTCCCCCTGGTGCTTTAAGGAAAACACCAGATATTGTGACACTCTCAATAAAATCAAGAATCTAGGCAGTGCTCATGCTCCTGGGTAGAGCTATGTGAAGAAGGTATTTTTTTGTTTTGGTGGCCAAAAAAATTAATCAATCCAAAATTAGTTTTAGGTGGACCTGAAATGGCAATGACGAAATGAAAAAAAGATTAAAACAAGTCATTTTGAATCCAAACATTTTGACTAGTTTTGAATTTTTTTCCCCCATCTGAAACAATTTTGTAAATTCAAGACGAGTTCACACAATGTTTTAGTCGACTCAAATATGCATTTTCAGGCCCTCCAAAAATATGTTTTTTCTGAAAACTTTCTGACAGCTCTAGGCCTAGGTTCTATCCTCAGCAATGTCCTGGGGGAAGAGGATTAGCACATGAAGAATCACAGACTCCAGAGTTCCTGGCAAACAAAGATATAGCATGGGATCTTGTGTCAGCCAGGCTGATCCCTAGCATTCTTCAGTTGTGCTCATATTTTTCACTGCATAAAGGAAAACACTGTATCAATGAACAAGAGATGAACCTGAGCTGCAGAGTTTGTATCTGAAATTCCCCAGGGTTCGGAGCCAGTCTGTAAATCGAAGGGGACGTCAGTCTGAAGGGGTGTGTGTTCTTTTCACTAGACCAGCGAGGAAGTGGCTGCTTTGTTAACTGGAGTGAAAATTCCCCACCGACCTGACCGTAATTCCACCTACAGGCCACCTGCTGGCAGGAAAGTGCCTGACTCCATGGACTGGAGGGACAAAGGATGTGTCACGGACGTGAAAAATCAGGTGGGAGGCTCAATCTGTTCCTCTACTGACACAGGTGCCTATCACAGCCATGGCTGAACTCATCTCTCTGTCTTTTTCAGGGGGCCTGTGGGGCCTGCTGGGCTTTCAGTGCTGTTGGTGCCCTAGAAGCCCAGGAGAAACTGAAAACTGGAAACCTGGTGTCTCTCAGTGCACAGAACCTAGTTGACTGTTCTTTTATGTACGGGAACCACGGTTGCAGTGGTGGATTTATGACCCATGCCTTCCAATATATCATTGATAATGATGGCATTGATTCGGACGCTTCCTATCCATACACAGCTCAGGTTGGTATCCAAGTTTCAGACAGACAAAGAGGGTCTGTCTACACTGCACACTAAGCCGAGATTCTGACTCGGGTTTGAGCTCAGGCTCCCCTTCCATCTATACACAAATCAGCCTGACTCAGGTGATCAAGTGCCCAGACCCCAGGTCCTAGGACTCTGCTAGAGGGGTGGGTCAGAGTCCAAGTCCTGCTGACTTGGGTCCAAGCCTTATCATTTTGCAGAGTGGAAGCTGCAAAAGCTGAAGACCTGAGTCAGAAGATCTGTGCAGGGCAGTATGGACACATGAGCACAGCTGCGAGACCTTGGCCCAGAAATTGTAAACCCAGGTTTACAGTGCAGTGTGGATGCTCAGACGTAGGCTTGGAAACACTGAGTCCACAAGTCTCACAGACCCAGGCTTACAATGTAGTGTTGACATACCCAAAAACACAGAGACTCCATCGTCTCTTTCTTAGTCTGTTGCTGGCATCTCTTCTTGTGAGTGTGTAACATTCTGTTCTTTGTGGCTTGTTTTACTGGGTCTTCCTGTGCTGTTTGTATCAGCCCAAAGAACAAGAGAAGAGGTCTTCAGGCAGTGTTCTTTAGTGGTTAGAGCAGTATAACTTAGAGTCAGGATTCCTGGCTTCTAATCCCAATGGTGGGTGGAGAGTGGTGCCTAGTGGCTACAGCAGAGGAACTTGTACTCAGGTCACTTGGGTTGTAACCTTATCACTGTTCGTTCCTCAGTCTTCTCTGTGAACCCCAGCTAATGACACTTCCCTCTATCACAGAGGCATGGAGGCTCATAAATCCATAGATGAACTATGTGCTCCAAATTTTCATTGCTGTCATTGATGGCTGAATCCTCATATTTCTTCTTACCTGAGTGATGGGAATGGAGAGATATTAACACTGGGGCATTTCAATTAGACCTGGTTAAAAAATATTTGACAAATAGTAAATTGGGTAAAAATTCTCTTTTCAGGGCACCAAAACTATTTGTGAATTTGACCTAAATTTGGCATATGTATTTGGCCAAAAAAACCTCAGATTGTTTTCCCCCCGGAAATGTCAAAAGGACCCATTTTGACAGCTCATTCGGAAATAAAATGTCAATTTGAAATGTTTTAGCTTTTTGTTTTAGCGCAAAAATCCCCCAAACCTGAAAAAAATGCAATTTTGGTTTGAAACAAACCAATGGTTTTTTTTAGTTTTTTGGTTTTTTCTTCTGTTTGTTTTTCTGGGTAAGTCACTGAACTGAAAAATCGATTAGTCACAGCTCTGATCTCAATGCCCAGAGGCAGAAGAAATGCCCTAGAGGGAGCAGCAGTGGTCTAAGAAATATGAGGGATTCAGACAACGGAAGGGAATAGAAGGGAGATTAAAAACAAATGTTGCGAGTTAGTTGGATGTTCATGCTGAAATGTCCCTGTTTCATCTGCTCTTTGCCACTGCCAGAACGGAACGTGTCACTATAACCCTGCCACACGAGCCGCCACCTGCTCCAAGTTCGTTGAGCTCCCGTATGCAGATGAAGCAGCCCTGAAGGATGCCGTAGCCAATATTGGGCCTGTGTCTGTCGCCATAGATGCGAAACAGCCTTCGTTTTTCCTGTACAGATCAGGTATGTTCTCTAAGCTAGAAAACCTCGCGCCTGGTGCTGTACGTAGCTAGAAGCAGTGATGCCTTTGCTTTCTGTGTACTGTCTCTTTAAATTGAAAGAGGAATGTGGAGGAAGTTGCTATTTGTTCTGCAGCATGTTACTGAGGAGGTGCTCACATTTTGCTCTTGCCATGGAGACCTGGCTTTTGTTTTCTTGTTATTTCCTGGAATCTTTTGATCCCTCAATAAATTACAGTAATTCCAAAACAAAAGCCACAGGGAGCTGAATGCATGGAACAGGGCCTCTTGGGACAGTTTGTGGTTGTCTTACTTGGTTCCTGTGCTGGGGGAATTCTGGATTTGGGGGTTTTAAGGGAACATTGTGAGGGGGCCATAGAGGGAGGAAGATTCCCTCCTCGTGTTTATGGGAGTTGGGATACTGAAATAGCTCATGGGATGGGTGGGGTAATGGAGTTTTTCAATAATTGGTCAGGCTATGGAAATTAAACTTCCCGGTGAACAGTGTGTTGGACTGGGGCTTAGGAAAGCTGGGTTCTATTCCAAGGGCAAGCCACTGCCCACTCTGTGCCTCAGTTTCTCCATTTGCACAGTGGCGATAATGAGGCTGATCCACTTCGTGATCTACTGTTGATAAGAGTGAGGGGTTGCTATTATTACCCCCCTTACAGGGGACGAGGTTAAAGGCATGTTGGTACCATGTGGGTGCTGTTGCTCACAACACCTTTCCTGAGCACAGAAGTCCCTGCCGGCTTTTTTTCCTCCCTTGTGTTTGCACATTCTTTCCTTCCAGGAGTCTATGATGATCCACTTTGCACTGATGACGTGAATCATGGGGTTCTAGTTATTGGCTATGGCACCATGGACGGGAAGGACTTTTGGCTTGTGAAAAACAGGTAAAAGAAAACCCATCACTGAGCCATATTTATAGAATATCATGCTCTTGGGATATGTGTGGGGTCTGAGTAATCTTTGCAGAGTTATGCATGTATGTGTCTGTACCAGTGAGAATCGGACTGCACTTTGTCAAACAGCTTGAAACGCATGAGAAAATGGGGGAGGGGATCCCTGCCTATAAAGAAAGGTGTTTTATTCTCTTAATGTTTAATTCTGTGTTTTTTCCAACAGCTGGGGTGAATATTTCGGTGACAAAGGGTACATTCGAATGTCCAGGAACAAAGGAAACCACTGTGGGATTGCCAGCTACGGTTCTTATCCACAAATATAAAGGGACGCTCTACTTCAGAATGCACTCTGGAGATGTGGTCTCTTAAACTGCTAATCTTAAGGCTTGCTGTAATTTAACTGCTCTGTTTGAGAACAATGTACTGGTTCTAATGGCAAAATCCGCCCATCAGATCCATGTGATGGACCTAAGTTAAGCATCCAAATGATTAATGATCACAGGTGGTCTGTTCCAGAATTTGGGCACTTTTAGCTCACTCTCCCAATCCCGCAGGGGTGTTTTTCATTGCTTTGTGCATGTGAAGTGCTGTTTCAGTGCTGAGTATTATCACTGCTGCTGTCTCAAAATGTATTGGAGTGAAGGCCGTGTCGCACGGATAAAGCTAGTCCACCCGGTTGGTGGAGTGGTAGAGTTACCAAAATCATGTCAGAGATGTAGAAGCTCAGTAGATGGATCAACACATCCTAGCCACATGTATCAATTTTCCACAATGCAGGTCACAAAGCAATCATTAGCAACCTGGGAGATCAAGCAAACATTGGACATTCCTTGGAGGACGAAACAAAATTGGGTTGATATCTTGCAATGCTGCTCCCATTAGTCTAATGCGAAGACATTAGCACGTCAGCCATCAGAAATGACCTGAGATCGCCTTGTGCCATGGAGAAGGCCGGCCACAGAACCAAGTGCTGCTGCTGTTATAAATTGTGACCTACAGAGTGAGACCTGCCTTTGCCACCTGCAGCACTTGGACCAACGACACGGTGCAGAGACAAAAGGCCTGATTCTCTCTTCCACTGCACAGCCATTTACCCCTATGCAAAGTAGGTGTATAATGTTGCTGAATCAGAAGAGTAGCAGTTTTCAGCCTCAGTATAAATGACTGCCCATGATGCACAGTGCCAGGGTGTTAGGCCCAAAGGCTGTAAATGTAGCTGCAGATATGGAGCTAGTGGTTGAATGAGCAAGAATGCAGGGAAAGGGTGAACCTGGAATCCACACCTCTGGCTGCAAGTGCCAGCACAGCACCGGGAATCACATCTGCCGTTCTGCTCTACTCCACAGGCCACGGGGGAGCCCTGCTTCTGGATCTGACCTACTTTCCTCTACTTCGGAATATGATTTGCAGACACCTATTGACTGAATCATTGCGGGATACAGTGTCAGAGTGACATCGCACATCTCTACAGCACATGAAATGCATTCTCCTTTCCAATTCAGCAGTGAGGTTGCTATGACAATCCAGATCTAATCTCATCTGTAAACAATGCACGTAATAGAAATTACACATCCTCTTCCAACAGGAAAAAAATATATTCAATTGTCTGAGAAGTTTAGGCTCAGTCTGTTCAGCAGGGCCAGGAGTGGTTAGCAAGCGACAGAAATCCAAAGCCACCCTGATTACAAACAAAACAAAATCTGATTTATGAAGGTGGAGCTCTGAGTTATTGCAAAGCCCCAAAAGGGCTCCACGTGGTCACAGGGGTCCACTTGAATTAGTCAGGTTACATGGTCAGGGCTTTAGTTAATCAAAGGGAAGCTGGCAAAAATGTGGGATCCATTAGTGTGTTGCAGGGCCAGGTAGAAAAACGATCACTGGTGGGACAGGAGTGAGAAATCACATCTTTGTGAAAATGTAACCATTTGGGAAGCTTGTCTCCAGTTATTTCTTTATCTTTGTGGCTGGTTTTAGCAAAATATAATCTGTCAGTTGTGGGGGCGGGGCGCGGAAAATCTGACAAACCCACAAAATACTCCACCAATGGATGAATGTGGAACAACTGAGCAACATCGACTCAGTGAAACTTTGTAAGATTTGCAACAACCACCAAAGCAGTGCTTGCCCTGGGCTAAATTTGCAGTTTTACTTTGGTGGTTCCATGAGGGTGTTTTGTGTCACTGCTTCCCCTCGTTTGGGGGGAGTACCAGGCGAGTGAGTGATTGATCTTGGGCAGCTCCTGTTACTAGGCAGTGTCTGACTCTGCACTGTTTGTTACCTGAACTTTTAGGGTGAAATTCACACTGTGTAGAGGTCAAGCACAAGGCCTAGATGCCACTCTAGAGTGATCACGTGCCCAGTTTTTGACTGGAAAGTCCGGTTGAAAAGGGGACCAGACAGTGTCCGGTCAGAGCTACTGACTGGACACTCCAGGTCCAGTTACTATGAGCGAGGGAAGTGGGGAGGCACTCAGTCATCACCTGCACCAGCCTCTACTCAGCTGGGGCTGCCTCCTGCCTTCATTGGGTAGCTGCAGCTCCCAGCCCCAGCTCCGAAAGTGAATCCCTCCTGATCCAAGTGGCGGGGGCTGTAAGGGGAAAAGCAGTGAGCAGCAGGGGACGAGGAGTGAATGGGGCAGAACTTCAGGGGAATGGGACGGGTAGGGGAAGTTTTTTGCTGGAGTGTCCGGTTTTTAAATATTACCAAATTGGCAACCTACTCACATCCCACCTAAGCCCTCAGAAAAGATGGGGCACTCCAGCTCCCACTACCCCAGCATGGGATCCCCTCCACTGCTCCATCTCACCAGTTCCCTCTCTCCTTTACCTTCCAGAGCGAAGGGGCAAAAGGGAGTGGTGAAAGGGGCGGATGCTGGAAGGCAGGAGGGAAGCAGAGGAAATATATGGATGATAGGGTAGAAGGAATAGGGAGGAGAGGTTTCGAGCGGAAAGGGGGAGGATTGGGAGAGCAGGGGCTGTGCTCACAGATTTTAAGCTTCAGTTCCATTAAGGATGGGGTGGGGTGCGGAATTGCTCTGCCCACCCGCTGAGAGCAGGGTTCCCCCGGGGAGGGATGACACCCCCTGGAAAGAGGTGCCCCCAAGGTGGGTACTGTAGTCTGCAGCATGTTGTTGCAGCAAGGATTCCTGATGCCCCTCTGGCCGAGGTGTGGAAGGGGCCCTCAGTGCTGCCATCTCACAGTTTTGCTGGAAGGTCACTGGGGATCTTTCTCTCACTCGCACATATACACACACAGCCCTCTGTAGGATGGACCTAGTCACAGTATGGATCTGGCTCCCATTTGCACTATGGCCCCTTTTGCACTGGGTAGAGCAGTGTACAGGGCCCTCAGTGCAAATGAGGCTCAGCCTGTCACTTGGGGAGGGTTGAGCCCCAGATGGATGCCCATAGCCCAGCATATGTCTCTATTATGGGCAGCACCTAGCCCTTCTAGTGGGTGCTGTGGCCACAGCAGGGGGAGATTTGGGGGAGAAAGACCAGGACAGGGGGCCTAGGAGGGAGAATCCAGCTATGGCTGCATCAATGTCCTTTCTGATCTGAGGGGCAAAGGGAGGATTCTGTGACTGTGCAGTCATTTGTACCAGTGCAAAGTGGGTGAAAAACCCTGCAGGAGCAATGTTCTGGTAGCACTTTCTGCCCACTTTGAGGTGTGGTAAATGGCCACACAAAGGGCAGGGCAGTGGGGAATCAGGCCTACCACAGATATTTTATTTCACTTCTTTCATTGCTGGTCCCTGAAGACTTCCACCTTCAAAGGCACCTGTCTAGAACCCCAGGGACCCTGGAAGTTCATGTAAAAACCAGAAGAAAATTAACAAAGTTTTATTTTTTGTAAGATTAATTCTAGGTTCTCTCTCCTTCCAAAGCCTGGGGTGCATATTTCAGTGACCAAGGGTAGATATGCAGGAGAACAAGAGAACCACTGCAGCATTGCCAGCCACAAATGTAGATCTCTGTACTCCATAATGGTCTCTTGAGAGCTGGAAATGTGGCCTGTTGAAATACCAATGGCTGCGCAAGCCTTTAAATAGTGTGACAAAGTTCCGAGTCTGTATTTGTGGATTCCTGGCAGATTTAGGGGCCTCAGAAACTCATCCAGGCCCCAGAGTGACCTCCCTTCCTCAGTAAGTAATTAGGAGAGACAGAAAGGGGGGAGCCCGGGCCCACCCTCTACTCCGGACTCCAGCCCAGGGATCCTAATAGTATCAGCCAAGATGGCTGACCTTTTAGGCACAAAACACAATACAATTCCCTGGGCTACTTCCCCACAGCAGTCCCCGCTTCTTCAAACTCCACTTCACCCTTACCTCAGGGCCTCCTTCCTTCTGTACGATATGTTATCCAACACTCAGTCTCACCAACAGCATAACTTCCTTCCACAGCTCCTGACACCCACAGCCCACCTGACTAACTGGGAGGTTTTTATCTGGTTTCAGACAGTCCCTGATTGGCTTCAGGTGTCCCAATTAGGCTAGCTGTTTCTACTCCTTTCTAGAAGGTTCTTAATTGGCCCCAGGTGTCTTGATTGGTCTGGAGTAGCCTTTGTTTGGCTATCCAGGGAACAAGGACCTGCACATCCTGAGGCTGATATACCTGCCTTCCAGCACTCTCCTATATCCTTCTGGTCTGACTCCGTCACAATAGTTTGCGAGCCCTCAAGTGGCACTTGCTGATCTATTTATAGGGATTCTACCCTAGCCCAACACATGACGCTAACCTTAGTCATGTTTTAATCTAATTGCTTTGTGTAAGAACACTGTATAGTCCCTAAGGGGAAAATCTCCCTAACCAATCTACCTGGTGGATCTGAGACAAGCCTCAGAAATTAGAACTTATTGCAAGGAGGAGGGTATTTTTAGTTCACTCTCCACAAGCCTCCCCAGGATGCTGTGAGCCTTAATCGCTTTCTGTCTACACTGCTTTAAACATGACTTTGTTGCCATCTCAGATTGGGTTGGAACGAAGGCTGTGTCGGGTGTGAAACATAAGCACTGACTTTTATTTTTCCCCAGGGAGTGATTCGCATGCATTCTGTCCCAAGGCCCCGTTCCCATTCTGGCCTGGCCCTGGGGCCCCACCCTGGCTCCTCCTCTTCCTGCTCCTAGCTCCAGCCCCTCCTCAAGGCCCCCGCCTCTCGCTGCTCTCAGCCTTCCCGCAGTGCCTCCCCTAGTCACCAAACAGCCAATTGGTGGTGCCCCAGAACAGCACATCAGGAGCGCCACCAATCAGCAGTGGTTGGGGGGTGCTAAGCACCCACTATTTTTTTTCTACAGACACTTGAGCCCCAAAGCACGTACAGAGTCGGTGCCTATGATGGGAAAGACACTTCACTCCTTTGGTGCAGCTGCATGGTGGCAAGGGCCACGTCGATGGATCAGTATGTCTGCCCTGTCCCCGTTTTGTAGATATTTTTTTTAACCCAAAGGCTGCAAAGCAAACACTAGCAACTTGGGCTATCCAGTGAATTGTGCACCTCCACATGCACTGCATTCACCAAAAGCAGGCAGAGGGAGAATGGGAGAAGTAGACAAAATCAGATTAAACACATTTCCAAGCAGCCTGGATGAAAATGGCCTTTCCAGTGCTGTGATCTCCAGACACAACTGTCTATCACTGCACTACAAGAAACTTCTTTCTTTTATCTAAGGCTGAGGACAATAGGACTACAGAGCACATGCTGAGCATACAGAGTCTGGACATAGTGAGGGTAACTCAGGTGCTCTATCAAGCCAGGAACCCAGCTGGCAAAATTCCCAGTGCAGAAGTTTCCTTTTCATTTCTTGAGTCCTTTATCATGAGAACATGGGTTATTATTCCTCTGAACTTCCCAGCTTGCTCAATCATTGTTTTGTGGTGAATAAGCAGGCACAAATATGCGGGAAGATGATATCTGATCTTTTAGAGGCTGCGGCAGGCAAATATATTCATCCTCGTAAGCATTTCATTGCTATGCAGTCTGTATTCTGAGGGTTATTCTTAATTGGAGCTATGAAGATCTGAAGCTGAAGATCTGGCCCGATTAGCCTTTGCACTGCTAAAAAAACTTTCTTCTGTGGATCTCAGGATACATCTACACAGAAAAGAAAAAAACACAGCAGCAAGTCTTAGAGCCTAGGTCAACTGATTCAGGCTTTCAGGGACTGTGATGTGGGGTTAAAAATAGCAGAGTAGGCATTCGGACTCAATTGCTAAGCTGCGGGTCTTTTTTATGCCTTTGAAATAATTATTATGGCTTTAATGTCAGTGAGAAAAAGGCCTGCCTGTACTGACTTTAGATAAATTGGTTATGTTCTGTGCCTCAGTTTCCTCATCTCTAAAATGGTGATAATGCTTTTGACTCAATTTTGTAAAGTGCTTTGAAGTATTTGGATGGATGGCACTATATAAATAATATGGATTATTAAGATTCAGAGAGGTAGCCGTGTTAGTCTGGACCTGCATAAGCGACAAAGATCCCTGTGGCACCTTAAAGACTATCAAAAGTATTGAAGCATAAGCTTTCGTGGGCTAATACCCACTTCGTCAGATGCATGCAGTGGAAGTATGCGGAGGCAGGTATAAATAAATAGGCAAGAACCAGGTTAGAGATAACAAGGTTAGTTCAATCAGCCTGAACAGGGAAGTAACTTGCCCAAGCTCAGCCAGCCAGCAGGCTACCATCAGAGGTGGGAATAGAACCCAAAGCTCCTGGCTCCTACTTCAGCAGCCTCTCCACTACGGTATCAGGTGAGGTAAGTCAAAGTCAGATATTAGTAGGGCAATGACTGGAGAGTAATAAGCAAAATGCGAGTTTGTACAGACATTGGTTTGTTTTAATAGTTGCTAAATCTGAAGGAAACAATATGCTTAGAAATAACGTAAAAGGATGAAAACTAAAAATTTTAATAATAATGCTCTCATCTAATTAAATTTACTGTAGCCTTTGGAATAACAGAACTTCTTTGCTCTTGCATGACAATGAAACAACAGGGATGACAGGAATACATTCTGGGAAAGTTGGGGCTGATCTGAAAGTCATATGTGCTGAATTTTCATAATTATCCACTGGATAAGCCCTACTTTTCATGGTCCTTATGATACGCTGTCATCTGCAGGCAGTTTGAGTCTCTTGTGTCCTTCTGGTATCATGATGTGATGTTATGTCATGAGATAGCAGTCACACACTGGCTTGTATGATTTCCACATAGGGTTCCGTTGCACCAAAATGCAACCCTCCATTACAACACAACTCCTCACCAATCCATCAGTGCAACTAGGAAATGAAAACGTTGCAACGTTTGGTGAAATCACATGAAGACATCATCACAATGGGATTAGTTTATCCTGCAGGACAGATAGGAAAAGGTGGTAGCCCTAAATCAGTGATAAAGTCAGTGGAGCACGCAGACTTGGCTAATACTGTCTGCACTTTCACCAGCCTGTGCTAGCAGAGAGTGGTGAGCAAGAGCTGAAGCAGTGACAAAGGGTATGTCTACACTGTGATAAAAGACACACTGAATTGAGTCTCAGAGCCCGAGCTCCAGCCCGAGCCTGAATGTCTACATAGCAGTTTTACAGCCACGCAGCCCAAGCTCCATGAGCCCGAGTCAGACAACTCAGGCCAGCCATGGCCTCGCTGTGGGACTTCTCTTCTCTCAACTGAACAAATCCAGTTTTTCCAATCTTTCCTCAGAGGCCATGTTTTCTACACCTTTAATCATTTCTGTTTCTCTCCTCTCAACTTTCTCCAGTTTGCCCTCATCTTTCCCAAGGTCTGGTGCCTAGAACTGCACACAATCCTTCAGCTGAGGCTTTAGTACTGAGTAGAATGGAAGAATTACTTCTCATGTTTTTGCTTTGCTCTTGTGACGTTTGCTTTTTTTGCAAGAATATTCCATTGTTGACTCGTATTTATTTGTGATCCACTATAACGCCCAAATCCTTTTCTGCAGAATTCTTTCCTGTGCAGTCATTTCCCATTTTGATTTGTGCAGTTGATTATGCCTTCCTAAGTATAGCACGTCACATTTTTCCTTTTTGAATTTCATCCTATTTAGTTCAAACCATTTCTCCTGTTTGTCAAAATCATTTTCTTTTATGGTCAGACAACAAAAGACCATGGGTCTAATTCTCGGTTTTGCTAAGCCCCTTTTATACCACTCTGGAAGCTGAAAGAGGGTTCACCACAGGTATAAAATACATTTGTACCCCTGTTAAGGCACTTTAGGCTGCCAGAGCAATGTAAATAAGCCTTAACGTAATTACAAAAAAGGTCCTAAAATCTCATTCAAGGTTGTGCTCTTCAGAGTAAGGGCAGATCTATGCTGAGACTGCTGCATTGGCACAGCTGCACTGATTCAGCTGCACTACTATAGTGCTTAAGTAAAGAGCTGTCTCCCATCGGCATAGTTAATCCACCTCTATGAAAGGTGATAGCTATGTTGACTGGAGACGCTCTTCCACTGAAATAGTGCTGTCTGCATGGGGGGTTAAGGTTGGTATAACTATGTTGTACAGGGGGTTGGATTATACCAATGTAGTGTACACTTGGCCTCAGGGAGTATGCATGCAAGAAACTTGAGATTGATTTTTCTCTTGCTGTGGAGGCCTATGTCAAGCAGTTAACCCATTTTGTGTCCATGATTAGCCTCCTTTCAGAGTTGCAGAGGTTGCAGGATCAAGGGTTTGAAGTGTGGCTGATAAGTCACGGTAAAAATGGCATTGTGGCTCTCTACATTAGCTGCAGAGAAAATCTGATCAGCTTACAGATAAAAAGATTTTTTTTTCCTAACTGCCACTGCACATGGGACTTGGGATCTGAAATTCAAGCTGGGTACTTCTTGACTGCATCATCACCAGGAATAAAGAACTTGCTCACCAAACTCTGCCCTCATTTACACCTCCACATCCTCATTGTCTTAAAATTATGCCCCAGCTACCCCAGTCTGACTCCATGTCTTTGCGACTGGAACTTAGTTAACAATTCTGTTGATACAAACCAGAACAGAAACAGGCTCACTTAGCAGTGTTGGATTTTCAGGGCAAATAGGAGCATAAGTCACTTTCATTTTGTCACTAAAAACAACAAATCTAAATTCCGGATACTGACAGAAAGCAGATCCTTTGACTCATGGTGCTCTCACACACTAGTAATTACTGGTAATTTTTTTCTGTATTCTCATCTCTTTTTCTTCTTTCTTCTTCAAGTAGAGGAAGTAACTTCTGTGACCATCAGGCTCAAGATCTCTGACTCAGAAGTGAATAACCTTACAATCCATTGACCTGAAGAAACAATTCAGCACCCAGGCTGGAACCAAAGAGGAAAGGTTATGTCACCAAAGTAAAATACCTGCTGTGAATGCAAAGTTGGAAATTAAAGCAGGTGGAAAATAAAACAAAACAAAACAATAAATAATAATATAAAATAATGAAATAAAAAATAAAAGTGACCATGTTTACTGAGCTATGTAAACATCCTACCCCTGTCCTTGCATTGCTAAGGATCGTCTGCCCACTCCAGTAAAATGCTTGCAAATGGAAATCTATGAAATTATCAACGTATCTGCATTAATCGCCTCAAAATGTAGATTAGCTGATTTCATTTAAAAATGCCTTTTCACTGGGAATTCTTTTATTTAATATATTTTTCAGCAAATCTAGCAATAATGTAGTTGAAAAGTGTCAGGCACATAACGTTGAGGGTGAAGTTCTTGGTTTAGTGCAGAAAAACTGAAGTATAGAACTAGAAAGACAAAGCGGGTGAGGTATTATCTTTTATTGGACCAACTTTTATTGGTGAGAGAGAGAAGGCCGTGGCACTGTAAGCATCTGCCATCGTGGCCCCAAGCAAAGTGCCTCAATCCCGATGTGAGAGTCCCCATGGCACATTATAGCTTTGGCTTCTTCTTGAGGCTGCCAGGAAAGTTCCAAATTTTCACCAAGCATGGACACGGTTTTGTGATGTGGACACACATCCATTAGGAAATACATGGAGATCGCCAAACTCAGTTCATATAGAACATTGAATAGCAATTGCAAAGGTACGATTTTGCCATGGACTGGATTTGAATTGTCACTGAGAGTTAAGGGCTTCATATCCTGTTTCCATTAAGCATTCAGTCCTCTTGGAAACTTTGTTTTTAAGGTTTATCTTTCAATTATATAGACTGAGAATATGTCCCATTCATAACTGCATGCGCCAAATGTTATAAATGCTTTTATGGAAGCAAGTTTATACCATCTGACTAGGGTTTTCACCTATGTTGTATGCAAAAGGAGCAACAAGATATTTGCTTTGAGTTGCAAAGGGTTCTGCTTTTATTCCCTTCTGTTTGGTTTTTGTGACTGCTTAATCATTACAAAACAAGTCTTGAGCAAGAAATAAGTCAAGTCTCATGATAAAAAGCATATTGAAAGAAAAATGAAACCTCTGCATAGGGAACTTCTCCACACGACCACTAGATCCTTGACTTTATAAAGCACCCGGGAACCTTTGCTACATCCAGACTTGGTAAACCTGGTCTGTGCTCTGTTGGCCTCAACCTGGTCCTTAAGTGCAAAGGAGTACTGTCTCAGGATCACAGCAATTTAACAGGTAATTTGCATATATGCTACATGTATTGACTTATCATCTTACTTTATCTGTTTTTCTCTATTTCTATCCCCTCATACATTTAGTGCAGTGAAGGGTCAACAGTCCCAAAGACAGAAGTGACATCTCCTGTTCATAACAAAATAGACACAACGGCTCAGTGAGCTTCCTTCACATTGCCCTGCTAAATGGGACTCCATGCTATCCCAGAGGGATCACTTCATGGGATAAATGTTGGGGGTTACATTTCTATGGCTTATTCTGTTGCTTGTCTCGACCAATAAGAGGGTCCAGTGGTGAGTATGATAGCGGTTCTTCTCTTTTAAAGATCAACGAGTAAAAGTGGGAAATGATCGGAAAGCAGATTCACAAATACTGGGCAAAATTTCACTGCTTTTCATAGGGTGATATTATTTGTGACGATTTGGAGGAATATTTAACATGTTTGTGTAGTGAGGTGGTGTGGCCTCCTTCCTGCTCAGTTGGGGCCGAAACACCAGAGGAGGCAGACGGACCCAGCTCGCTGCCGGCCACCGACCCTGCTGCTGAGTCCAGTGACGACCTGCCTGTCGGGGAACTTACTGTGCTGCCACAGACCTGTCAGGACTGCCGTGGGCCACCTACCCAGAGGAGACAGACGACGCCATGCTATTCCAGGTAGACCCCGAAAAGAGAGGAGGAAGTGGCCAAGAGTCTGGCTACAGCTCTACCTGAGGTACAGTCAGCGTGTTGCAGTTGGGATTCTTGCTGACCCAGTGGCGGACCATTCCACCACTCTTAAGGCCCTGGGTCAGGATCCGGTGGAGTAAAGTGGGCCTGGACCCTATCTGCCACCCTCGCCAGGTCCAGCAGCCTGGGTTCGTTGGTCGTCTGCTGGAGCTAGGACGCCCGACTCTTAGGTTTTCTCTGGCTCGGCTGCCAGAGCCAAGGACAAATTAACTTCTGGCTTATTCTGGCACTGCTACAAGAGCCCAGAACTCATTGACCGCTGGGTGGGCTTTGGCTGTATTAAGAGGCCAGGACTGATTGATGCCTGGATTTTCCCTGGCTCTGTAACGAGAGCCCAGAACGAATTTACTACTGGGCTGTGCTCAGGGCCGGCTCCAGGCACCAGCATAGGAAGCACGTGCCTGGGGCGGCATTCCAGCTCCTCCGGCCGCCCTTTTTTTTTCCCTTGGGGTGGCCAAAAAGTTAGAGCCGGCCCTGGCTGTGCTGTCATTGTACCAAGGGACCAGAGCTGAGTGATTTCTGTGTTTGCCCTATCTCCGCCTCCAGAGGCCAGAACTAATTGACTGCTGGGGTTGCTCCGCCCTGGGCTGAAGGGTTTGGAGCGACTTAACGCTGGTGTTGGTGCTGCCCGTGTCCCAACGGCCCCAGGCAATAGAATAAGGTGGTCCCTGCTTGAAGGACCCGAGCACCCTAGTCGGTGTGCTGTGCAACCTGCTAAACTGGTTGGGACGCTAACGCCTACACTAATTCCCCTGATACTAGGCGGAGGCCCCGATAATGAAGTGAGGTGGTGTGGCCTCTGTCCAACCCAGAGGGGAAGGGACAACGGCACCACCACTACACTTGGTAATTCTGCAAATTTACCACAACAGTTCTACTCTCTCTAAATATTGAAACTGATTCTCCACTGACTTGCACCATAGCTGCCATTTTACCCCTCTGCAATGTGAGTGTTACACAATGCCACTGCTGTGAGTGGCGAATTCTGTTTTGGTATACCTTTTACATTCTGCACAGGTGGAAATGACAAGATGCTAGGTAGTGGAGAATCAGGCACACTGGATACATATCTGTGTGGAGAGAAAGCATAGGACCTGCTGTGTGCCTGTGCCATTCCCTTGAGCTCTTCGAAGATCCTGGACTGTGATGGGAAGGAAGTAATACATTGTGTTATATGACATCCCTTTTATATTTTTTGCAGTTTAAGATGCTGATAGTGGGCAGTGGTTTATTGCTTCTGGTAGCAGCATCTGTTGCCAACATAGGCAAGGATCCTACCTTTGATTCAGACTGGGAAAGCTGGAAGACAGTCCACCATAAGCAGTACAGCAGTGAGGTAACTATCTTTGCATTCTAAATATTTATTTTTATGGTATATTGCACTAAACACTCATAGGCACAACCATACCCACTACTACCTGTTTGTGTTTCTAATAAGCTAATTTATATTCTTGGACTATACCACAAGTGGAGAGAAACATTCTTAATATTTTTCATCGAAAGCAATTAGCTTTTGATCTGATTTCCTCAAATTCCTGTAAGGAAAAGAATAACTTTACTCACTCTCAATCTGGTGTATATCTCCTGCCCATGGAAATTACCAGAAGGAAGCAGAGTGTTCCTTAATATTTAAAAATTGTAATTATATTGTCCATGCTCGACAATTTAATGAGAACTGGTTGAAAAACTTATTTTTTGCCTTATGAAAATTTTTCATTAAAAATAATTCATTTGAAATTTTTCAATTTGTCACCTGAAAATTTTGAAACAAAAAATGTTCGTTGTGTCAGATTCATTTTGAGATTTTTTTGTTGTGGTTTTAAAAAACTAAAAATTAGTCAAACTTCTGAAACTTCAGATTTTAGTTTTTTCCCTTTTCTCTGTTTGTTTGTTTGTTTATTTAATTATTTATTTTCGCTACTGAATGTAATACATCTTTTTCCCTTCCACTTTTTACACTTTTGTTTTTTCCTTTCTCTATTCTGTAACGTGGCAAAACGTCTCCAACTTTGGAAAAGCCAGAGTGACATATTTCATTTTTCCTTTTGCCATTATGTAACTCTTGCAAAATGGAAGAAATTTAAAAAGTTAAAATAGAAAAGGGAAAAAGAAAAAATAGGAAAACTTGCGAGTCTTCTTTCTCCCAAACTATACATTATTCATCCTATTGTGGCAATAAGGGAAAAAAGGAGAAAAGAGAGTGGAAAATTTTAGAAGATAAACAAAACCAAATGAAATATCTATTTAAAATTTAACAAAAAAATGTAGTTTCATTGGGAAATTTCCCACTGGAAAACAATTACAAAAACAACCTTATCCTGTCAAAAAATTATTTTTTTATTAACCCAATTTTTATGGCCCAAAATATTTCCATTTCTTTCATTATTTCAGGAGGAAGAGCTTTCTAGGCGCTTGACCTGGGAAAAAAATCTGAAAATCGTTACAGTTCATAACTTGGAAGAGTCAATCGGAATGCATTCATACACAATGGCCATGAATGGCTTTGCAGACATGGTAAATTTCCTCATGCTATTTTGTTCTCAAATTATGTAGTGACATTTTAATCCAGGCATTATTGTTTCAAGCTCTATTTTATAAAGAAGTAATAATAATTGTAAAAAGATTTTCCCTTATCTTGGTCAGGATTGCTAGTGTAATTAATTACACTAACTAGTTACCTGTATTCTGATTACTTTTAAAAGTAAATGATCAAAATTAATATGATCCTGAGGAGGTGCATGGGATTAGAGGGTCGTAACATAGTTCAGTGGCTAAAACCCTGGATTGGGAATCAAGAGAGCTAGATTCTGTTAACAATCCTGCCACTGAATAGCTGTGTAGCCTTAGACATCTGTAAAATGAGGATAATTGCCTTCCTTTGCATTGTGCTTTGAGATCCTCAAGTAAAAAGAGCAGAGAATTATTAAAGGAGTGGGCTTTGGATCAAGCCCCATGGCATAATGAGGTGCCATTTTACACAGCCACTCTTTATAGTATATCTACAGTTTAAATCTTAGACGTTTTCTGCCATGTATTTGTCAACTGCTACAAAGTTGGCCTATTAGGGCATTTGCCTAATAGCAATATGACCAGTTACTGATTTAATATACTGTATTCCATTTTTAATTTTTATTTTAACAGACATCTGAGGAAGTAATGGCTACAATGACAGGGCTCAGGGTATCCGACTCAGAAATGAATAATCTTACAGTTGATTGGCCTCAAGAAAGTATTCAGGATCAAGGCCCAGCCTGCATAGATTGGAGGAAGAGGGGTTATGTCACCAATGTAAAGAACCAGGTGCGAACTCAGAGTTGGAAATTACAGTAGGAGCAAGCCAGATAATTGCAGAGAAGTGCAAATCTCCTATCCCCTTTTTCACATTGCTTAGGAAGAACTGCATGGTCACACCAATACAATGTTTGTAAATGACATTCTATGAAAATATCTATTTATCTGCATAATCCATGTCAACATGCATTTTATTTTATGCAAAAAACATGCCTCTTCCTTTGAAGTTGTTAGTTCAATTTAATTTATTCTTTAAATAACTTTAGCATTAATGTAGGTGAAAAGACTCATTAACAAAAGCAGAGAATTGAATTCTTTACTCTTATACAGGGAAGGCAGAGTACAGCATAGGCAGCGGCAATGCAAGTTTCTCTCCCTTTCCTACCAACATACATCAGCCCTGATCTGAAAGGAGGGGGGATGGTTGATCTTAGGTATCAAACATGGAAGTGTTTTTTGTGATGTGGACACCTATCAGCTAGGAAGTGGACTGAGGACACTAAACTCAATGGCACTGATTTGCACTACACCTGAGCAGTGCTTGAATGTAGTGAAGAGTGGTGGTTGCAGGGAAATAGTTGTGCCACCTTGAACCAGGGCTGCTGGATCCTGCTCCAATTTGTGTTGTTGTGTAAAGGATGGCACTGAAGGAATAAGACCCTTTATGCTAGCATAGGATCATCAGCCATACTGGAGTTCAGCTCCATTATGCTGCTTCTTGTTTCCTTTCATGGGTTGGGGAGGCAGGTATACCACCTCCACCAGCTCTGCATCAGCAGACATTTCTTCTACACAAGAATTCTTTGTGGAAAATCTCTGGCTGGTTTAAGGCCATTTTGTGCTGCAAAAGAACCCAGGGAATCTGGCCCAATTCACATAAGCCCTGAATAGCCATTGCACAGAAAAAGAAAATTCACTGTTGCCTCCGACTGGATTTTAACTATCACCTGAAAGGCTGCATAACCCATTTTCAGTTACGACTTATTGTTTCACTACTAATCCAATTCATATAGCTTCTTGGGTTGGGTTAGCAAAAATTCTTATCAAACTCATTTTATGGAAGCTATGTCTCAAAGAATTGCAGATAGACTAGCTATATTTACTTCTTAGAAAATTAAAGATACCTGTCTTACAACTGCATTGTGTCCTTCACTCTTCTCACACTTATGCTGCTGTAAATCAGGAATAATGCCAGTGAAGTTACACCAGTGTTGCTGTCTTAAATGTATAATTAAACTATTAATGACGCCTGCCATAACATCTCTTCTTTTTGTTGTTGTTGAACCTTGCAATGTGCCACAGAAATCTTGTGGTTCTTGTTGGGCTTTCAGTGCCGTGGGAGCCTTGGAAGGACAACTGAAGAAGAAAACAGGGCGTTTGGTGTCACTTAGTCCCCAGAACCTAGTAGACTGCTCCTGGAAATATGGCAACCATGGTTGTAATGGAGGCAATATGAATAACGCTTTCAGATATGTTATAAACAACCATGGCATTGACTCAGAAATGTCGTACCCATATGAAGGTCAGGTGAGTATCACCCGAGCTAGAGGTGTTTCTTTGGGAAGGAAAAACATTGGAAAAGTCTATATTTTACCACAAAAGACAAATCGGGGGAGAATACAAACCGCTACTTTATACTATGGTTATATTAACATTTTAATAGATTTGGAGTTTTTTCCTTATTGATTGCTGCATGTTTTAACAATTTAAACACACAGTAATGTCTTCTTTTTTAAAAAAAAACGTCATCTAGAAATAATTAGGGCCTGGAATATTCCACAATTTTGTGACTGCAAAATTTGCAGCAGAATTCATTCCTTACCACAGATCTTCGTTCCAGACTATAAGCTTTCATTTAACAAACAAACAAGCAAACAAACACAAACAAAAAACAAAACAAAACCAAAAAGAACGAAAAAAAGCTATATGTTTATGAAAACCTTCCAAACAGGATCCAAGTCTAATCCTAATACCGTTTTGTCTTCCTGAGTCTGCAAGTGCTTGAAAGAACAGCTCCCAGATAAGTGTGAACCACTCCATTCATAATTATGGCAATTTAAATAAGTATTAACTATTTCACTGTTGATTATTTTAGCAAACATATGTAGCTAATATGCTCTTCTCACAATCTTCAGCTTCCTCCCACAAATTTTGGAATGTCCAAAGACCAGCTGCCAGCACCTCCAGCTTCCTATGACAACTTCTACCATGCAGTTATGTGTTATTAATTTTTAAAAAAACACTGTTGCATACTGAAAAGTGAAAATGCAGCAGGGGAGCCAAATAAACTGGACCTCATTTTCCATTGCCTTGCACTTTGTGTAGTTATCTGCAACTGTTCAAAGTCAGTGCGAACTGCATGTACAATGATGTCCTTTTGATCTGGTAGAATTTTATGCCAACTTAATACTGATTGCACAGGTATACATGGCTACAAAAGACAGGCATGATAATGCTCTATGTTGCCCTGGTGTAAATCAACAGTAAATTCATTGAAGTCAGGAGAGTTACTCTTGTTTAAAACTTGTGTGAGAGCAGACACAAGCTTGGTGCAAAGCAATGGAAAATAAATAAGACTGAACTTAATATTTAAAAAATCACCAGAGATATTGTCCTATTGTATAGTATATTTTCATATTTAAAGGCGCACCATCTACCTGAATTCTATTCTATTTAATATGATAAGATCAGATAATCTAGCTGCATGAGGCCACGTGCCAAATTTTTGTGCTTTTGCAATCATTTTCCTATTTTTTAAAAATGCTTTTCTCAGTCTTGTTGCTTTGTGAAAGATTCACACAAACAACAGGGGTAACTGACTATATAGTGGAAACTGTGAAACAGACTACACATATAGAGTTGACAAATGGGCAAAGCTAAAAAATGGCAAAATAGAAAAAAATCTTTTTATCTGGGATCTTTTTCAATTATAGTAATTTCAGGTGTTACCTTCTATAACAAGGGATTTAAAACAATTCAGACAGAAGAGTGATTGTTTTGAAGTTGACATTGTCATTTAATTAAATTGAATCAAATGCCACATTTTTAATTTGACCTGTATTTGTGGCAACATTTTCAGTGTAAGTGCCACAGATAGTAGGAAAACATGCCACTGAACATGAATTTATGTCCATCTTGCTCTACATGCCCCTCCCCCCCCGGAAATAATGGTGCCATTTAATATACCAGCATATCACAGAGTGATATATGTGCATACAGTGAACAAGTTGTTTGCAGTGGTGTTGTAGCTGTGTTGGTCTCATGATAAATTAATTGCCCACTTCATCTTCATGTATTAACTCCTTCTCCTTAGCAATCTCTTTCACCATGTATTTAGCTGTGACACTCTAACTACTTTTCCCCGACCTGAAGAAGAGCTCTGTGTGGCTCAAAAGTTTTTTTTCTTTCACCAACAGAAGTTGGTCCAATAAAATATATTACCTCACTCACCTTGTACAGTGAAAGAGTAAGTTCTATTTTCTGGGATGAACTAAGTTACTGGGAAGGAACTAAAACACACAAAAAGATCTGAATAAACCACTACGTTATATACCTCTAGACTGTTACAGGATTTTGTTAATTAATGAAGATGATAATAAAACTTAGTACTAACCTGTTTGCCATACTTATTGTGCCCCTATATCTCTGTCTGCTATCTTCTCTACAGGATAAGAATTGCCGTTATAAAACTTCTGGACGGGCCGCCACCTGTGTCAGCTATAAAAATATACCTAACGGAAATGAAACTTATCTTGAAAGGATAGTGGCTTCAGTGGGACCAGTATCTGTTGGTATAGATGCAAGTTTGAGATCCTTCCAACAATACCACAGTGGTAAGCAGTTTTCTCTTTCCCTGTATTTTCTGAGACCTAAATAGTTCTTAACAAAATTAGAGACAAAGACCCTGAATCAACAAAACAAACCTAACTTCAAGTATGGGAGTAGCTCCACTGAAATCAATAGAACTATTTGTCACAGTTCAGGGCCGCTGCACCCCTATTTTTCCTCAGTGGTCCAGAAAGGGCATCATTCTCAGGCTTCCAGCTCCCCAGCCACTGCCTCTCTTGGGTGCAGGCACATGTCTCTCTCCCTTTTTACTGGATTATTTCCAGGATGCACAGTTCCCTGCCTTCACTTTATTATTCGCAGAAGAACTAGGCTCCCCAACCACACCTTCTTGCTTTCTCTTCAGAGACTGATAGCAGAATGATTGTCAAAAGTAACAAGTTCCACATACTTCCTCCTATGCAAGCCTATTTTATTCTTACAGTAAAAAGCATTACAGAGAAAACATATAAAAACCAATAAAAGAACCTACATGCATATTAATAAGCTCACCAGAATTCACCCCAACAACTCTAACATAGATTCTGGCAGAAGCAGTCATTTAGTTTCTGACCCAAGGGGATTCCTTGCAGTTACAAGTTCATCACAGCTTCAGCTCAGAACAAGCGCTCTCATAATGTGTTTAGTCCACTTTCTATAAAGTGTAGCGTCCTTCATCTGGAGTTTCCAAGAGTAGGTAACTGGTCTCTCCCCAGGGTGTAGCTTCAATAGGCAAGCTCAGGAGGGGATATTTTGCATTTCCCTCCTCTCGAGTATTGTCTAGGAAATTCACTTTACAAGTAGTGTTCTAAAAAGCATTTTGAAGTTCCATACAATCCCACAATAGTGTATATATATTTGCATTTTTAATACAACGAACTGCAAAGATGATAAACATAATTCAGTAAGGTTTAACTTAATTCAATAAAGTGTGTACATGTCAGTCTGTTACACTGCTCAAATGCCTAAAGTGAAGTACATGCTAGTAAGTGATTTGCTGATTCAGGGTCAAAGAGCAGTCCTGGGAAATGTAAGAGGTAAGCTGATTACATTCTGTAAATATCTACATGGGGAACAAACATTTAATAATGGGTTATTAAAACTAGCAGAAAAAGGTATAACAAGATCCAATGGCTAGAAGATGAAGCTTGACAAATTCAGATTGGAAAGATAACATGCATTTTTAAGTGAGTGTAATTAACCACTGGAGCAACTTACCAAGGGTCATGGTGGATTCTCCATCATGGACCATTTTTAAATCAAGACTGGATTTTTTAATTTTTTTTTTAAAGATATGCCCTAGGAATTATTCTGTGGAAGTTTTATAGTCTGTATTATACAAGAAGTCAGACTAGATGACGACAGTGATTCCTTCTGGCCTTGTAATCTATGATTCTCTTAAATTATTGGGGGATGGGGAAACATCCTATTTAGAAATAACTCTGCTGATATACTAGGGGATCTTTAACTTTTGGAAAAGATGTAAGGAAACCAATCAATCATCTTGCTGTGTGTGCTCCAAAAGTGAGAGAAGCTTGGGAATTTTTTAAAAAAATCATCTTAACATCTGGTCCCGCAACGCTGATTTAGAAGTAGATCCATCAGCTTTACATAAGAAAGGGTTACAGTGTCAGATTTCTAAATTATTTTTTATTAGACTAAGTGATGAGGCTACCTCCATTCACAGCATTGGTGAAACAGTATATCCTGTACCTGCGAATTTGAGGTTTCCAAAACAGCAGCTCATTGACCTGTTATCTGTTTTAGGAAAACAATTTCAAAATCAAATGCAGATTTGCCAATTGTATCTTTATTCTATTTTATATAATTTTTACATCTCTCTCTTTTAAATGATTTAGAAATCTTAAGTGGTATATATAGTTAACCTATGCAACCATAGGTTTTTTTTGTATTGTCACCCTTGTCCTCCCTCCTCATTTCTGTCCTATAGTTATATATACATTCATTTGCTCTTGTCTTAAATTGGGCCACACTTTTGCAATGAGCTCCACATGGGTGTGCCTTTGTACTTTGTGTGGAACTCATTGCAGAATTGGGGCTTTAGACTGTAACTTCTTTGGGACAGAGACTTTGTCTTCCTGTGGGTTTATATAATGCCTATCACAGGAGCATAATGCTCCTGATTGGGGCTTCTGGGCACTGCTGTTTCATAAATAAATAAAACATTTTCAGGTGTGTATTATGACTCAAAATGCACTTCTTCAAATATAAACCATGCCGTTCTTGTTGTGGGATATTGTGTGGACAGAGGTGTGCCATACTGGCTCGTCAAAAACAGGTAAGGATGAGTTTTCTTTAATTAAAATACCTTTCCTAAAAATTCTTTAAAATATAATTTCATCTTAAAGAACTGGTTTAACACTTTGCAAGACAGCATCAAAATAAATAAAGTATGTTTTAAAAGTCTTTAACTGTTCTGTTAGTCATATATCTGACTATTAAAAATGAAAGAATATTTTAAAATTCTAATTTACTTTTCATCATTAATTCTGTTTAGGTTTTGCACATGACAGGCAGTTAGACACAAAATAGTTTAGTTAATTTCATTTCCTTTTTCTAGCCAGTTTTGCTTTCTGATTCTCATGGACTGGCACAAGGGTAAAGACACTGAGTTTCAAAAACAGAGAGGAATAGTTCATTGCAGAAGACAAGTGTACACATTCATTTGAACCTCCAATTTCACTGAACTTTTTCAATTACAAAAACATGTATTCATATGAATTACTGTAGACCTAGATTTTACCCCTGAACTCTGACATTATGTTGTTTAAATGATTTCCAATGTGTAATAATTTTGATATCTAGCTGGACCAGTGGCCTGCAAAAAGGAAATAAATACACTGTGTGTGTTTGAAGTAAAATATGAGATAATTCTCAAACGCAAACAAATAGATAATAAATATGAAACTCATGGGCATGCCCAGTATTCTCTTTTCAAGAAGGTTATGGAAGGCTTTTCCCCATTGTTAGCCTTGCTTTGATTGTGGATGTGAGCTTATTACAGTTACCCTACTATTGAGCTTTAACAGGGTATCTGGGTTCTGACAATGATAATTATGTGTTTATTGATGCATCCCTGTCTGCAAAGTGGAATTCTGGATATACTTATTTGTATTTCTTATTATTTATAATGCACTTCCAGTGTGCAATAGTTTTAGAGAAGTGCTGCATTCTGAGCTTTAGGAGCATACTTTGATTTTTACTAAGGCTTATGCTTAATCTAAAATCTTGCTTTTCATAGAGATCTATTTTTTTAAATACAATATTCAGACTCTGATCTGTAAAAGTGTTCTGCATCTCTATCTCTCACTCAGCCACAACTGAAAAGGAACTGAAACAATTAAATTTTGTGTCAGGAACACCAGTAACAAGATTTGTCCTGCTAAGATTTTCATACTATAAAAAGTGGATAGCAACCTCCCTGCCCCACCCCCAAATAACCAAGGAACTTGTATTTAGATTTAAAATTGTATATATTAGATATAAAAACAAATATATTGTTTGTTTCTCTTCTGCAGCTGGGGAACCAGATGGGGTGATCATGGTTATATCCGGATGGCAAAAAACAGAGGCAACCTTTGTGGAATAGCTTCATTTGCCAGCTATCCACTGATGTGAAAAATAGACTTAATCCTCGTGGGCAGGAATGAAGAGTCAAATATGCTTTTTAATTCATTTTGTTCTGAGTTCCCCAAAGAACTGTAGCCTTCAATAAGTCCTGTCTTGAATCATACAAATTTGATCGACCCCAAAAGACCTGTTAAATGCAATAACAAAAAACTACTGTAAGAAGAATCACTGCTTGCTATAGAACTTCATGTGTGCTAGTTATAGTCCTCTTGGCATATTGCTTTCATGTTCCCTAACCAGCCTGGAGTTGCATTTAGAAAATCATCTACAGGGGAGTCTTTGGAGGTGGCCCTGGGAGTGGTGTGGGAGGTCATGAGTAGAGAGGAGGAAAGTGTGTTTTGAAGTGGTGCTGGGTGGGAGGAAATGGGGCACGAGGAAGAGCCATTGCATGTGGCGCGACAGGGCAGACTAGTGACCAAATATCCTGATTTTATAGGGACAGTCCTAATTTTTGGGTCTTTTTCTTATATAGGCTCCCATTACTCCAGACCCCCATCCCAATTTGTCACATTTGCTCTCTGATCACCCTAGGGCAGACAGACAGGCGATAGCGGGAGAAGAAAAAGAATAAAGAGCCTTTGACTCTGTCTACGCCACAGTAGTGCCTTGGAGCGCCATAGCATGGGCACTTCTGACATGGATGGAAAGGGGTTCTTCCCCCACTGTGGTTAATGGGGCTGCACCAGAGAGTTGGGGCGACCTTATAACAGAGCACAGGGTGAAACATTTTTCACTGCCCGGAGCCATGCAACTCAGGCAATATAATATTTCAGGGTGGACCAGGCCTTTGTAGGTGACCCTAGGGTGGGGAAAGGCAAATGTGTGAGGGGAAGAAAGTGCAAAGAACCTTTGCACGTGGCTCCACACAAGGCGGAGGTGGGGGAACCAGGGTACCACAGCCAAAGATGTCAGGCTTTGCACCTTAGCCCCGGGAGGGGCCGTGGTAGGCAGCGCGCGCTCTTTGCACACGGCCCTTAACGCAGGGCACAGCGGCGCTAAAGTCAGCTGCGGTGTAAGGCGAAAAGGCGGGAAAGCCTTTGTACACGACACCTCGATGGGAGCAAGGAACGGGGCGGGGGAGGGGGGAGAGAAACGGTTACGTTGCACACGGCCCCCGTTCGAGGAAAGGCGCGCGTCGACGGAGTGAGAAGAAAAGGCGGGAAAGCTGCCGGCTCGCGGGCCAAGGGGAGGCGCGCTATGCGCCTGCGGGTGGCGGGGGGGAGGAGGGGGGACGGTTGGTGTGCGCGCGGCTGTGGCGGCCGGCCAGCACTAGGGCGGGCTAGGCAAGGGTCGGTTGCGCCCCGTGAGGCGGCTCCGGTTACTGCTTTCTCCACCGAGTTGCGGTCCCCGGTCCCCCTGCATCCATGTGTCCCAGTTTCCCCACTGGCCCTAACTCCTGGTTTCAGGCTCCCCACATTGCTGCTTGGGCGCTGCGGGGGCGGGGGGGGGGGCTGTACTGCTTTGGGTCTGTGAGTCTCTTTCCCTTGCTCAGCTGGACGTTTCCCCCCTCTGTTTTGGCTGGCTAAGGCATCGTGTGACGCCAATGGAGCCCTTTAAAGCAGAAACCAGATCATAAGGGCATGTTTGCCCTACATCAGCACAGCTGCGGGCAGCATCGCAGTGTGGCTATGCCCTATGTTGATGGGACTGGGCTCTACCCATTGGTGTGGGTAATCTACCTCCAGAAGGGCGGTAACTAAGTCAGCGGAAGAAATCTGCCAACCTGTCTGGGGCTGAGCACGGGTGGTTATGTTGATCTAACTAGAGCGCTTGGGGTGTAGAATGTTTCCCAGGCCTCAGCAACGTAGCTAGGATGATCTGATTTTTAAGTGTAGACCAGACCTAAGGCCACGACTGCATTAGGAGCCCTTTGCTGGCTTCCTGTGCTGGCAAAGCACTTCTAGGGCATGGCCACGGTTGAAACATTACAACGTAGACCAGTGGTTCTTAGCCTGTTTATTGCTGTGGGCCATATATGCAGCTGTCTGTGTGCTCTGTGGGTTGCATCCACACTATTACTACCTGTGTGGCTCTGGGGATGTCACATGGGCTGCAAGTGGGCCATGGGTTGAGAACTATTGGCATAGATGCTACTTATGCTGACAGAAGGTGGTTCTCCTGTTGGCATAGGTAATGAGCCACTCTGAGAAGCAGTAGCTAGGTCTGCTGAAGAATTCTTTCATCAACCTAGCGCTATCTACACAGGACCTAGATTGGCTTAACTATGTCATTCGGGTGTGGATTTTTCAAACTCTAGAGTTGATCTAATTTTCTAGTGTAGACAGCACCATGAGTGGATGCAGCTATACTGGCACAGCTATATTTTGTACTGTTAGTAAAATCATCTCCCTTGACTAAAACAAGCTATACTGGTGAAAGTGTGTTTTGCCAGTATAGTTGCATCTATGCTAGGAAATTCTGCCTGCATTTGGTGCACCCCTGACTGACATAGTTATGTCAGCAAAAGTGTGTGCTGTAAACCAGGCTAAAGACTATCTTTACTCCCATGAGTGATCCTCATTCACATAGGTAGTCACACTTAGATCAATGTGATTATGTAGATGAATAAAGATTGTTCACGTGAGTAAAGGTTTGCTTTTAAGCTCCTGACTTGCATTGATTTCAGTGGTACCTAGGAGCCTTGGTGGATCGGGGCCTGTGTCCTGAAAACTGAATGGACAGGATCTACATGTGTATGTGTCATCAAAGTGCAAACTAGTTATGCAAACATCTCAATTTTATTAACAGATAGGAAGAGACCGACAATATGGCAACTGCCCAGATGCAGAGAAATTCTATGGTATAGTTCCATTTATTTCCATGTATTTTTGGCACACTTGATTGCAGCAGTCAAGAATACAAGTAACTATTTTTAGGACTGTTTTATTGCCCCAAATTACCCCTTCATCTAATTACACTTGAAAAGAATATTTCAGATTCATATAATTTGTTGCTGTATAATCAGAAGATGTTATTCAGGAGTAGTTCTTATTGACATAAGTAGTCTAATTGAACTATGCACCGTTGTAAAAAGATCACAGTTCAGTTAAACACTAAGGTTGTGATACTGCAAAGAGTTAAGTATGTGCTTTAAGCACAGTGAATCTTCACATTCAAGTCAGTAGAACTATTTACAGTGCAAAAAGTGTTACTCTTTACACGATTGGAGGCTATCATAACGTGATAATGATGATCAATAAGGGAGGTGAACAAGAGAAGGATGAAGCATTTTTCAACAAATAATCTCCATGTTAGTTCCTTTAACATTAAAATAAAATACATTTGGCTAGTGAGATAAGACATTTTATTTGTTTTCAATATTTGAAAGGCAAGTGAAGGAAAATAACCCCCCCTGTATACTGGAGATTAATTCTTCTCTCTTTCTCTTTAAATTTTAGAGTGCAGTAATATTTCCTAATAAAATATGTACTGAACAGCAGTCTTTGATATTGGTGAAGAGACTTCTAGCAGTATCAGTATCCTGCATTACTTACCTAAGAGGAATTTTTCCAGAATGTGCCTATGGAACAAGATATCTAGATGGTAACATGCTGTTTCCCAGATTCCTTTGACATAAGATATTTCTTCGTTCTTGTGACAAAGAATTTTAGAGAGCCTGTTGGAGCTAACTTAATTTTTGTAGTGTTGTATCTGTACTTTTCTAACTAAAATTTGTTTGTTTCAGATCTCTGTGTCAAAATTTTGAGGGAAGACAAAAACTGTCCTGGGTCCACTCAGTTGGTGAAATGGTATGTTGATTCTATAGCATACGTTGTGGTATTATAACATGTCAAGTCTGAAAATTACCTCTCTAGTCAAAAAAAAATTGTTCACTCACTGTTAGTAAGTAGTGGTCATTTGATGTATTTAATGCTTAGTATTTAGGTATACAGACTTTGCACATCGAAAAATCAGAACTTATACATTTCAGTACCATGTGATGGGCTTAACTTGCACATTTGGTTTTATGGAAAGGTATACAATCTTGGGACTCATATTAGCAAGGTATTTAAGCATGTTTGTGACCTGAAACATGTGAATAGTTTTTCTGAAGCCAATGAGATAACTAACATTTAAGTTATGCACATCCTTAAGCATCCTGCTGAACTGGGGTAAAACAAGTTGTTACAAAAATTATTTTCATACCAAGAATGTCTAACCTGCTCTTAAAAATCTCCAGTGATGGAGATTCTACAACCTCTCTAGGCAATTTATTCCAGTGCTTAACCATCCTGACAGGAAGTTTTTCCTAATGTCCAACCTAAACCTCCCTTGCTGCAATTTAAGCCCATTGTTTCTTGTCCTATCCTCAGAGGTTAAGAAAAACATTTTTTTTTCCTCCTCGTAAAAACCTGTTTTTTACATACTTGAAAACTGTTATCTCAGTCTTCTCTTTTCCAGACTTAACAGACCCAAATTTTTCAATGTTCCCTCACAGGTCATGACAAAAGTCTAGAAAAAGACCTTTAATCATTTTTGTTGCTCTTCTCTGTTCTCTCCAATTTGTCCACATCCTTCCTGAAGTGTGGTGCCAGAACTGGACACACTACTCCAGTTGAGGCCCAATAAAAGTGGAGTAGAGCAGAAGAATTACTTCTCATGTATTGCTTACAATACTCCTGCGAATACATCCCAGAATGATGTTTGCTTTGTTTGCAACAGCGTTACACTCCTGACTCATATTTAGCTCATGATCCATTATGACCCCCACATACCCTTCTGCAGTATTCCTTCTGAGGCAGTCATTTCCCATTTTGAATGTGTGCAATTGATTGTTCCTTCTAAATGGAGTACTTTGCATTTTTCACCTTACTGAATTTCATCCTGTTTACTTCAGACCATTTCTCCAGTTTGTCCAGATCATTTTGAATTTTTATCCGATCCTCCAGAGCACTTGCAACCCCCCCACCCCAACCCCAGATTGGTATCATTCACAAATTTTATAAGTGTATTCTGTATGCCATTATCTAAATCATTGATGAGGATATTGAACAGAACCAGATCCAGAACAGATCCCCGCGGGACCCCACTTGTTATGCCCTTCCAGCCTGACTGTGAACCACTCTTTGGGAACGGTTTTCCAACCAGTTTTGCACCCACCTTATAGTAGCTCGATCTAGGTTGTATTTCCCTGGTTTGTTTATGAGAAGATCATATGAAACCATATAAAAAGCTTTACTAAAGTCAAGATATACCATGTCTACTGCTTTCTCCCTATCCACAAGGCTTGTTAACCTGTCAAATAAAGTTATCAGGTTGGTTTGACACAATTTATTTTTGTTCTTTAGGAATTTTTATGTAATCAGAAGCAAGTCAAAATGGTAATCAGTAGTAGATAGACAATATTATTTGATTTTTGCAGGATGTTAGGATGCTATGATGCTTTGCAGAAAAAATATGTAAGTCTTCCAGTATAATTTTGTTATATTTTAATATATTGTAACACTGTACATTTGTATACTTCTAATAGCTACCTCTTGTGGTTTTGGTAGCTGAAGTTTAGTCTGATGTGGCAATTAATGGCAGTTCCAGGTGCTCAGCATCCTGGATCAAGACATATGATCCATGGATGTGGACCATAAGTCTTGATGGTAAAGACTTCTGTTCAGTTTATACCATCTGAGGATCTGGCACTCGATGTCTGAGATATGACTTTGGAAAAATTTCTGATGCCCTGATTCAGGAAAGCATTCCTATTCAGCAAAGCACTGAAGTCAATGCATATATCCTTTGTTTCATAGATGTACATATAAGCATATTCATATATCTTTTGTTACATACAGATGGATGTCAACATGCTTTCTTAAACCAGGGCCCTAATTTCCACTTTTTATTTTGTTTTTTTGAATCTGCTATAAGTTGCTATGGAGAATTCTTTTATAGATCACGTTTAATTTATTGTTTTTATTTCCTTAATTATATTTTAAACAGCTAAGAATGGTTGTTCTAGCAGTAAGTATCTTTAAAATGTTTATACACCTGTTAAAATAAGTGTATTTATGTACACTCTATTTTATTTATTCTTATATTTATATTATTTATTTTTAAAATGTAGGTCTACACCCATGCAGAAGACCCTCAGGTAAGTTTAATATAATATTTAAGGTTGACTGATGATAGTAACAGTCACAGTAAAATGTGCATATACCGACACATAAAATATTTCACATTATTTATCCTAACACAAGAATTGCCATACCTGATATCTAGTCTAGCATCTTGTCTCTGACAGTAACCAGCATCAGACACTTCAAAGGACAGTGCAAAAAATCCCATAGTGAACAATTATGGAATTTAGTATCAGAGGGGTAGCCGTGTTAGTCTGGATCTGCAAAAGCGACAAAGAGTCTTGTAGCACCTTATAGACCAGTGGTCTTCAAAGTGGGGTGCACGAACCCCTGGGGGTGCATGAGACCACCCCCGGGGATGCGCGAGACCCTGGCGCCGCCGCCGATCCTGCCAAACTCGGCAGTGGTCTATTTTTGTACCGCTGAAATTCAGAAGCTTTCTGTTCAGCAGCATTTCGGTGGATATGCCCCGGGGGGCTGCGAGTGGATGCCGCGGCTCAGAAAGATGCCGTGGCTCAGAAAGATGCCGCAGCCGAAAAAGTTTGAAGACCACTGTTATAGACTAACAGATCTTAGGGATCATGAGCTTTCGTGGGCTAAGACCCACTTCATCAGATGAAGTGGGTCTTAGC
>ML677399.1:3520781-3567102 GCA_007922305.1 Dermatemys mawii | reverse complement strand
GCTAAGACCCACTTCATCTGATGAAGTGGGTCTTAGCCCACGAAAGCTCATGATCCCTAAGATCCATTAGTCTGTAAAGTGCTACAAGACTCTGTCAATTATGGAATTGACTGCCCATAAGAGGAGTTTCTTCCTCATTCTATGCAGTAAATTCCATGAATTCTTTCAAGCAAAACATAATCTTACTAGCCACTGGGTGTCACCCTAGCTCTGTGTGGTGTACATGAAATTCGTTGGACGGTGACTAAAAATATTATAGAATTTGAACTGAAGATTTTCTGTATAAAACTTCAACTCAAACTTATGTTTTTCTTATAATATATGGCTGCTGGAAGAGACTACTGACACTGATTTTATTTGATGGCGAAAACAATTGTATAAATAAGCTGTACATAAAAAAAATGAGAATGCATTATTATGACATTAGAAAGCTATAATCCAGTGGTATTCAACCCGTGGGCTGCATATGGTCCAATTAGCACACAGTTTTGGCCCAGCTGTGTGCTAAAGGCTGGTGGGCCTGTTGTGTCAGGGGTGCAGGCTGCCCTACCACCTGGCATAATGGAGTCCAGGGCCCTGGCTGCCGAGCACGGAAAGGTCCGAGGTCCCGGCTCCCCTGCCCAGGGTCCTGGCTGCTCTGCCCTGCACAGTGGAGTCCAGGGTCGGGGCTGCCGGGCCACCCTGCCCCATGTGGGGTCCGGGCTCGGGGCTGCCCTGCGGTCCCAAGCCTGGGGTCTGCTCCTGGTCCCACTTTGTGGAGGGGTCTGTAGGCAGGCTGGGGCGTTGGGCATAGGGGTCTGCCGGGCGGGTGTTGTGGGGGGTCGCTGTGGTTCTCAACTTGCGGCCCAGGTAACACTGTGGCCTACAATGATAAGTAGATTGAGAACCACTGATACAATCCATGGAAATGTCATTTAAATGATGGATTATAACTTTTGTTTGACATGTAGACATCAGTTTAAAAAGTATGCAAGGCTAGTATATATCCGGATATAGGAAACAGTATTGTATTTCACTTCTTAAAAATTGATACTGTGTGTGTTAGATCTATAATTACTGTGTTTTATATTTAGACAGTTACAGAATGCTATCAGTTCAAATTCAAATACACCAACAATGGGCCAGTAATGGATTTCACCAGGTACTGTCTTCCTGGTTTCTCTCTGCTACACAATTATCAATATCTTTATATAATAGGTTGAGATAACATATTGGTGTAATTTCTTACCTGTTGTTTGATTTTGGAAGCTGAATCTTAAGATTAAGTTCAGTAAGGAAATATACTTTCTAGCTGTACCTATCTTGAAGGTATATTACCATTTTAGCAGGATGTATTACTTAGTATGCTAGTCACTGTACAGGTTTCACAGTGCCCTCTGCCTGCCCTTTCTGGTTTCCCCTACACAAGTGTGCACACAGAGATGGTTTGGGGTTTGTACTTTTTAAAAAGTGCTGTCTAGACTTAGGAATTTGCCTATATTAAGACAAATAATTAAAAATGTAGAAAGTAGTGCTGTCAATCACAATTAACTCAAAAAAATTGTGATTAATCACACTGTTAAACAATAGAATACCAATTGAAATTTATTAATAAAAAATTGTACAAAAACAAAACAAACAATGTAAAACTTCAGAGCCTACAGGTCCACTCAGTCCTCCTCCTTGTTCAGCCAGTCAGTAAAGGCTGGGCTATGCTATGGGGGAGGGTCGACCTAAGAGATGCAACTTCAGCAAAGTGAATAGCGTAGCTGAAGTTGCAGTACCACCATGCACCGCTGCCGTGATGACAGCCAGTGACTTACCTGGCTGTCACCACGGAGGTGAGTTGACTGCGGCCACTCCCCCGCTGACTCCGCTTACTCCTCTTGCCCAGGTGGAGTACTGGAGTCAATTCGGGGATCGATTTCTTGCATCTAGATGAGATGTGATAAATCGATCCCTGATATATCGAGCGCTACCCACCGATCTGGCGGGTAGTGTAGCCGTACCCTAAGACAAACAAGTCTGTTTACATTTACAGGAGATAATGCTGCCCTCTTCTTAGAATCACAGAAGAATAGGGTTGGAAGAAACCTCTGAAGGTCTAGTCCAACCCCCTGCTCAAAGCAGGACAAACCCCAACTAAATCATCCCAGCCAGGGCTTTGTCAAGCCGGGCCTTAAAAACCTCTAAGGAAGGAGATTCCACCACCTGCCTAGGTAACCCATTCCAGTGATTCACCACCCTTCTAGTAAAATAGTGTTTCCTAATATCCAACCTAAACCTCCCTCACTGCAACTTGAGACCATTGCTCCTTGTTCTGTCATCTGCCACCACTGAGAACAGCAGAGCTCCATCCTCTTTGGAACCCTCCTTCAGGTAGCTGGAACCTCCCCTTCAGGTAGCTAAAGGCTGCTATCAAATCTCCCTTCACTCTTCTCTTCTGCAGACTAACACAATTCAAAAATTCGTAGGGTTTTTTTGTTAAAATATTAGGTGTTTGCTGATGAAGAAAAAAATCCAGAATAGAATACATAACGTTGTTTTAGTTAAATAAAATAATTTAAATGTCTGTCTGGTGATGTTCTCCTCCTAATACAGCATGGCAAGAAAATCCTCCAAATATTAATGATTAACTTGTTGAATTGGAGATAATTCACTTCCCAATTACTTCATAAATATCTGTTTCAGTTACCATAGGTAAATGAAATAACCAATCATTCATTTTTCTGACATAGCTGTAAAACTATCTGAAAAGTTTTCAAAATGAATCTCTTAAAAACGTATAGTGTGTACCTTCTAAAAATGAAACCTACATCTATCTCTGAGTTGTGAAGAATACATATTAAAGTTGTAACAACCAACAAGAATGGGGTGGGGTGTGGATAGGGGTCGGGGCAGCAGGAGACAGGGAGCAGAGGAGGTTGGAGGGGGCAGAGGTTCTGGATGGGGGGTCAGGGGACGGGAAGCAGGGGGCGTTGGATAGGGGATGGAGTCCTGAGAGGCAGTTAGGGGCGGGAATCCCAGGAGGAGGCAGTCGGGGGACAAGGAACAGGGTGAGGTTGGATGAGTCGGTGATTCTGAGGGGGGTGGGAAGTGGAAGGGATGGATAGGGGGCGGGCTGTTTGGGAAGGCACAGCCCTCCATACCCAGCCCTCCATAGAGTTTTGCAACACTGATGTGGCCCTCGGGCCAAAAAGTTTGCCCACCCCTGCACTAACACCACCATTTTTGTCCTAAGACTGTAGAGATATTAAGAGGTCACTCCACTTTGGTTCCTTAGAATATGTACTGACTACTCATGCTAAGCAATCTGTTCCACCATGCATTTTGCTGTGACACTGTTTCAGAGTACCTTTCCCTGACCTGAAGAAGAGCTCTGTGTGGCTCGAAAGCTTGTTTCTCTCTCCAACAGAAATTGGTCCAATAAAAGATATTCTTTCACCTGCCTTTTCTCTCCAATAAAGTAGAGTAGTTGGTTTCATAACTAGCTGAAGCCCCTGATTTAGGACTTTATCCTAAAATGTGCTGAGAATGCACACGTATTATTTACTTTACGAGGATTTGCATAGAATGATATTCACTTGCCTGAAATATAGTAACTAAGCATAGTATAGTAACTAAGTAATTAATGATATATTTATAACATTAGAAACAATTTCATTCCCATAAAAGATCTGAATACTTTGTTCATTCCTAGTAAGAATAAAGGAAATGATTCCAACATCACATGTGCAGACACCAAGAAAGCAAGTATCCTCCTCATTCGTAAGATTTATGTTCTGATGCAGAACCTGGGTCCTTTACCTAATGATATCTGCTTGACTATGAAGCTTTTTTATTATGATGAAGGTACTGTTTCCACATTATCTTGATTTATCTAGGGTATAACTAAACATTTAAAAATGATTGAAACAGCATTTCATATAATTTTTTATGAATGTTAAAACTAAACAGATGTTAGCTTTCTCATATGTGTTTACCTCAGCATAGCCCTGAATTTTCAGAGTTCTTGGGGTAAAATCCTGGCCATATTGAAATCATTGGGAGATTTGCCATTGACTTCAGTGGAGTCAAGATTTCACCTTCGATATTTAAAAACTGCAACTCAGTATGTTCATTTGGAAGTTAAAACTTTGAGAAATTTGACTGTATGTCATTTTCAGAAGCATTCTGAACATGACACATTTTTATTAAGGAAAACACATGAGTGTATTTCAAAGGTTTAAACACGGACCAAACTCTTGATCGGAAAGTTTGACCTAATTTTGTATACCACTTAATGGCTTTTGTAACTTAAATTTTTTAAATATATCACAGTTTTATACCAGTCATTGTTTTTTCGAGGTTATCTTTATGTGCATATTAAATGTTCTAATAGGTTTTATTTAGTATAAACTGAATATGGAATATAAAAAATGGAACAAAAATAAATAAAAAGACTGTGTTTTGGAGTAACACTCTTTGTTCAAAGGAAAAAAAACCTGTTTCATTCAGATACATATAAAACATTTTTTCCCAAGAGTAAGAACAAACTTCATCATATAACAGCATATTTCATTAATTATTTTCTGCAGTTACACCACCTGATTACCAGCCTCCTGGTTTTAAAGAGGGTGACTCTGACACAATGATATTTGAGGGGGAGCCTATTTACCTAAATGTGGGTGAGGTCCCAACCCCTTTTCATATGCTAAAAGTTAAAGTGACAACTGAGAGAGAACGAATGGAAAATATTGATACAAAAATGCTAAAGCAAGGAGACTCTAAGGTGCCTGTGCAATTAATCAGACTGGACAAAGATGATCCGGAAGAACAGGACCAGCAAATAAATGTAAGGGCTCAGACGTTGCTACATGCTATTTATATCTAAAATGTTTTACAATTTGAACCCTCTTGAAAAGGGACGCTAACCATTTATATTGCCCAATATTGCAAAGTTTTAATAAAACATTCAGTTGCCAAAGATAGTTAAAATTACATATAGTCATATTGATTTTTTCTCTTCTAAATTTTACTGCTCAAAACGGAGCAATCAGTTTACTTTTTATTTTCATAATAGAGATCTACACTGAACTAGTGCGACATTATGGTGCTGATGGGCTGCAGTATCTTTAGTATAAAATCCCATGCATATTTTCATAAAATGGAAGGGAATATATGATAGTCATGGTGTCCTGGATAAATTCCATTTCAGTTACATTATGTCTATAAGTCATCTCCCCAGTTTTTTAATTGAACAAGTTATTCTTCGTTTTATATCCTAAACCGATAGATATATAGTGTTACTAGCATTGATAAATTTTGTGCAGCATTGTAGTAGTAGGTGGGAGATTAAGTGTCTAACTTTGGATTTCCTTGCTATATAGGGCATTGATCTTGCAATCACTTATGCATATTATTAAAATAAATGAACTTAATGGACTAGTCATATGAATAATATTACTCACATGCATAACCATTTGCAAGATTGGGGCCTAAACATGAACAATTATTATTTATAATCCTGAGCATAGACTACACTATTTTTTGTGGAAAAATAACTGCCATATTTAAAGTTGCAGCAAAGCTTTTATTTGACAGCAACCTTGGCAAAAACCAAGAGCATGGCTACAATGGAAACTTCAAAGCGCTGTTGCGGGAATACTCCCGTGGCAGCGCTTTGAAGTACGGGTGTGGTCACGCCTGGCTCCCAGTGCTTGGATCCTGTCCACACTAGCACTTTAAAGCGCTCAGGCTTGCTGCACTCAGGGGGGTGATTTTTCACACCCCTGAGCCAGCAAGTTAGAGCGCTATAAAATGGGTGTAGCCAAACCCCAACGCAAATTAATTTGCCACAGGCATGGAATGTATGACAGTCACATGTGCCCAACTGTTGATACTGGAGTGTCAGAGGTTGCCCTTAAAGTTTTAAAATGAGAACAGATGGCTATATGGTATCGGTTAGAGATGGAAGTGAATATCTCATGGAGTGTTGGAGTCTGTTATTGGCAGTTTTGTAAGCAATATTAAAGTGGCAAGAAATATAAGAAAATTTCCCTTAACTTCCTATTTACATGCTTTTAAGATTTTAGGTGGGATGGTGGGTGTCCTGATCACCAAGTAAAAGCTTTGTGTTAATAATTTCACGTCATGATTGAAGACCCGGGCCGTCTTTCTAGCAGTTTAGGCCCAAATCTAGCTAGTTCAGTTTAATGTTTTTATATGATTATATTTATTCCATTCAGAATCCAATATAAAATTTAAAAATATCTTCTTTCTTTTTCTTTTTTTACATAGGAAGATTTTGTTGCAGATAATAAAATGGAAGTTCAGAAAAATGCAAATACTTCTGTAAAAGGTGGAGGTAATAAATATATAGTTCAGGACAGGTCACTTCTTGCCACCTGGTTCTTATGTTGCTGAAATGAGAAGTAGACTATGTAACATATAGTACTACATTCAGTTTATTACTAATATTCCTTTTGATCCACAAGATAGCCAAAGTTCAGGGCCCTATATATTGTTTCCATTAGGAGAAAAAATGGATGACAGGGCCAGGGATTTTCTTGATACAATCTTGTTTATTTACAAACATTATACAGAAAGTCTTGTTTCCCTGAACCCATTAGGAATTAAATAGCGGGAGACAATTCCTTTGCTTTCTATTTAAAACTTGCCTTTCCAGCCAGCACTCTATGCCCTAAAAGATTTTTGTCATAGCTTTCTGTTAGGGCCACAATACCAGCACTTCTGTACTATCTGCTTGGCTTTCTTGCTATTTCTGGGTCTCTAGTCTTACTGCCTCCTCACTCTAGATTGAGAGAGAGAGAGAGAACAGTTCACTAATCAAAACCTGAGTCCTTACGTTTGAAACCCCTTGTAATGCTTAAGCTCTCAGTTATCCCTTACTAATATGAGTGAATTCACTGGGACTGTTAGTAAGGACTACTTAAATGAGTACAAGTTTACAGAATCAAGCCCACAGATTCTAAGGGCATTTTATATAAATCTGTGTTACATGGACATAAGTATGTCTCTTTATGTGCCTGTTTGCAATAAACAGGGATAGTGGGCCTGATTCTCATTTATACCAATGCCCTTTCACAGCACTCTGTCAGTGTAAAGGGGCTTTCATGTAAATGAGAATGAGGCCCAGTGAGCTAAAGACATGAGGCACAGTAATTCCCACTAATATTAATAGTTACTTGCATGCACAGATGGGAGAATAGAGCCTTTTCCAAGTGTCTGGCTATCCTGTCTGTCTGACTGTCACATTTATTAGATGCATATCACCCTGATGTCTAAAACAAAAATGTAAAAATGTGGTTACTTTAATATGAACTTGTTTTAACAAACTTTTCACAGAATTAAGTTTAACTTGTGAAGAAAATGAATTTACGAGGTCTGAAGAAAGCCAGAATAAACCTGTTTCTAATTCTCAGGTATAAAACCCATATTCTCTTCCAATCTTGCTCTGTAAAATATTTTTTGTAGGGTTTTGTGAAGTTTCTTTATTATTCAAACTAACATTTTGAATTTTGAGACCTCTTGAGCAATTAATGTATGGGGATTCTATACATAAAGTTACAAAGAGTCCTGAGGCACCTTATAGACTAACAGATGAATTGGAGCATAAGCTTTCATGGGTGAATACCCACTTTGTCGGATGCATCTGACGAAGTGGGATTTCACCCACGGAAGTTTATGCATCTGTTAGTCTGTAAGGTGCCACAGGACTCTTTGTCGCTTTTGCAGATCCAGACTAACACGGCTACCCCTCTGATACATAAAGTTAGTTAATCATGCTATAGCTATGATTAACAACAATAAACTGCATGTATATTTTGTCCTGAAGAAGATGCTTTACAATAAAATATGACTAAACTATTCAAAATTGTAAAAAATCAGTTAGAAGCAATAGCAAACAGCTGTTTTTTCAGTTTTAAAAGTTCTAAAAGACGGGGTGATATGGGCAGAAAAGGAAGGGAGTTCCATCGTCAAAAAGCATCATTAATAAAGACTCTTCCTTCTAGAAACTTTTTTTTTAAACACTGACAAACCTATTTATCGGTTGCATTTGCAAGTAAAGAATTGCAGTAGTCACATCTTTAAATATCAAAGTATTTGTGACTGATTTCAAGTCTCTTGCTAAGCAAAAGATCCAGCCTGGCAGCATTCCAAAGATGGTATAATAAATTTTAATTATAAAACATATACAAATCCATTGATATTTTGCTGGCAGTAAAACAACCTCTAACGCTTTATACAAGGAGATGGACTCAAGGAAACACTATCATAGGGAATCTCCAGGCTGGGAACTCTCATCAACAACCACTTAGAAGCATCTTGAACATTTTCTATTTTATTTGGCTTTAATTTCATAAAATTATCTGACATCCATAATAGTAATTTAGTTACTGTGGAAATCTCTGCTTTTACATGTTGATGGAAGCCTAAGGTGAATCTTGGTATTGTAATATCTGAAAACAGCACCGAGAGTAGTAACAGGTAAATACAGAACAGGAGTACTTCTATTACAGATCCTTGAGGCTCAAATGCAAATTGACTCCCTGGTAATAGCCAGAGACTGACTATAACTGAAAAAAATTGAAGCACTGATTGAGGCACTGATATTTGTGCACATGCCTTCAATGGGACTACTTGTGCTTAAAGTTAAGCATGTGCTTAAGTACTGTGAAGGACTGGGGCAGATGAGCACTTGGCATCTTGCAGGATTGAGCCCTATGTGTCCTAATTTGCCTCTTAATTCTAAGAGAATTTTTATTTTGAAATAATGCTAATTTTCCATTTTAGGTTGATCACTTAGCAATTAAGACATCTGAACTTGATGTGTCAGAGGGCAGAACAAGAAGTGGAAAAATATTTCATATCAACACAGTCAGTATTTTTTTTAAAAAAAAACCCTCTATTCCAAATACAGAATGAAATCATGTGCTTAATAAAATCTACAGTCTAGGATTGAAATTCTGGTTCCACTGAAATCAATGGCAACTCGCATTGACTTCTTTGGGACTAGGATTCACTTCAGGGTTTTTTTTAGCTCTTTTTATTTTAGGAATATGAACAACACATTTTTATTCCTAATGTAAAAAAGTGAATGTCTATTTCTAAAAATGACTTCAGTGTTTGGTTTTTAATTATATAGTTTCAGAGGGATTCATGAAGATTTATTTGTATTCTTTGCTTGGCCATGTTCTCTGCCAGCCTAATTCCATGTACTACAGTGGACCTATGCTAGGCAAGAACTTAATCCAGTGTGTTGTTTCACAGATCTTAGAAAATACTGGGCCAGAATTCTAATCACAGATGTGTGATTTGTACATATCTGGAAAAAGTCATTATTACTTGCTTATTCATGCTTGTGTGGTAGCTAAATTTTTGAAATCTACTCCACCTACATGTTGCCTGAATATTTGGGCTTTACAGAAGTGGAACAGTTGTTCAGGGGGTGAGCACCTCAAGCCACCCTCAGCCCAGGGGCATAGTACAGGACTGCTCTGTGGTCCGCATGCCCATCCTCTCTCTCAGTGGCTATGAGCCTATGGGCTGAAATAGTATCCTTAGCCTCCTGAACCAGTTTGTAAGGTTTAGGGGGACACTTGATCCATGTAAACATGGATTCTTTGGCCCCTTTACTGGCTGGGGTCCCTTGCAGCCTTCTGCTCTGGCCTGTATAGGGCTGGTATAGAAATGCCTTCCACAGTGGACAGGAGATACATAAGTATATCTGCATGGCCACTTCACCATTGGTCCCCTGAATAGCTCTTGTATATGGATTACTTTTCCTCATAAGTTTTGGGAGAAATGCTGCCAGTCTCAATAGATAAAGAAATAGCCTTCATTATTTACAATCAAAGAGAGGAAATTATGTGTCAAGGCAAAGAAAAATCTTGCCTTTCCTGTCCCAAGTCTGAAAAGCTCTTCATTAATTTTTAACACAGGTTAGGGAACAGCAATAGCATCCACCGTGTGTTGCTTTATAGCTATCTGCAGTCTTCTTCTAAAGCTAATTGTTAATTTCTTTCTGTAAAGGTTGATGAAAATCAGGCTCAGGAACATTGCAAAAATCATTTAGTAGCTAAGTGTTCTAAAGAAACCCAGAAGAGAAATTGGTCCGAGTCTGAAAAGCTGGTAAGTTTTAAAGTTGCATGCAGAAAGCAAAATGATTCGTTATTGTTTTTTGTGCATTCGGTGGCAAGCATTAAATATCTCTAAATGGAAAATAAAATACATAATATAAAACAAAAAGCTCTGGTGAATTTTCAAGATGCTGTTTATCACTATACCAGTTTTAAATGAGCATTCTCTAATCCCAATCCCAAAACCTCATTCAGTATTTTTGTTATTTGGTATTCAGAATAAAGGGAGATATGTACATAGTTACTACTTCTGTATTTGTGAAAATAAACCTATTATTAATTATTATTATTTTATTTAAGGTTAGAGATATACAAACATTATTACTTTAGATAAGAAAGAACACAACAAGTTAAGTTTGAGGGCCAAATTCTAGTCCGTCTTCTGGTTTATTTAAGTATAAAATAACTCCAGTGAAGTCAGTAGAGTTACATCAGTGAAAACTAATGTAAATGTAATCAGAATCAAACCCTACTATGTCTTGACAGTTTGATGATGTGCACTACCTACGTAACATTAGCTGTAGATGTTAAAGTGAAACTTCTGAGAAAATTTTACTTGCATTTGAAGCAGCATCACAAAGGAGCCTTTGCCTTGAGATCATAAATAACTTTTAACCTCCTTCCAATAGTGCATGAAAAAGTTCTTGTATTTTAACTGATTACTATCAAAATATTATCCCAAGCTTTGCAATCGTGAGCGCAAATGTCATTGCAAGGATTGGATATTCTTTGCATAGCTTTATGCTTCATATAGTTGATTCTTGTTATGAAGTTCTTTTTCCATGTTAAAATACCTAACACAACTGAAAGAGCCATGGTTTGTGAAATACAGGGAACTGTAATGCAGTCTGTATTTTCTCTTGGTAGGTTCATCAGTATGAATTCTCCTCTAGTCAAGATGCACTGCCAAAAAGGAGAAAATTTAGTGAACCAAAGGAACGGTTTTAGATATCACCTCCCTGCTATTTATTTGTAGAATTCTTCTCAATATAGCTTTCATATGGTGTTTAATATTAACAATATTCATATTAGAGATAATTTAAGGTTCTTTTTTTGTTTTATATGCAGTCAAACACAGTTTATACACAGGAAGAATTCTATCAAGAAAGGCCCCAATTTTTCCAAATTGAAAGTTATTTTTTAAAGGGGGTTGTATTTTAGTCTAGAAGGATAGACAGGGCATAACCATTAATCTGATCTGAGAAAAACTTTTTAAACAAGAAGATTTTTAGCGAAGCCTTCAGTAACACCTTTTCTTTAGAGATTTTGCTGAAATCTTATTGGTGGTACAATGTATACTCTTGGAAGTGAAACTATGCAAAGTTTCCACTGGTGTCTTTTCCTGGCCCATACTCAGAAGCTTAAGAATTTTTTGTTCAGAACCTGTGTTACGGACAGAACATAAAAACTAAAATGTCAGCTGGAATTTTGAGTTTTGGTAGATTTATGTCAGGAAACTTGGTTAAGAAAACTGTGTAGACATTTTATAATAATAATAAAAAAGAGAAGCTATAGTATCTTTAAGAAGCAAACTTCAGGTGGCCTGATTGTGTTCATTTTTCCTATTGGTACCTCACCCAAGCTTAAAAAAGAAAAAGAACAGCATTCACCTCTTTAGAGCCTAATTTTGAACTGAAATGTAGGAATCCATATGCAGCTCTCTATATAACAGCTAAGTGTTGTCATATTGTGTGTTAGGCAGCTATGCCAAGTACAATAGTACCAATTATAACAGGCTATAACTAAATATCTGAAATATAGACAGCTCAGCTTTTATGTATGTGAAATGATTAATTGCAGCAGTCAAAAACAATGCCATTGCATGTTTTTTCAAAAAATAAATTTGGTTTGCTCTTTATAACTTTAAATGTACTGGAATACTCTTTATAAATATAGGTAACAACTACTGTTGTATTTAGATTAGACGTGAATAGCAAAACATTCGTGTCTTTGAATTTTAACTTTTAAACTAAGAATATCTTATTATCCTATTTCCTAATTAAAACAATGTTGTTTAATAATTTGTGACTGTATATTTGTTAAACATAATGACCCATGCATTTGATTTGAGTAGATGATTGAGTTTTTTAATTAAAAGTTCATAAAGGCTGAGGACTTTCACTTGGTATGTCTTGCTTGTTTTAGAATCTGCCGGTTTTAGAACCCAAATAAAACATTTACTGTTGAAGAAAAATTGCCTCTTTACATAGTTCTGTGTATGTTTTATTTTAAGAGGAAAAATCACAGGATCTGAATGTATTTCAGAACAATTTAATGCAGAACAAGAGTAAAAATAATATTTTATAGATTTTGCTGCATAATGTGGAACGATGTAATATGATTCCTAAAATTATTTGCATTCTGAGAGAAATAGGAAAAAAACAAAAACAAACAGGCATACCCCGTCTCCTTTCCTTCTCTCCCATGTCCCCTGTGTTCTACTCCCTGGTTCAGACTTTACCTGTCACACCTCAGGAATTTTGCTGTGCTCCACTCTGGAGGTCAGACCTGCGCTGCAGTTTTAAAGGAGAACCCCTGCCTACCCATCTTCAGCTTAGACTTGTGCTTTAGTGTTAGAGCATAAATATTACTTGCTAAGCCTTGTCTGTTTCAACCAGAGCAGTTTGTATGCACAGATGAACACATTCCAAGTATTCATAATATATCAGGAGTTGCAGTAGAGTTTCTTGTGTAGGGCTAAATTAAGGTTCCTTAATGCAAAATGCCATTTTGCATGCCATTCCTGTGCTGGATAGAAAGAAACAGGTTCATCTGAGCAGGTGATGGCTGGAGGCATTGTCTGCGAAAAGCCTGCACATCATCCTGGTTGCCATTGGGTGTATTCTATTCTGTCTTCTCGTCCCAGCCTCTCTGTGCTGTCCACTGTGCAGAAGTTATGTATCCATGGCATCCATGTGTCCCATCCCTGCCAGACACACCTCTTCTGGGCCATTCAGTTCTGCTGGTTCATTAGTCCCAGTCCTCCAGCACTACAACTGGGTTATACATAGGCGTGTGGAAACTTTCTGTATTATTTGCCACCTTAGCACAGCTATACGGGGGCAGCAAAAATCTGGAGCTCCCATCAGGAAATTCACAGTTTACAAAGCTCCTTTAGAGAGAATGGGAAAAGCTCCCCAGCCATAATCCTCAGGAAGAACAAAGATTTCAAACTTCACAGCAAGTATCAAATTAATCCCCCTGCTGGAGAACAAGACAATCAACCAAAGTAACCTTGAACAGGGGAATAAAGTTAGTTGGAAGAACTGACCATAATTTCTCCTAAGGTACAAATCAGCCACTTCTAAAACTGTTTAAAATAAAATATATTGACAGAAACAAACTCGATCCTTTAGATCTAATTCTGAAATGTAACTAACAACAGGCTCCTGACAGGTTGCAAAGATGTGTGGATACTGATTCCATTTCCTCTAGTGTTGATGACCTGTTGAATCTGCAATGTGCTTTGAGTCCCTGGGCAGTCAGAGGTTCACTACTTACTCCTGAGGGCATTCTTCGCCAAAAAAAAATAAAAATTATGTGCACAATATTTTAAAATTCTGCAAAATTTTGCAAATTTTATTCATCAAATAAATGTGGAGGTTCCAGCATGGCATTGGGGAACACAGGCCACTGTGTTGGCAAAGCATACCCAATACCGTGTGCTTCTTATAAGCATAACAGCTTATTTCATATTTGTGGCAGCATATTCATTCATATTTCAGTTATGAATATAGCTGCAGTTCTCCACCTCACGCCCCAGGTCACGGACTCAGCAGTAAAGCTGAACCCAGCTCTGACAGCCCAAGAACCGGGCCTGCCCCAGAAACAGCACAACTTTGCTTCAATTTTCTATATTCCTGTGGACAGGGATTTGTCAATAGTTTGTAGAGAGATTTGAATATTTGTGGCAGCACATTCATTCATATTTCAGTGGCATGAGCTAGATGACTGGGATTTAACTGACATACAGCTACTGTTGCATAGCCTCAGACTTTGCCAATTCTGTAGGCGGCTTTAACAAGATTTATCTCCCAAACATTTTTGTACAGCCAAGACTCCCCTTTCTGTCCCTCGTTCTGCTGTCCACATGATTTCAAAACAGAAGCGTCCCATTGAATACTGCACGGCTGAAATGTAGTGAAAGGCAGATAAACGCTGTAATCAAAATGCTGGATGACAAATGCAATACTTCACTGCATAGCTGCACAGCACACTACCTCTCGTTCAATATACAACATGCTAAAATACTGTACAGTGGCACAACATGCATTATGATACAGTACTGTACAGCTGCCTAGCAGATGCTGACATGAGATACTATGCAACATGTATCATGGAACATGACTGTGACATGATATGCAATGCCATGGCACACCTACACAACATAACTTACATAATAATGCATGACTGCCTCACTCTTATCTGTCCATCTCCAGCGCAATGCTACCCTGCATGGCTGGGTAAACTATGTGATAACAATTTGGTGCTGCACAACTACACCCTGTAACGTTGCACGTCTGAACAACATATGGTACAATACCAGGCAAAGCTGCTCCACATCAGATAACATGTAATATTTTTCTGTTGCACGGTACAGAATACGAGGCCATATGGCACCATTTCACAACACACAATGCAAAGTAACATTGCACAGGTGCCGTACACACACTACAACACAATCCTACTAAACTTAACAACAATACACCTTTATGACTCCAGTCTTCCCGGTGATGATTTCTGCATTTGCCATTGGTCGGTTGCGTTGGGCGGGAGGGGGCTGAACAAGCTACCACCATCCCCCCGTCTTCTTATTGGTTCTCTCAGGTGCCAAAAAAGAAAAAGAACCAAAGCGGTCTCACCCTACAAGTTTGTCTGTACTAGCAGGGACCCACCCCTCTGCAATCCCTATTGGAGGAAGAACCTCTGAGATGGGCATTAACAAATACCAGGATAGGTTACCCAGGGATACGGAAGCTGATGTGTTTCCTCCCACTTGTTCCAGCTCAACCAGGAAGTAAAGTTTCTATTTTCTCTGGGCTCAGAAGTTTGATACCAGGCAAAGCGGAGGAGAAAGAGGGCGGTGGACGAGGCCTCCCAGAAGAGGAGATCAGAGTCACAGGTGAGGCTGAGGAAAACCTCCAGCAAGGGTTAAATTCTTAGGCACCAACATTAAATAAATGGGAATTCACGTGTAAATTTCACAGTGGCCTCGTTTAATTTGTAAATGTCGGGGTGGGGGGAGGATTCCCACCCTCTTAAATTATCTTTTTTCCTGCTGGAATTTAAATTTTCCTGGTACAGGCAGTGGGAAGTGTGTGTGAGGGGGAGGGGTATGCCTGTGTCCCTTCCCTAGACCCGCCCCCCAGCATGGAAAGGGGCTGCTGGGAACATCTTCTCCTTTGCTTAAGTTCAGTGCCTGAGCCCAGTTGGTTTTCTATAGCTCCTTCCTACCCTAACTCCCCTTGTGGTCCCATCAAACAGGGAGAAGCAAAAGCCCATTATATGTGAAATGAAGGTGGGGCAGGGGAAGAGGGTGAGCATGTTCCCTTCTTGCCCTAGAAACTGTAGAGGTGAGCGCTGGGGGTTTGGTGTACTGGTAGGATTAGTCCGGGGTGGGCAGCCCCTCTGGTGTACCTCCATTTCCCCCTCTCCTGCAGGGATTACTCATTCAATGTATCCCTTTCCAAAAGAGGTGAGGGGACTCCAGCGAAAGCCAGAAGCAGCCAAGCCACAACGGCGTGGCTCCATGGGGTTAGGAAGGATGAAAACCTATGCAAAGACCTAAGTCTCCAGATGGGTCCAAGTTGTGTGCAGAGACCAGGCCATCAGTGGGTGTAGACGGGCAAGTCCCCAGCCTCTTCCCATTCTAGGTGGGACAAATCTTGTCTGCTTGCCACATGTCCTGTTCCCTGCTCGTAAATTTTGTTCCTACATAAGCTGGGATGATCTGGCTTTTTCAACACACCGCATCAGAGCAGTGCAGTCATTCCTGCACTGTAAATGCTGCCCGGCAGTATTGGACTCAGAATATTTGCCTTGTAAAGGGGCAGGGCTGTCCTGTCCCTACTGGGATTCCAGCCTTCGGTTCCCTGTAATTTAGTGCCTTTAAACCATCCTTTCTGGAACCGGTGCACCCATTGCCATGTCCTTTGGTTACCCTTGCTAGCTCCTGGTTGTGGGAGAGGATGACGACGCTCATTCACAGAGGGCGGCGGGCTGACGTGGGCAAGAACGCCGACAAGAGGCTGGAGGGCGAGGACGACGACTCGAAAGACAGAAACCTGGACGAGGAGGAGTCGGGTGACTCCAAAGATATCCGCCTCACCCTCATGGAGGAGGTGCTGCTCCTGGGACTGAAGGATAAGGAGGTAACGGGTCTCTGGCCACCAGCGTTGTTGTTACATGGGCAGTGCCGCCGATGGAAGCCACTGCTCCTGGCTTTGCTTGTGGGAAAGTGCTGTAGGGGGCAGGCCCCACAGGCCCCTTTTGCAGCAGAGCCAGTGCAGTTCCTCTGTGCAAAGGGGCACATAAGCACCCTCTGAGTGGCATCAAGCCCTGCGCCACAGCAAGGCATGGCTGTGCCAGGGGTTACATTGATGAGACTGGTGGATCCCCAGCTCTTTCCTTCCTGCCCCAGAGGCTGGCTAGATGATCTTCCACGGGGAAGATCTGCTGCTGCTGTACTGCCTGGCAGGGGGAGGATCTTGTGGCATTTCGGCATCGTGATTGGTTCTTTGCCTGCTTCCTGCCTGACCCCTTTGGGCCTGCAGGTTGAATGGGTGCTCTGTTTAGGAAGTAAACGTGGCATGGCATAAAGAAGCAAACTGCCTCTCAGCCATTTTTGCACAAGGCACTTGTGACAGGGTCCGTAATCAAGAAAGCTGGGAGCCTTTTGGAGAGAGTTGGGCTGGGTTGTGCCCTGAAAACAGGGGGCAGATTCATCCCTGCACAGGTGTGGATGAGAGGCAATTTACATCTCACCTGTTAAGGGGCCGGTGCAGTCTCAGTGAAAACTAGGGCTACCCTAAATGACAAAGCCAACCTACCAGTCTGCCCTAGCCAGGCCCTGTCCTTTCTCTGCTCCACCCATATCCTACAGCAGAACACCCCATCTTGTATGCTGGGTTGCTTCAGAGGCATAACTGGCTCTATGCCAGGTGCAGCAGCTACCAGCAACAGGGTTATTTGTTAATACCAGCTTTGCTGACCCTCTGTGCCAATCTCATTTGTACAAAGGGGCCCTTGGGCAATAGGAAATTGGACCCATGAATTCTTGGCTGCCCCTAATGGTCTCTGAAAAGTGAATTCCTTGCTCCAGTGCACAAGAGTTCTTCTTTCCACCTACATTAGAACGCCTCATATATATGCCAAGTAGGATCCCACCAGCTGTTGAGCACTCCATAGTGCTTATAAAGAACAGACACGCGTGTCCGTTGCAACAGAAGCAAAATCGAATCCATATTGCAGGTGAAAATGTGCAAATCTGGACGGTACGGGATTTTCTGGGGCTGAGGGTGTGTGTTGTTTTCATTTGACAGGCAAGGCCCCTTAAATATGTGACCCTACCAAAGCCTGACCCTGATGGGAGAAAAAGGTTGCAAGTTCTGGCCCTACAGCAGGATTAAAATGTCCATATACCTGCAGGAAATATATGTTTCCATTATCTGATCAAAAGGCCTCTCTGGGGCATAACTCAGCAGCTGTTTAGCAGCGCACAGCAACAGTGGTCAGAGGGTGGTGATGGTGTATTTTTAGCATATAAGTGGAGAAAAAAATCTAACAATTCTGAAACTGCAGGCGGGAGGTGGTATTTGTTTGGGTGGCATTCGGTAGCTTTGTTTCCTTCCATCATTTTGTCTGTAATCTTTGCAATACCAGAGCAAAGTCAGAAAGGAAATTTGCTCTTGGGGTTAAGCCACTGGGCTGGACCTCGGAAGCGCCTCGAGCTCTGGCTCTGCTACAGATTCCCTGTGTGACCTTGGGCAAATCACCTAATCTCTCTGTGCTGCAGTTTTCCATCTGTAGAATGGAGATAATAGCTTTTTTTCCCAGCCGTTGCCTGTCTTGTACACCAGGGCTCTGGCCTCCAAGTGCTATCACAGTACAAATAATCAAATATTGTTTGATTATAAGCTTTTCTGGAGCAGGGACTGTCTCTCACTGTCTGGCTCTACAGTGGCCACACAATGAAGCCTGTAGATGCTATTGTAATATAACCAAGGCCCTACTTAATTTGCGATATTGCAGATCCCGCAATATTAGACTTCCACAGCACTTTTGATTTTAATTAGCTTCCTTTGCACAGTCCCATGATTTTTGCACACATTTTGAGGTTTGCAACACACACTTTTCCTCCCCCACCATCCCATTAGTACAGTAGAACTTCATGTATCCAAACTAATAACGGCTGTCAGCCCCATGTATTAGTGAATGTAATGTAATATATCTGTAGCATAATGTCTGGTTAACAAAAAATATTAGCAGGCATAATTTAATACTTGAGTGTATAAATTATTCCAGAAAATTTTTCTTAAACAAATACGGCTTCTCTGGCTTATCCAAATTTCCTCAATTAATAAAGGTCCATTATTACTTGCCCACATGGGGTGACCCAATGTCCCGATTTTTATAGGGACAGGTCCCGATTTTGGGTCTTTTTCTTATATAAGCTCCTATTATCTCCCACCCCCTGTCCCGATTTTTCACACTTGCTATCTGATCACCCTGTGTCTGCAACTCAGCCACAGTTATTTGACAATCATCCTGCAATTCAAGTAGGGCCTTAAGTATAACTAAATCATGATGACTAAAGCCAGCTGCTAGAGAGCTTTCTCTCCGCTGTGAGGTCTACTGGTCAGGGTGACGCTTGTGCACCCCTTGATCTAGATCTGTAGTGATTATAGCACGAGACATTCAGTACTATTAGTTCATCTCACTGAAGCAACGGATCTCTTCTGTCTGCCTGCAGTCAGGTGCCATTTAAAATAATTAGACGGTACCCTTTTGGTGCAGCACAACCGGGAGAGGCAGCCTGCTATGGAATGGGATGGTGGAGTGTCTTTGAAAGGAACTCTTTGAAACCTCTGGCTGCAACGCTCCTGAGAAGGGTGGTCTGTGTTTGGGGCTGCTAACATGGTCATCAGACGTCTGAGATTGTTCAAACCAGTGGCAGTGGTTGACTCTCAGTTTGCACAGGGGGTAGGGCAAGAGACTGGGGATCAGGACTCCTGGGTTCTGTTTCCAGCTCTGCCAATCAAAATCAGGTCCTCGTTGTGCTTGGTGCTGCCCAGACATCTAGTTAGATACAGTCCCTGCCCTGTGGGGCTTAGCATCTAAGGCCAAGATCCTGAACTTGTGCCAAAATTTGCATTTGAAGTCAATGGGATTACTCGTGGGTAAGGTTGAGCATGTGCAATGTTGCCAGCCCTAAGTGTGCAAAAATCCTGAGTCAGGCCCTCCCAAAATCAAGATAGTCTTAAAAATATTCCCATGTAGCCTTTAGAAGGCACGTTTTCAGGCATCTCTCTGCAACCCCAATGGCTGGAAGTATTTTTTTCTCTCTATTACTTGTAAGGAAGCTTTTTTTTTTTTTTTTAAAGCACCAGATACATGAGCCTGGTAAAATCCCCGCTGAGTGAGATGCGTGCATCTTTGCCGAATTTGGGTATTCATCTGGGACATGGGACTGGAAGGGACTTCCTAGTCATTGTCATCCCTTCTATCACAGGCAATCACATCATGTGTTTCTACTCGTAAACCTATCAAGCCCTGTATTCAAACTAGCTAGGCTGTTTGTGTCCCCACTCTACCCTGCCCGCTGCTCCTTCTGGGAGGGTGTTCCAGAACCACCTCCTCCTCATGGTTACAAACCTTCTACATTTACTCTCCAGATGGGTCCAAGTTCTGTGCAGATACCAGGCCATCAGCGGGTGAAGAAGGGCGAGCCCCCTTCTTCTTCCCATTTTGGGTGGACAGACCTTGTCTGCTTGCCAAATGTCCTGTTCCCTGCTCAGGGATTTTTGTTCCTGCATAATCTGGGAAGATCTGGCCTTTTAAATACACAGCACCAGCGCAGTGTAGCCGCTCCTTCAGTCCCATTCGTCCTTGTGTCTGCATTGTCCTTCCATAGCTCTTCTCGATTCCTCGTGTCTTCCTGCTCACACGTGGGGGGGGGTGAGGGTGCTATTTGTGGCTACATTTCAGGCGGGTTGTTCTGCTGGACTGGTGCGTCTGTCTTCAGGCTGACGTTGCTAAGCCCTTTCAGCTCCTGTTTTATTGGTCCTCCAAGAGGTGAAAGGTGTTGATTTAACAGCCCTTCGGTTAGAAGGACAAATGCAACATGGACAAGCAGCTTCCCTGCCTCTGTGTCTTGATCCTGATCTGGAGGGGAGTCAGTTCTAGGTCCCTCCACGGAGATGACCAGTTGTGAGGATGCTTTATGTGACAGGAACATCTGGGTCACCAGAGACTGGACCGAGACACAGCCAGCTCGGTTCCTGCTTAGCAGCTGGTAACTAGTTTTGCCGTTTGATGCTCCCCAGAGTAAGCTGCTGACCTAGAAGTGAATGGTTCCAAACTCTGTTACTCTGAGTTGTCTGCTCCCTTGGATCGATTCTTCTTGATGTCTTGGGTACTTATCTGGCCCCATCACTGTAATATCTGAGCCCCTCATGATCTTTAATGTGTTTATCATCACGCACCCCCCTGCGAGGCAGGGCAGGGCTGTAATCCCCGTTGTACAGCTGGGGAAACTGAGGCACAGAGTGGCTAAAGGACTTGACCAGAGTCACAAAGGGAGTGTGTGGCAGAGCAGGAAATTGAAACCAGGTCTCCTGAATTCCAGGCTAGCACCCTCATCACTAGGCCATCCTTCCTCCTAGCCTGAAGAGAGTATATTGTCAGTTTGTTGGGTGTAAATCATTGCCTTCAATCCCCTGCCCCAGCCCAGAGCCCCCTCCAACACCCTGAACACCTCATTCCTGGCCATGCCCCGCAGCCCTCATCCCTGCACCCCATCCCTCTGGCCAAACCCAGAGCCCCTCCCACACCCCAAACCCCTCATCCCCAGCTCTGTTGGGTCACGGGCATCAACAGTTTTCTTCAACTGGCTCGCCAGAAAAGAAGTTTAAAAATCACTGCGCTAGGTCATGCTGCCTTCTGGGCCCTCCAGACCGAGCCCCTGTAAAACAAGGGGGCTGATTTTCAGAGGCGCTGAGTACCCGCAGCTCCTGGTAACTGCACAAGTAGCCAGTGCCTGTGGAAATCAAGCTGCAGGGATTGGTTTTGTGATATCCCGGTTACGCATGGCTCGCGGACATGGGCCTACTGCCCGTGCTGTGTAAGGCGCTGCTCGATCCAACGGTGACAGTGCCTTTGGTTTAGTAGTGCCAATAAAATCTTGGGGTTGCTAATCTACATAAAAGTAAGGACGTTTTAGGCAAGCAAGGTGATCAGCTGGATGCTGGAGATAACCTCCGAGAGCAAATATTTGAGAGCCTTTGAGAGCTGCTCAGGTGCAGATGTAATTGGAGCAGTGCAGTGGCCTTTCGTTCCCTTTAACTCTTTTGGTGCCAAACCCTTGAGCTTCAGCCCAATGTAGGTTGCTTTAAACCAGGGTTCTGAACCGTTTGGGAATCATGAAGCCACAAACTTCCCTCCCCTTTTTTAACTTGAACTGCTCTTTCCCCTGGCCCCTCCTTATAAAATGGGACTGTCCAGTGTAATCCAGCTGGATCTGGGGTCATTAATACATTGATTCCAATAAAGGGAATTTGGCTTTAAATAAATCGGTCTTTTAACCCTGCTGTCTGACTGCGCCTAGGCTGGGCACGTACCTTAATATCCACAACGCCTACAGGGCAGGATCTCTTTCAATGCTGGTGAGTGTTCCTGGGAGTTGTGATCCCGGGCACCAGGTTGCAATGCCACTCGCTTATATGTGGCCCCGCCTCCCCTCCATCTGCCATACTGGAGAGGCAGCCAAGCCATATCTGAATGGCATCGTATTTGTGACCCCATGTGCCAGGTCGCGACATCCTCATTGGAAGTTTGATTTCCTCCCCCTCCCCCGGTTGAGAGCTTCTGCTTTCAACCCTGTGTCCTTTGGACTATCTGTAGGATCCAGACACATCCAGGAAACAGACCGAGGTCTCTGCCACAGCAGTGGGTAGGGACAGAAGGTCAGAGGCTAATGTGATGGGGGCGTAGGGGGCCCTGCAGATTCATCGCAATACTTAGGTAGATTGCGTGAGCTGCTGGCATAGGCCCATTTGGGACTGTGTGGAGACGGCAAAGATAGAACTCGGAGCCTGCTGATGTCAAATTGCAGGTCCCTGATGCTTGGGGAGAATCTCTCTCACAGTGGAGGGGTTATGACACACGCTCTGGAAGTGTTAAATTCCAGGCTGGGATGAGCCAACCGTCGAAGCACACTTCACAGCTGAGCATGCTTTGGTGAAAATGCTCTGTGCCGCCCTCTACTAGAGACTGACGGGAGAAGCAGCCCCTAACCTTGTCTCTTGTCTTAGACTTAAATTGCAAGCTCTTTGGGGCAGGGATTGACTTTTTGTTCTGGGTTAGTTCAGTGCCTAGCATCATGGGATCTTGTCCTAAATGCTATGATAATGCAAATAAATAATACCCTTTGGCAGCTGCGATTGTTTATCTGGGTGTGAGTCTCTTACAGAATCCGCTTCTAGACTAGTTAGAGCTCTATAGAGACCAGCCAGTGTCTTGATTTGCAACTGAAGGCAAAATATCAACCAATGCAGAGAATTCCTGTCATGTTTCTCTCCCTTATGGTTTAGCTGAAGTATCTCATGGGTCTGCAAGTGCAGCCATGTAATTAAGCCTCGCACCTGCCCTGCGAGGAGGTGGGGTGGTTTAATAGCTGGGGAAACTGAGGCACAGAGAGATAAGCAACTTACCCAAGGTTGCAGAGCTTGTAAATAGAGTCTTGGCTGTCCATTCCTTGCTCTTTACCAGTGATCACACTTCTCAGAGCTGAGTCTAGAATTTGGGAGTCCAGAGACTCCCAGTACTTCTGCTGTAACCCTTAGACGTTCACTGCCTGTGTCTCTTGGCTCATTAGCCCATGTACACAATGGTTTGGCCTTGGCCATGGAGGGGCAACTGTGGTGGATTTTCCCAAGGCAAGCAGTGTGCAAAATGATGATTTTGCTCCTCTTGTCTCCGTTCGGTGATTACTGCCCAGGAAGGGGGTTGCTGTTTTGTTTGCAGAGATTGCAGCCCAACGGTCCTGCTGTGAGTTTGTCCACGCTATGGAGACTATGCTGGCATAAACCCTGTGGGGTAGATGCACCCTGCACTGATGGAAGGAGTTTTTCATTCAGTTTAGGATCATACACACGAACAATGATAGTTGCGTCCTGTCAGCCTAGCTGCGTCTACACTGGGGGTTAGGTTGGCATGGTTACAGAGCACAGGATTTTTCACATCCCTGACTGACGTAGCTCTGTTGACTTAGGTTCAAGCCTGATCTACACTTACGTCTGCACTTAGTGCTATACCAGCAGCACTTCAATGTAGACACTCCAGCAACAGAAGGGGTTTTCCCACCGCTGTAGTTAATCCACCTCCCCGAGAGGCATAACTTTGTGGACAGAAGAATTCTTCCATGGGGATTTAAGCTGTCATCACTCCATCGCTCAAGGCTGTGGGTTTTTCACAGCCCCGAGCCCAGTTGCTGGGTTGAGCTAATTTTCTAGTGTAGATGAGCCCTAAGGAATAATATTATCCTCTCTGATGTCAGGGCTGAAAAATGTAGCTGGTCTTTCCTGCTGAATGGCTCGTTCAAACTGGTTCTTGCAACACTACTGTTCTGTAGGGATGTGGCATTGTCTCTTGAGTTAATGTTTTATAGAATGGCTGGAAGATGAATCGAAAAGGGGCCAAGTCTAGGGAGCAAACAATGGGGGTGGGGGGAAGAATTTGGATGTGGCCCCAACTTGCTGTGAAATTCTTCCACCTTTTTGTTTTTAAATTGGCTGGTACTGGTGGTTCTTAATGTCTTTTCTCACACCCACCTCACCCTACAAATATTCCCGGAACTCAGTTGCCAGTGGGGTGGGCTGGATTTTAGCTCCAATGCTGGTAAGCTCTTGTGAGCAGTTTTCAATAATGTGATGAAAAGGGGACCACTGGTGGTGGATCAGCCCAAAAACCTGACGTTCTATGTTTTGCATGTTACTCCTTGATATTCTTCTCCTCATTCCCAAAGAAAAGGCAGAAATAGGGTGCTCCAGTGGCCATTGCACCTGGCTAAGAGTCATGGCACCTGTTTCCTATGCCCTGCTCTGCCACTAACTCATTGTGTGGCATTGGGCAAGTCACTTCCCCACTGTTTGCCTTAGTTTCCCTATTCATACACCATGGAGAATAAAAATTACCCGCTTTTGGTTAAAACACTCCCAGTTGAGCCCATCGCGGACTTTTCAGCAAAATGGCTTTTGCAACAAAATGCCCATTTGTGAAAACTGAAACTTTTCGCGGGAACATTTCTTGGATCCATGATGGAATTTCTGGTCAACGTTTGTGTGTGAGAGAGTGAAGTAGAGAGATTCTAGAATAGCCAGTAGTCTGGAGGTTGGGGGACTCAGGTTTAAATTCCTGCTCTGCTTGATTTGGACCAGGGACTTGAACCTGGGGGCATGGCTACACTTACAGGATTATAGCGCTATTGGTTATAGCGGTCCCCTTATACGGCAATATGTATAGCACTATTGCGTGTCCACACTTAGACGCACCAGCGGTATAGCATGGCCACATTTGCGGCACTTCAGGCGGCATTAAGAGCAGCGCATTAGGGCAGGTATCCCAGCATTCAGCTGGATGCAACGTGCTTTTCAAACGAAGGGGGTGAGGGGGGACGTGTTGTGTGTATGCAGAGGGAGAGAGCCAGTGGTTTTTCCATCCTTCGAGAGCCTGTCAGCGCATGTCCCTTCACAGAGGGCTTTGTTTTCACACAGGCTCCCTCCTTAAATATTTGCATTGCTTATCTGCTGAGTTAAGAGAGAAACTCTAAAGAGGTACTTCCGCATTCGTCCAGCCCAGTTCAAAACAAAGGGAAGAGACGTCAATAGCCTTAAATGGCTCTAGGCATCTCAAGAGATCACTTGTAGCGCAGTGGGTGTCCACATTCTCACCGAAGCGCTATTGCGGGAGTGCTACGGCCCTTATTCCCCATGCGGACGTGGATTACCAGGAGCACTATAACTCCGCAGTTATAGTGCTCTACATGCCTCACCAGTGTGGACGGGTAGTAGGTTATAGCGCTCCTGGGGGCTTTATAGCTCTATAAAGTGCCAGCGTAACCATGGCCTGGGTCTCTCACATCCTGAGTGAGTTGCATAATCACTAGGCAGTTGGCTATTCTGCTGTCATTTCTCTCTCTCTCTGTTCTTCCCCCCCACACCCCAAAAATCAAAGTTGCAAGATCTTGGTTTTATTGTTCGTCAAATGGAAACAAATGTCAAAACCTCAAAATATTTCCTGAAATGGAATTCTTCATTTCTGGCCAGCCCTTGTTTTGAAGTGTATTCCGCACACAGGAGATTTCTGAACCATATCTCAGGTGTGTCCCATGCTAGACTAGAGTATAGAGGGTCCATTTTGACCAGAGTTAAAAGAACCCAGCTTGACTCTCGGATCCCAGTTGAATCTGATGTGCCAGCAGGAAGAAAAACCATGTCTCTGCCTGTAAACTGCTCAGGCTTCATATGGAGTCATTGAGGGACGATCAAGTTTAGGGAAAAGTTTTGACCAAAAAGAGGTGGGGTAGCGATAGGAGAAATAAAATGCTGCTCATTTGCTTTCTGGAAACCCAATGATGCCATTTCATTTTCTTCCAGCTTCACTATATCTCTTTCTCACAGATCCTATCCATCTGGAGGGAGGCAATCAGTCTGGCATTTATCATCTGAAACCAAATCTGGACAGAATTCCAAAGGTTGCAAATATTTTGCTTTAAAACAAAAGGGTGAACTTGAAAACCCTTTTCTGGAGAGCAAAAAACTGCGGGGTTAAAAGAAGAGAGTTGCTTTTGTATAATGTACTTGGCAGATCCTGTGAACTCTTGGTTCCTGCGTTGCTTGATCCCTTGCCACAAGGAAATGAAGAAAGCAAATAAAGGTTAACTTTTTATTTGATCTTTTTATGGTTCTGCTGTGCCAAACACACCCAGCGCATGTGTCAAGGCTTGCTATATAAATAGTTGTCTGGAGTAATGGATTAACCCCTTTGCAGGCTGCAGAATATTACATTTATTTTTTTTTTTAAATCTGTATACTTTTAAAAAGTATTATTCCATTTCTAATCCTCAAAATTTGGCATCTGCGGCGCTTATTCATCTTTCCCTAATGATCCATTTGGAGCTGAGAGGCCTGAAAGCTGGTAAGATCCTGTTTCAGACCTTACCCTTCCTGCCTCTGGTTCTGCAAACACTTTTATGTGCTTGTTTGGCTTTATGGGCTGGTGCAATCTCTATTGAAGTCTATGGCAAAGCTCCTGTAGACATCCTGTGGTTAAGATCAGGCTCATGGTCGCAAGTGAAGCATGCTTGCAAATATCTGCCAATTTTTAAATCGAGGTTGGATGTTTTTTCCATAAGTTCTGCTCTACGAGTTATTTTGGGGAGATCTCTGGTCTGTGCCATGCAGGAGGTCAGACTTGGAATCACAGTGGTGCCTTCTGGCCTTTGAACCTATGAATCTATCTGCAGGATCAGGGCCTTTGTGGGTCAGGACTGCAGCCAAGATGGTTTGCGGGGTTTGAATGGGTCTCCCAGCAAACTGTGATCTGGCTGGTTTTAAAATGTTTGATTTCCCCTCATTGTGCTCAGCTGATCTGTCTCCTCAGCTAGAGGTAGGGGAAGAAAATCCCTCTTGGATTTTTTTTTTTTTTTTTTTTTTTTTTTGACACTTCTCCCTTGGTGACTTCTGTGAGCAGTGTCCAAATCCTTAATCGCTTCCCCTCCAAAAGATAAGAGTTTAGAATGTCTTGTTCATGGGCCTTTTCCCTGTGCCTGTTATAGTGTGAATGTGGTATATTGCATTTCCCGTGCTCCTCTGCTCTGCTGACATTAAACCCTTCAGTCTGGGTCTGACCCGGAGCGATTTACTGTAATGATGTTGTCTGGTGAGTAGAACATTGGGCTGGGAGCAGGGAGGCAAGATCCCTCTCTGTGCCTCTGTTTCTCTTCCCACCCCCTTTGAGCTGTTCCAGGCAAGGACTCTACGTGTCCGTACATCACCTTCCGCAATAGGGCCATGATCTGGCTGGTGATTCTAGGTCCTACTCTAATTATGATGCTGAAGACAGGATGAATGGCAGGTGTTTAACGCTTCTCAGGATCGGGCCCTTTGCTGTTAAATGCGGCGGGGGGTGGGGGGACATTATTCAGCACCCCTCGAGCTAGGCTTAATGGCTGAAATGTGCCCTGCTGTAGAGGTCTTTGCATCACTTACGCACTCCTTGTTGGGCTCTAGTGGGTGTATGGAACCTCGTGCTGACAAGGGTGAATTTTGCCTGATCTGAATGACTGTCTGTCTCTCATAGCTATACTGGATGGAGGGTTGGTAATGGAGTGCATTACAAAACGGAGAGTGAGACTATAAACCGATACACAGAACTGGATCTTCAGCTGGTGTAAATCAGGGTGGCTCCACTGACTTCAATAGCGCTGCTTCAGTTTACTCGAGCTGAGGATCTGTCCTGTTGAGCACCTGTGATCGAAATGCAGCCACTTCTAGGGTGGAAAGCGGCGGCTGTTTAACAGCACGCAGCCACGCGACCCAACTGTTTCGGAGGTTCCCATCCCAAGCGAGCAAGTAATCCCATTGCTCGCTGGAAATTGACTTGGTGGATTTAAGTAGGCAGAATGTAATTAGCCAGAGTGCACTCCGGACAGGACACCGGGGAGAGAGCTGTTATCGAAACCTTAATAGATGTCTATTCACAGATCTACACCTCAGGCTTAAAGATAAAGCTGCGGACAGCCAGGCGCACTCTTACGACCGGGCTTACAAGCAGTTTCTGATTGCAGCTAATTGTTCGGCATGCACGTCTGAAGTTGTCAGGGCTTTCATGTTTTCCTGAGCGGCCTCGTTATTCAGAAAGCTCGTAAGCTCTGGGAAAGCTGGTTTGATGGAAAACGGTTACTGCTCCATGCCAGCTGCTGACCTGGTTCTGGTTCATCATGAAAAGGGGGGCATGGTCTGTTTCTGGCATGCTTCCCCGTGGGTTTATTGAGGATGGGGAAGAACTGGCAGTGGGCAGGCTACAGGGTCAAGCAATTATACCATTACAGGCCGATAGTCAATCTCTCTCTCGTCGTCTTCTCCCCCCACCATGCTGAAAGCAACGTCCTTTATGGGAAAAGATCCTGTCGAGTTTCCTAGGGCTGCTATAGACAGACAGTCTAACTCATTAGAACTGCATTGAGACATGTGCTCTGTAGTGGGTTTATTTGATTCCGCCCCCCCCCCCCCCGCCCATTGTGGAGAATAAAATTCTCTATAGAATCGCATCCAGAGCCTATGCAAACCTTAACATCTGTCTCTCAAATCTTTTCCAGGGTGGGGTGTTTGCTCACAACCCCACTCTCAAATGTTGACTAATCCCAGACACATGAAACTTCTTACTTACATTACAGCTCCCCTGAGATGCAAACAGGGCCTTGATAGTATGAGACCATCCTTGATATGTATAGGATAGGTGGGAAGGGTAACAGAGACAGTGACTTGCCCAAGGTCATCCAGCAGTTCAGTGGCGGAGCAGGAATAGAACCCAGGAGTCCTGAGTCATAGTTCAGCACTGCCGCAGGGCTCTGCTCTGAGCCAGTTTGGCAGGCCAGTGTGGGCTGCAGTCGGATTAGTTTGTAAAACTCTTACTCAACACCTGGGTTAGGTTTCAGAGGCCGGGGCCAACACAAACTCCTGTCCACTCTGCAAACCACAAACATCTGGGCATGCGAGAAGAAACCCGCGCTGCAGCAGGCATATGCTCTGCTAAGCAGGAAGTAGGTTCTGCTGTCACCCGAACCAGCTGGTGAAGGGCATGTGATATGCTGCTCAGTGTTGATGTTGGAAGGATCGGCTCAGGTTGCTGGCCCAACCCTTTAACTCTGGGCTGGTCAGGTCTCTTTGCTGACGTCGGTATAAGTGACGTCGCTTGGGGTGGGAATAAGCTTGGATTTGCAGGTGTGCGACCTCTCTGAAAATCAGGCCTCGTTGTCCATTTTCGGGGTAGGGGGGTGCCTAGCGTTGCTGTGACGCCATCATACGAAAAAAGCCTCTTTCGGGCAATTGCTTACTTGGGGCCAATGGGCCAACCAGGCTTCCCCTGGCAAAGGGGCGCTGGTGTTTCAGAACCGCTGGCTGTTCTGTCCTTCCTCTAGACTCCAGCACTCCTGAGAGCTCTCGAAGCAAACTGCCTCCCAGCTGCACAACCTGGCCCCCCCGGGGAACACTGCAGAGGTTCCGATGCTGTTGGGGCAGCAGGGTTAGAACTCGGACCCTCTTGCTCCAAAGGGCAGGCCTTTGCCATGGGAGACTCGGTGGCTGGTGCTGGATTGGCTCTGCCACTGGCCTGCTGGGTGACCTGCGGGCAAGTCATTTTCCCTGCTCTGTGCCTCAGTTTCCCCATCTGTAAAATGGATATGGTGAGCCTGAGCCCCGGGGTAAAGGGCTCTCAGAGCTGCTGATGGAAAGTACTAGAGAAGGGCTAGGTGGTGCAGTTATCATTTGTGATTAGATGTGAAGGGCCTTGAGCTGCCGTCAGCTCCTTGTGGGGGCGGGGACTACAAAGGAGCTGTAGCGACCTCTTGACGGCTCCATCCCACGAGGGTTCCTCTGTCTCTAATGGTATTCCCCTCCCGCTCCCCAGGGCTATACGTCCTTCTGGAACGACTGCATCTCCTCGGGCCTGCGTGGCGGCATTCTCATCGAGCTGGCGCTGCGCGGGCGCATCCAACTGGAGCCGCTCACCATGAGGAAGAAGAGGCTGCTGGACAGAAAGGTACCCTGCCCTGGGAGTTGGGCTCTGTGCCCCTTAGGCCAACAAGGAGGAACGAGGCCCTTGGGGAGATACCCTCCCCCCATACCTTTTCAGATCCATGGGGCCTGATTCCCCACTGCCCTGCAGTCTGGCGTGTAGCCCGGCGTGACGTGGCGGCAGCATGGCCCCATCCTGACGGGGGGAGCGTTCTGCACCTGTGTCAACGCCGGCGCAGGGCAATGGAGAATCCAGCCCGTTTACGCTGATTGCGATCAGCGCCACAGGGAGAAATCTGAAGTCGCTCCACGGAAAGCGATGGAGTCATTCTAGATTTACCACAAGGGGAGGGGGCGCTGTGGGGATCAGGCCCTGCGACAAGAGAGGCCGGGACGAGGAGGCCGCGAGGTAGGCGGTCAGGGTCCCATGTAGGGAGTGAGCCAGGCCTGTGATTGTCTGGAGGGGGTGGGGAGGCTTCTCCCTCCTTCCCATGCCTCCGGAACAATGACGGTTTGCCTGGATAATGGCATCTCACGTCCAGACAGATGTCTCAGGCGCTCCAGTGTCCTCTGCGTCGTAACACCTGAGCTCTCAGTTATTACTGCATTTATCCTCATGCACCCCTGGGAGCTGTCAGCCCCAGTACAGAGATGGGGAAACTGAGGCACAGAGAGGCTAAGTGACTGGGCCAAGGAGTCTGTGGCAGAGCAGGTATGATGAGATCCCTGGGGTGCAGCCTGGGTCTATGGGGCCGTTGTGCCCCCTTAACTCTCCAGCCTGGTCTGTCTCTCACAGTGCTTTGCTAGTGAAAAGCAGCAAACCCCTCCAGGCCCTGTTATCACCCAGGCCAAGCCCATGTGGAGCTCCCACCCCCAGCTGGATTGCATCAATGCTCCCAGAATCACACAGAGAAAGGCACCAGCTGAATCCCCCACTAGCTTCCAGCACCTCAGGAATATACCGTCTTGCACTGCTCAAGATGCACTGTGCAAATTTATTAAATGGTTTCACCATTTCATCCATTGGAAGTGGATCTACCCCAGCCTTTGTGAACCTGAGCAAACACCTTACCAAACGCTTCAGGCAAACACACTGGAAAAGATGAACAGTTACAAATCTAGCCTTGGTAGTCAATACATTTCTTTGTGATTGTAAGTGATAGGCAAAAAGTTAGAGTGATTATCAAAATAAAATATAAGCCCACAGTCTAAACTCTCCACCCTATTAGACTGGGTAACATCTAAATTAAGCAGTTTTTTCTCCCCCCACTGGATATTGCAGTTGTATATACAGGTTTGTCCCCTAGATCTGGGCCAGTCTCCTCTGTTGGGAGTCTTCTGAGTGTCCTTGTTGCTTGCAGCATAGGTGGGGGCAGGAGAAAGGTCAAGGATGGGGCCCCTGTGTTCTGTTTTATCCCCCTCAGTCCATGGGCTTAGAGAACACAAGTCCAGGCATGTCTGGGGGGCATTGCTGAGTCCCCAGGCAAGGTTGAGCAATTCCCCTGGCGTGGCCTCATGCAGGTGAGTCATCCAATTGTAGCTCCCTTGCTGGACAATGGCTGTTGATAGTTGCTTGACACCCGCTCAGGTGTTGGTTCTTTTCCTTGCGTTGCCTCTGGGGAGCTCATATCAAGCTGATTCCCCAACTTACAGCACGTCTTACTGACAGCCATACCGCAAAATCTCAACTCCATATTTAGATAGAACAGTGACTTTCACCAGATCCTAACCTTTCCCCTGATACCTTACATGGCCTGCTTTATATGCACGATCACAATTCTATATAACTGAGGGATATGGGGGTTACAGGGCGCTCCCCCAAGGTATAGACTGTCACAGCAGGGATAGTAGTAGCTTTGAAGAGCCGGGTTCTCTAGCCATTGGGCCATCCTTCCTCTCGGCGCATAGGCCTGATGTTCCTTTCCCTCACCTGGTTGTAACTCCATTAGTCTGCTGTAACTCTGACGTCTGCTGGCTTTGATCTTGTGCCTGGGTTCAGAGTTGCAAGTGGTTTAAGTGAATCCGTACGAGGACATTCCAGAGCTGGGAATAGAACCCAGGTGTCCTGATGTCCCGCCCTGTGGCTTCAGTGGGTCGAAGAGCCCCTTGTAGCATCACATGGGCTGTAGGAGTGTCCTGTCCTTTGCGGATTGGGCCTAGCATGGGGCACGCAGCTGCACAGTGGGTTACATGTGTCCTAGCGTCTCCCTGATCTCGATCAAAGGTGCTTCCCGGGCTTCTCCCATTAAAACCAGTTCCGAAGCTCCCAGCCAAGGCAGGATCAAGCCGTGTCGGGCTGGCAAGCTCTTACAGATCATCCTGGTTCAGGGGGGCGGCGGCCAGTCCTGGATCCAGCCTTGTGCTATATCTGTCTGTGTCCTCCTAGGTGCTCATAAAGTCAGATGCCCCGACTGGTGACGTCCTGCTGGACGAGACCCTCAAGCACATCAAAGCCACAGAGCCTGCAGAGACGGTGCCGTCGTGGATAGAGCTGCTCACAGGTGCGACGGCCTGGCCTTGAACGGATCCGCCTCCGCTCTCCGGTGGCCTGCTCTGCAGGAGCCACTTTGTGTGTCCCCGGGGCTTGTTCCTGCTTGATCGCCTAAGGCAGGAGTGGGCAAACTCCGGCTCGTGGACCAGATCTGGCCCACCAGCCATTTTAATCCGGCCCTCAAGCTCCTGCTGAGGAGGGGGGCTGCGGTTTGCCCCGCTCCCGTGCTCCAGCCAGGGAGCAGAGTCGAGAACCTTTCCATGCGGCTCCCAGAAGCAGCAGCGTGTCCCCTCCGCGCTCACTCCAACGCCTATGTGTAGGGCCAGTCAGGGGGCTCCGCTCTGCATGCCACCCCTGCCACAGGTACCTCCCCCGCAGCTCCCATTGGCTGGGAACTGCAGCCAATGGGAGCTGCAGGGGCAGTGCCTGCAGATGGGGCAGTGCACAACAGAGCTGCCTGGCTGAGTTTCCACGTAGGAGCTGGACTGGGGACAAGTGACTGCTTCCTGCAGCCACTTGAGGTAAGTGCTGCCTGGAGCCTGCACCCCTGAGTCTCTCCCTGCACCCCAATCCCCTGCCCCAGCCCTGATCCCCCTCTTGCCCTCTGAACCCCTCGGTCCCACCCTGGAGCACTCTCCTACACCCCAAACTCCTCATCCCCAGCCCCACCCCAGAGCCTACACCCCTTCCCACACCCCAATCCCCAGCCCTGATCCCCCTCTTGCCCTCCGAACCTCTCGATCCCAGCTCAGAGCACCCCTCTGCACCCCAAACCCCGCATTACCAGCCCCACCCCGGAGCCCGCACCCCCAACTGAAGCCTGCACCCCTTCCCACACGCCAACCCCTTGCCCCAGCCCTGATCCCCATCCTGCCCTCTGAACCCCTCGCTCCCAGCCTGGAGCCCCCTCGTACACCCCAAACTCCTCATCCCCACCCCCAACCAGCACCCTCACCCTATTCCACACCCCAACCCCAAGTATGTGGGCATTCATGGCCCACCATACAATTTCTATTCTCCGATGTGGGCCTGAGGCCCACAAAGTTTGCCCACCCCGGCCTGAGGGCTTAAGCCAGTCCGGGCAGTGCAGCGGGCTGGGGAGGCCAAGCGGGTCGTCTCTCCTGGGACAGTGCCTCGTGGCACATTCAGACTTCTCTCTCCTGGGGCTGATCTTGTCCCTGATTGGGCTGGAATCCAGCCTGGCAGGTGGGTTTGTGCTCATCTCTGGCCTGGAGGAAGCAACGTTTGTGCCTTTTGTCCGTGGGGATCTGCTTCCTAAACTCTCAGCCTCGCCCAGGCGTGGTCCACACGTAAACATTAGCTTGATCTGACCCCGTAACTCAGGGCTATGGGAACTTCTGCGCTGTAGTTAAGTCCCCCTGGTGGACAGAAGGATCCTAACCCCTCGGGGAGACAGATTATCGACGTGGACAGAAAAAACCCTTCTCCTGCGGGTAGGTAGCGTCTAAACAATAGCTATGTGGCTGTAGCTACAGACACTGCAGCTGGGCTGAGCCTCTCAGCCTGGGCAGACAGATTTGCCCCAGCAGGACTCCAGCTAGCGCATTAAACATTCAAGCGTGGACGGCACGGCTTGGGGTGGAGACACAGGCTCCAGCCACCTGATTTCAGACCCCTGGGTTGGATGGGCTTGAGAGCCCGGGCTGGGAATCTCACTGCCATGTAGACGTGGTGTTGCCTAATGGGTCCCGGCACCACATTCGCTTCCAGGTTCACTCGCTTTCCAAGGGGAGTCTGGCGAATGCGCAGAGGAGCCGTGGGAATTTGGAGTTCTGCGGCTTCCATGAGACGCTTCCCCTTCCCCCTCCCCACACACGCTCGCCCGCTGCTTCTCGTCCTGCTGCGCAATTTATCCCTCCCGCTCCAATGCCTCATTCTCTCCCTGGGGCTGGGGCAACCGGGCAGCTTCTGAAGGCTGGAGTAGCGAGCGGGGCTGTGGGTCAGGATGGAGGGGTATTGGCTGATCTGAGTGGGGAGCCCAGGGCTGGAAGAGCGGGGGCAGGGGCTGTGGGTCGGGATTGAGCATTGGCTCAGCTGGTACTGGAATAGCACAGAGGCTTAGGCAGAGGCAATGCGTGGGGGGGGGGGGCAGGGCACATCCGCCTCCTCCCCCCCACCGGTTGCTCAGTTACCTGGTGCAGCTAGCCCCCACTCCATGTGGGGCAGCTGAGTCAGCAGACTGTGCCAGGCAGGGAGAGAGGCAGAGGCAGGAGGAACAGCTAGGAGCTGCAGGGAGGGGCTGCTGCTTTCCAGGATGGGAGTGGGCCTGCTCCCGGGGATGTCGTGGCACAGGGCAGGGTGCGGGAGAGAGGGGTGCCCACCTATTGCAAAGCAAACCTCGTCTCTCCGTCCCACAGGCGAGACCTGGAACCCCTTCAAGCTGCAGTACCAGCTGCGCAACGTGCGAGAGCGCCTGGCCAAGAACCTGGTGGAGAAGGGCATCCTGACCACGGAGAAGCAGAACTTCCTGCTCTTCGACATGACCACCCACCCGGTCACCAACACCACCGAGAAGCAGCGCCTGCTCAAGAAGCTGCAGGAGAGCGTCCTGGACCGGTGGGTGAACGACCCGCACCGCATGGACAGGAGGACCTTGGCCTTGCTGGTTCTGGCCCACTCCTCGGACGTGCTGGAGAACGTGTTCACCCCGCTGGCGGATGACAAGTACGACACGGCCATGAACCGGTCGAAGGACCTCTTGGACTTGGACCCCGAAGTGGAGGCCACCAAAGCCAGCGCCACGGAGATGATCTGGGCCGTCCTGGCGGCCTTTAACAAAGCCTAAAGCCAGATCGCTTTGCCCTCTGGACATAGCGCAGGTACCTTTGGGCGAGGAGCTGCCCTGGGCCAGGCCAGCGTGAGCTCTGTTCTGCATGGCACCTGGGTTTGACTGATGTCCATGCCCGACCCAACCTACCTCTCTTGGCTGGGGATCGTGCTGGTAGAATGAGCGACTGTCTTATGTCTTCTTCTCGTAAACACTCAGCTCAATGAAGGTCTTTGGCTCCGGAGGGCATGGTTGTCTCGTGGCTCAGTCGGCTTTCTCCTTTCACATCACCTTTTGGAGAATGGAGACATAAAATTGCCGTCGGGATGTATTCTGCTCTTCTTTACTCTCCATCGATTTTTGTGGGTGGGGGATTGGCTTGGGTTGACAGGGCCTGCTCCATTCCTGCACTTGGGGCACTGACGAACGCAGTGGCTTTAAGCCACCTTGGCGCTCCCTGTGTTCTGTGGCTTGCCTGCACCCTAGTGTAAGTTAGAGCAGTCCGGAGGCTGCTGTACATTACACTCTGCTCCCCATGGCGACCAGCAGGACCTGGGAAGCAGAGAATAGTTGTTACACAGGGTACGCTGGACATGCTCCTGGTCTCCAGTGTAGGGGGCGAGGCCATTTCAGAGCCCTGACGCCATCTCCACTGTAGCCAGGGAATAGGGGGTGAGTTTCCCTGTTGTTGGGCCCACCTGTGCTGCCCGAGCACTGTGGAAGGGCCTGGGTGTCACCAAGAATCAATCTGACCTTGTCTGACACTCGCGCTGTTGTAATCCCGCTGACTGCAGGGGCGCGGCTCTTGGCATGTGCCGGAGTCCGAGAGATTGGTATCACGGCCTCTGAAACGACCGGGATGTAGCTGCCCCTTTATGCAGCATGGCAAACTTCTTCACGACCTTTCCCATTTCAATTTCTGCGGGGACAGGGAGGGCCCGATTCACGGTCACGTGACTCCTGGCAGAACTCCGCCGCGATCGGTACAGTCACCCCGCGGCAAAGCTGGCAGTGAATGGGGCAACTGGCTACCGACCTGCTGTGTGACCTTTCAGTGCAATGCGGGAGGGAGAGTGCTTGGCTGGCAGAGCCATGCTGGAAAAGACACAGAAATGATCTGTGCTCAGAGCCCAGTTCTCGCTGCCCTGCATCACGCATGGTCTTTCTGCACTAGTGCAAAGTGAGCATGTGGGTTACTTTCATGTCACACTGGTGCACATGGCCAGGCAGTGGAGAAGGGGGCCAATAGGCTGCTTGAGCCGTGAACATGACTGGCCCACTCCTGCAGCCCTCCCTCGTATGAATAGCCCCGCATCGGGGGTCTGCACTTGTGAATGAAGACGACTGAGTTCTCAGATCAGGCTTTCCGAGACCGCTCTGTGGAAGGGAGCCTGTACTGCCGGTAAAGCTGCCGAGGAAAAATCAAAACAAAATTCATTTTCCATGGAATTTTTTTAAAAAACTTTTTAGCCAAAAAATCAAAAATTAAAATATCTGGTGCCTCGTGGGAATTGTAGTTCGGTCACTCTGTGCACCCTTCTACAGGCTCCCTAGTTGGACTACATTTCCCATGATGCACCACGGTCTCATCTCTTGTTGAGGGGAAGCTATGCGTGGTGGGAAGCACTACGGCCAGTTGGCAGTGGTGAACTGGTGGAAAATTTTCAGCTGGCCTTAACGATGAGTGGAATTGACTCAGTCTTTGCAGTGGATCCAGAAAAGGCACAAAAAGTAACTGGTCTAAAAGTGAGAGATTCTTTTCATTTTCCTTTTTTTGAGAACACAAGTAGCTTTTAATGGCCTTGCATGATTTCTAGGTGGCCGGGTGAAGCCTCTGTGCCCAAGAGAAGGATATAAACTTTCCCCGTAGAGAGGTGGATTTTAGAAATCTAGACTGGAGCTTTCAAAGTCATCTAAGGGACTATGAATTTCAGTGGGAACAGGGTGCTGGACTCCTTCGAACATCACCAGAGCTAATAAACAGTCGCAGTAGGATTTCTAAACAGTGCTGCTGCACTGATGGCATCGGTGTCCTGCTTAGCCTGTGTCTTACTTCCCCATCGTCCTATGCTGCCATCCCCTGCTATTGCATCTGTGTTTACTCTTGGAGCTGAGTTTCCAGTGACATCTGTGAGTTTTCAGAGCATGTTGGTGTCAGCAGTGGGATGTCACTGGCATGTCGAAAGGACACTTGGCCAGGAATAAGCCTCTTACTTGGATGGGCACAAGTACGAGGTTATGGAGGCGTTACCCGATGAGTAATCTGAGCTACTTCCAACTTGACTGTTCTGTCTGTCTGAGCACCTAGATCCACAGGCCAGGTCTTCGGCTGGGATAAGCCAGAATAGCACCATCAACTTCAGTGGAGCTACAGTCGTTCACACTAGCTGAGGATCTGGCTCTGGGTCTCCATTTCGGTTACACCTGCCTCAGTTCTGAGTAACTCCAGATTTACACTGGGGTGAGAGAAGAGAACCCAGCTCTTGCGCTTAGCTGAACCGCCCAAATCGTGTCAAGAAGCCAACGGCCTGATTCCGTTTGCAGTCGCAGGGGTGTATGCGAGAGAAGAGGGTTATGCCACGGAAAGCCAGTGTAAATGAGATCAGGATCAGGCCTACCAATCTCCATCTTGCAAGGAGAAAGGGACCGAAGTCTATTCAGCCAACTCAGTTCGGTTATAATTGACCCTCCCTGTCTCTCTCTCTCTCTTTTTTTTTTTTTTTTTTTTTCCTCAATCCTGTAAAATTCTTTCCTGCCTTTTGATGATTGATCCCTTCCAATATGATCCTTTCCCAGCACGTGCTCCCTGATCAACGCAACGGAGAAACAGACGTGTTAGCAGCAGGGAATGGACAGTAAGATTTTGGGCTGACTCCTCATTGACTTTAGTGAAGGCACTCCCTGTTTGTAGCAGCCTGGGTGATCAACAAGCCCTGGACTCCTGGCGCCTTGCAAGCAGAGATAATCAAAGCAAAGCTATTCTAGATTTTGCATTTGCTACCTGTTGTCTTTCGGGTCCTCGGTTTGCTGCGAGCTCTGCAAATATTTGCATGCAGGGTAGGATTCTTCTCCGCTAATGGAGCGGACACTATCCCAGCCGCCCCATCGCATGCTGCACCAAGCCAGAATGTCCCCAGCTTAAACCAGGCCTTTGAGGTGAACAGCACGGAGAGGGAAGGAGAACTGCACCTGACCCACAGCATGACCGTAACTCTAATTGGAACCTGTGGTTGATTGGGGGGATACATGGCGAGGGCACAATGTAAAGCCGACTGGAATTAGACTCCAGGACTTGGTTTGCTCTGTTCCATGTGGGGTGTCAATGGGTCAGATTCTCAGCTGGGGCAAATCAGTAGAGCCTGACTCCACTGACGTCAGCGGAGCTGCAGGGGATGACGCCATCCAAGAATCTGGCCCCTTGGCTTTACACGGGCATGACCGAGAGCAGAGCCTATGTCACTGGGGGTTGACGTTTGCGTCAAAGCACGTGATGACTCGAACCTCGGCCTCGAAAGGGCAAAGAGCGTTTCTGCACTAGGGGTGGGCTATCGGCGTTCCATCCCGCAAGGAGATTCTGCAGGGCGAATTCACTAGAGCGAAGCCGGAGTGGGGAAAGCACAGGCAGGATCCGGTATCCTGAGCCTGCTGTTGAGTAGAAACTTTGGACATGTGGACTGGGGAGGGGAGGGCACTGGTCGTGATTTTGGGTTACACTAGCAGTGCGGTCTAGTGGTTAGATGAGACAACAGGACAGGGAGTTCAGACACCTAGGTTCTAACCCTGTCTCTGTGATTTTGGGAAGTTGCTACTTAATTTCCATGGACTCAGTTTTCTTGACTATGAGCAGAGAGGTGATTTTACGTCTGCATTTGGCACTGGTGCAGTGCCTGCTGGAAGATGGAGTCTAGTTCTGATGTGCACGGTTCAAGAAGGAAGGGGATGAATTTGAAAGGGTTCAGAGAAGAGCCAGGAGCATGATTAAAGGATTAGAAAACGTGCCTCCTTGTGACAGACTCCAGAGTTCAGTCTAGTCAGCGTAGCAAAGAGGAGGTTAAGGGGTGACTTGATCACACTTCCTCAGCCTCTGCATGGGGAACAAATATTTAACAATGGGCTCTTCCCTCTAGCAGGGAAAGGTCAAACACGATCCAGTGGCTGGAAATTGAAGCCACACAAATTCCAACCGGCAATAAGGTGGGAGGAAGGAACCATCGGAACAATTTCCTGAGGGTTGGGGTGGGTTCTCCATTGCTGACCATTTTTACATCCAAGGTTGGATGTTTTTCCAAGGAGTCTGCTCTAGGAATAACCTTGCGGCCATTCTCTGGCCTGTGTTGTACAAGGGGTCAGACTAGATGGTCACAGAGGTTCCTTGTGTCCTTAGAAACTATGAAGCTCCTCTCTAATATAGCGATAATGATACTCACTGTACCGGCCCTGTCATGGAGCTGTGAGGCTGTATCTATTGTCAGTGAAGTGCTTTGCTATTGTAATACCACACCCCTGGGTGGATTGGCAGCAGCAGGAATGGAACCTGTCTAAAACCAGAAGCCACCTACGTAGGGTGACCAGACAGCAAGTGTGAAAAATCAGGAGAAGGGGTGGGGAGTAATAGGAACCTATACAAGAAAAAAGACCCCAAAATTGGGACTGTCCCTTAAAATCAGAACATCTGGTCACCCTATCTGAGCTAAAAGTCCCTGCTGTATTAGCCAACTCTGTATGTGGCCCATCCACGGTTAGCCGGGGAGAGAGCACACTACGCTACGTGGGTGTGGCTTGTGCTATCTTGGATGGAAGGTTCTGTAGAATGGCTGTGTGATTTTATTGTCCTAATTAGGTGCTAATTATATCCCTGACTGACCACAGCTCACTTTAGATAGAGGCTAGATCCAGGTCTGTGCTCCCATCTCATGGGCTCAGTCATAGACCTGCAGAGCACATGTATAATCCACATGTATATATTTTTGTTTCTCCTCCAAAATAGCCTCCTAAACTCTGCTTAGAATTTTACCCCCAGGTTTTTTTTGACACAGCCACCCATCTGAGGACTTGAGCATCTTCCTTTGGGGTTTTTAAGTGACCCCGGAGGATCCGTGTGTAATTCCTTAGGGTAACTGCAAATCAACAAGGGGATGTGCTGCTGCAGTTAAAGGCGATCTGCAAAGTCAGAGGGTGTGGGGGAGTTGGAATTGTGTCCTTTTTGCCTGTTTAGTGATGGATGAAGAAAGCCTGAATGCATCGTATTAAACTGATTCCTACTTGAAAAGTTTTTGCTGTGGTGATGAAGGTCACATAGAAGCAAGACGCTGAGCAATTGCACGGGGAAGGATTTTAGTTTAGTCCATCTCTTTCAAGCAGTTTGGCTTTTGCTGACACCCGTTTTAACACCAAGATCTAACAGAAACTGAGCAGGGATATCAATCACGTGTCCGCTCTCCAATGAAGGCGTGAGCATTACTGCTGGGTCAGGAACTTTGCCATCATGCTTTTTGTGTTGGAAAATGCCAATTTTGTCAAAATCAACATTTTTCCCAGGGACCTTTCCCACTTGAAAAGTTTTGGGGGGATGGGAGGTAGCAGTGATTTCTAAACGTTTTGGTATTTTCAAAACAAAAAATTCTGTGTTGTTTTTTTTCCGATTTCCATTTTGAAATACGAGCTAATTCTAATTTTTTTGGGGGGAAAAACAGTTAAAATTGGTCAAAATAGAAAGAAAACGCTTTGACCCGAATCAAAATGTTTTTCAGAGTTTGCAAACACTTTTTAAGATTTTTTTGACTTTTTGTCCCAATTTGGGGGGAAATGGGGGAGATTTTTTTGATATGATAATTTTCACATGATGGGGAAAGTGTTTTCTTCCCAGCTGCAGTGAGCGTTCCCAACACACGCCCCTGGAAAGGCCACACCTGACGTGTGTGATATTGCAAAGATAATAAAACAAGTAGCAGAGGAGTCTGCTGAACACCTTCTCTTGCTGATCCTAGATGAAGATTCCTCTGTTGATCCGTCATAAGGAAGCAACAAACCATCGTGAATCAAACAAGGTGAAAAGTACTTTCCAGGGCCTCGTCAAGCCCTGGGAGTGGGAATTTTCTCCTTACGCAATAGGGGCTCTTTCTTGGCTTGCTTTCATAAATCTTGTCTTCCTCCTGGTGCCAGGTGCCACCAATGTAAATAGTCCTACAGGAAACTGAGTTGATCGTGGGTGAGGGTGGCAGTTTCTTTGCTCCCTTTGGAAAGGGAGGATTGGGGGGAGGGGTCTGTATTGTTTGCTGTTCTGATTCTCAGGTCTGTTGTGTGAGCAGCATTCTCTTTTTGCTGGGTTTAATCTGCCACCTGCTGTGCAGGGGGCTGGAGCATCAGTTCCCAAATGGTGTGTCTCCTTCCCAGAGGAAAGGAAATTTCCCCCCCCCCCTTACTCTGTCTCCTTGGGAAGTAGCCCTCTGCCCCCAAAAGAGACAACATCACCCTTTCCTGCCTGTAAACATACCTCCGTCCTTAACCACGAAGATTAATAAAACTGAAAAAGGTTGCAGACGGGGTAGGTTCTGGTTTGTTTTACTCTCAGCAATTGACAGCTTTAGGGTCCCTTGCTTCATTTCTTGCCTAGGGGTAGATTCATCAGTTCGAAAGCCAGAAGACACCGCTGTGATCTCCAGTCTGGCCCAGGCCAGAGAACCGCCCCGAAATAATTCCCAGAGCAGATCTTTTAGAAAAACACCCAGCCAGGTCCTGATCCTGCAGTGAAATCCACCCAGGAAGCTCGTGGGGCTCGACCCTGATCCATCCCCATGGGTCCAATTGCAGGAATGGGGACGTTTTCCCCATGTGGGTCTCTTGAGCATCAGAGACAGAAAACTTTTGCAGAACAGCAGAGGGGTTGTAAAACCACCCCAGTTCACACTAGGGCTCAAGGAGGGGGAAGGATCTGAAATGGTGGAGTGTTTAGGCTGTGGAGTGTCTCTTCTGCTGGTGAGGGGATGGCTTTTGAAATCTGTGGCCTAGTGGGTGGAGCACCAAAGTGGGTGTTGGGCAACCGGGGGGTCTACTGGCTCTGCTACTGGCTTGCTGGGTGACCTTGAGTGAGTCATGTTTCTCTGTGCCTCAGTTTCCCCACCTGTAAAGTGCTGTGAGATCTAGGGTGAAAAGCCCTAGAACAGAGGTAACAATCGTTAATTGTACTGTGATCGTGTCTAGGTGGGGTCTGCAGGCAGGGGCTAGGACCCCATGGTGCTAGGGGCTGTACAAACACAGAATGAAGAGCTGGTCCCTGCCCCAAAGAGCCAATTGCAGGCTCTGGGCCTGAAGGTGAAATTTTCAGGGGTGACCAAACTCTTATGCTAACTCTCGGCACTTAAAAAACCCCAACCCCCTAAACCTCTGACTTTACCTCAGGCACAAAATGGGCCTGACTGGCTTGTGTTTTAAAGTCAACCCGCACCTAAATGACCTTTCCTCTTGGCTGAATGTTCATCTATGAAAGGCAGTAATTGTAAGTTCCTGATTCTGCCCTAGTGTAAAGGAGACTTGATTTCAGTTTAACCTCTACATCCACACCTTGCTTTCCGGGGTGTTTCTGGGCCTCCGATCGGGACGGGGATTATTCTGGGTGACCCCTATCCGCACACAGCGGCAATATTGTTTCATTCCGTATGTAGTAGATTCACTCTGAAAGAGTAATAGTGACTCAAATTCTACAGGGGAGAAAACCAACATTTAATTCTTCTCCTCCCTGACCCCTTCTTTGTTGTTCCGCTTTTATTTCATGACTCTGAACGAGTTTCTTTGCAGCACCAAGGATCTGGGGGGTCATTCAGGTGTAGCGTTTAGCTGCTGTGGATTAAACTGCTCTTGAATAATAAAAACCATTTACATTTTGGTGTTGTGCTGGTTGTTGGCCTCCACCCTTCTCACAGAGCGGGGCAGGCACTCGCTCTGGCGATGAAGGAATGGTGATGTTTAGGAGCACATTGTGCAATGAATTTGCTGGGTCTCAGCCTCGTTCCTGACGTTCTGCTGCTGGTACACCAGGGTAGGTTTCAAACTACTCTTAGCAGAGATGCCAAGGATGGGCTGTGGAGAACGAAGTGGTCTCCTCTTCAGGACAAGCTTGTGCTGCATCTGTGTTTGATGCTAGGCTGGGACGTAGGCCGGCAGGAGGAACAGCAGCGATGAACCAAATTGTATTTATTATTTTTGTATTATCGTAGCGCCTAGGAGCATCAGCCATAAAAAACCCAGATCAGCTCCTCTGCTGCTGTAAACGGGTTCTGCTTCGTGGATGTACAGCAGCTGAGACTTTGCCCCTCTGTTTTTGAAATTACTTTTTAATCCCACACGCTCGATGCCTGAGCAGAACGAAGGGCCTGCAGCTACAGGGCTGGCGTGCTGCTATCTCTTAGCCTGCCACCGGGGGGCGCTAATGGCCTTTCAAAACCAGGCCAGAGGCAGACATTTGCTCCAAGACCCATTGATCCTGTGGGCTGCTAGGTGGGGAGAGAACTGGGCAGAGACAAAGTTGAATGAGTGTTTGGGTCTAATTGCCGGAGGTCTGGGAAAATATTTGCATAAAATGAGGTGCCTGATGAGAGTGATCAGAGATGTCCCTTTTGTCCGTGGGAGCCGTGGGCTGTTGATGTAGAGGTCTGGCTGCAGGCCCCCTAGGTTTTAATATTGGCCCAGGGCTCATTCACCCATAGATCTCAAAGCACTTGTGATTAAACCTCGCACTCCTGGGGCTATGGAAGGAGAAAGTGAATTATGTGGCCAACAGGGCCCAGAGGGTTATGGTCTAATGCCACAAACGCATGTGGGGGTGGTAAAGGCCAGAGCGCCTGCTCGTTTGCCGACTCCGTGGCGAGACCTGTATGAAGGAGTTGCCGCAGCAACGGAAAGAGTCATTGCTTGTGCACGGTTCTGGAAAAAACATCTCAGTTGTGACAAGGACAGGAGAAGAAGCAGCGGTTAGGGTGCTCGGCTTGGGCTGGGGAGACCACAATTTAGTTCCTCGCTCTGTCACAGGCTCCATGGTGTGATCTTGTGCAAATGACACTGTCACCCCGTGCCTCAGTTTCCCCATTTGTACACTGGCCATAATTGCCTTGCCCTGCCTGACAGTGCTGTTGTGAAGATAAATACATCAAAACCACTGAGGTGCTCAGAGGCCATAGTGAGACAGGTCAGGTAAATACCTTAGATAGACAGAGGTGAAAAGCATCGCCCAAGATCCCACACTGACCCCGTGGCAGGATAGAACCCAGGCGTCCTGATCCTACTCTCAGGCTCCAATGACAGCACAACAGACCCACACTCAGAGAGTTGCATCTGCAGCTATGTTTGGTGGCTTATTGTGTGATGAATTTGTCAGGTTTCAGCCCAGATCCTTATATGGTCCTCCCTGCTATGTAGTGCATGCTGGTGACAAGCTCGTGGGAATGGAGGGGAGTTGAAAGCTGCAAGGACACTGGCAACCTCTCGCTTTCAAGGACTGTAAGTGCCCTGAGGCATGTTAATTCATGTAATGTCCCTGTTAACACTTGGGTCTGCCCAAGACAGCCATTAAAAATCTGTAACATTATGCACAGAGTCAAGGAAGGGGAAAATCTCTCTGAATCCTGCTATTAAGTTGCCATTCCAGATTTTTAGTGCACATCTTGATGAACATCCCTGTTTGTTACTGAGAGGAGCAGTGGATACAATAATGGGATTTTATTATTATTGTTGTTTATTTTATTATTAAAATCATATTCATTTTCCCCCAGACCCAGCCAGGGCAGATTCTGAGCTCAGCGACGGTGTTGTAAAGCAGTGACTAGACTCCAGTGGTGCTACGCTGATTTACACCAGCTTGGGGAACTGGTCCATTGACTCCAGTAGCGCTGTGGCCAGTTCACACCAGCGGGGGAGATGACCCATTGACCTGAAATCCACTGAGTTTCCCTGGTGTTAGCAAGAAGAAAATCTGGCCTTAAAATCAGAAACGGGAGCATGATCCCCTGTCCTGGGTGCTGGGCCATAAACTGGCTTTTTCCACCTCCCTCTTGAACGGTAAACTAACCTTCTGAGTCTAAATTTTCCCACCCTAGGGCCCTACTATCAGAGCCACTGGGGTTTACCCCGAAGTGTGGATAGAAGCCAAGCTGAGAGTAGCTGGGTTTAGGCCTTGACAAATGACAGCAGCTGGTCAATTACCAGTGTTTGTCTGATGCCTGCCCTGCTCTGGCTACTCCAGGCAGCTGGCATCCTGATGATGATGAGTGGCCTAAAAACTTCACAGCTGACCTATTTCCACTCTCTAATTGCAGGCTCCTTCCAGCTTGGGACAAAAACCGGGGCTCTCCCCTGCCCCAGGCTGTGAAGAGACAGAGTTTGGCTCCCTGTCGGGGCACTGAAATATTTCAAAATACTTATGCAAAATAAGAAGAGGAGTCTCGGGTTTGGCAGGAAGAGGCAGGTCCTCAGCTGGTACCTATTGTAAATCCGCAGCGTTTCCTTGGCTTTGTTGTAACTGCACCGATTTACACTAGCTGGGGTTCCGCTCCCCACAGCCTCCAGTGGAGCTAGGCTGATTTACTCCTGCTGGCTCTTTATGTCCTTTTACACCCTGGGACCAAGGGTAAATCGGTCTGTGCAAATCTGGAGTTGACCCCTGTAGCGGAGTGGTTACCTGCTCCAGCCCTGGAAGGGTTAAAAGCCAGCCCTTGGAGAGGGCTGCAGCCTGAGTAGCAGGTAGGCTGATTGGAGAGGTAGCCACAGCTGGGGCCAGGCCACACCTGGCCCTGTTATAAGGGCTCAGGGAGGAGCCAGGTGAGAACAGTCTCCCCTAATCCCGTGCCTGACCCAGTAGACCACACTGTCTATGCCTGTCTCCCATAAGTACCTTCTTGCATGTAGCTCAATGGGGCCC
>ML677399.1:3481777-3520771 GCA_007922305.1 Dermatemys mawii | reverse complement strand
ACCAATGGCAGCGTAAAGGGGCCTGGGTGTAAATGAGAATCAGGCCCCAAGGGTTGTGAAACTGGTTCAAGTGGGAGGAAAGCTGGGCTCGATAGACTTCCCCCAGTGTAAATCTGGAGTAACAAGACAGTGCAATCTAGCCCCGAATGCTCAACCATAAAGGACCCTGTAGTAAATCATGTACTTGGCTTAGGGTAGTGTGTGTGTGTGTGGGGCAATGGAGGGCTGCAAAAATCCATAAATTAAAGAAAAAACACCCCGTTTTTCCCTGCCGCGATGGTTTGGCTCAGGGCTCCACTGACTCGGTTTTAAAACAAAATCTGGACTTGCAAAAGTCCAAACGAACGCTCGCAAGAGGGCGTTACACGCTGAGTGCTAGGGCCTCAGCGGGAGTCAATCATTTGCACAGCCTCCCAGCTGCTGAGGATCTGTCTCTATGTAGGACTGGACTCTTCTGAAGTACAGCAGCCCCCGTTGGCTCCATCAGGCCGGGCCTGGCACGGACACAGAGTAAGTGAGACATGGGGCCGGGCGCTACATGTGCCCAGAATAACTCAGAGTGAGGCCAGACAAGACCAGGCAGGGTGACCAGATGTCCCGATTTTATAGGGACAGTCCTGATTTGAGGGTCTTTTTCTTATATAGGCTCCTATTACCCCTCACCTCTTGTCCTGATTTTTCACACTTGCCATCTGGTCACCCTGAGACCAAGTACTACACCGAGAATTGGTCTCTGCTCCAGAGCTCCCCGGCTGACTACATAACACAGATTATCACCTTTTTTACAGATGGGAAACTGAAAACCAGAGAGGTGAAGTGACTCACCCTGGCTCACACTAGAGCTTTGTAGCAGAGCAAGGAATTGACCCCTGGTCTCCTGTCTCTTAGCCCTCCCCCCAACCCCATTGGCCATTTTTCCTAGCTGGGCTCTTGTCGCAGGACAGGTGCTACATAAATATCTGGTCCTTTTTGTTTTATGGGTTTTTTTTTTCTTTTAACTTGTAAAATAAAATCAGCTTCTTTGGACAATGCTTCATCGATCCGTGTCCCTCAGCTCGGGCATGGCTGGCAATTAGGCTATAACTTTCTAACCATTTCAATGCTGAGGGAATTGGGGCAAAATATTCCTCTCAGGGCTGCTCCATGCATTTGGACCAGACACTGGGGCACCAAAAGGCTGCTACCGGATTGTGCACCAGGAATCAGCAGCCATGGGGTTAAACATCCCTCTTCTTCTCTTTAGGGAACCTTTATTTTCAGATCTCCTGGACAGGCCGGGAGTCCGGGGGTTAGAATTTGTAGATTTCCACCCCCACCCATGCCAGCTATCTTCTGGCTCACCCGTTCCCAGTGTAAGCAGATGGAGAGGAAAAGAAAGAAAACAGGAGGAGGTGGAGAAACAGAGAGAGGAGAAATTCTGTGAGGAACAGAAAATGTAAGAAGCCCCAAAGCAAAGCATCTCGCATTACTCATGCAGGGGGAAGGTAGAAAATCCAGCCTGGTATTGATTGGTGTCTGTCAAGTACTGAAGAACAATGGCCCTGCTTCATGTCCAGGCAGGCACTGCACCAAAGCACGGATCAATGGGGACGTCAATACAACAGGAATTGCTTTGCAGCCATGGCAACTGGGAAGACAGGAATTAAGAGCGGTTGCTAGATGGCTCCTAACTTCTCAGCTGATGCAACTTGCTGGATGGATTTCAGGCAGGGTGACCAGTCAGCAAGTGTGAAAAATCGGGACAGGGGGTGGAGGGTCCTAGGCACCTACAGAAGAAAATATCCCAAATATTGGGACTGTCCTTATAAAATCAGGACATCGGTCACTCTAATTTCGGGGGTAGCAAGAGAGAGAGAGAGAGCTGGAAAAATAACCCTTTGGCGATTGGTCTGATTTAAGACTTTGGGGATGTTGTGGGCGGGGGGGGGGGGTTTAAAGGAAGATTTGGGGGCCAAATGTTTCCCAAGTGGTTGGGGTGAACTTGCTTTTTGTAGGGGGTGGGGGAGCTCTGATTTCCAGCTGCCCTCTGCAAATCAAGCCCCATGTCCTCAGACCTGACAGCAAAAGGTGGCTGTATGTGGGCAGGACGGTCTCTTTGTTCTGTGTTCGTACGTCACCGAGCACCCAGAGGTGTCCAGTGCAGTGACTAGGTGTATTACAGTGCTCCCAGGAGATACTGTAATACACCTAGTCGCTCGTATCCAGGTGGATCATTTCAACGGATGGCTTGGAAATGGAGCGCGTGGCAGGGGACGGCTGAATAAAACCGGAAAAGCGCCACCGTGGCCATCGTGCACTGATCGGGGGAGAGTTTGGGGTGTGGAGCCAGCTCAAAATGGCCTTTGACATCCAATCAACCTGATTTCATTTCAAACGAGCCAGGCCTTTGCCTGATGCCGTGCTCGCTGAGACGAGGTTCAGAGACATTCCAGGGCCCAGACCTTCAAAGGGGTTTAGGAGCCTGGCTAGTTTGGTGGGATTTAGGAGCCGAAGTATCTAGCACTGAGAGGGTCAATGTTCAATTAGCCCAGCCTGGGCCATAATTAGCAGCCTCCCAGCCTGTGAAGATGGGAGTAAGGGGGGTCAGATGGCAGCCTGTGGAACACCTGGGTCTTATAAAAGGGCTGAGCCATCCAGCTGCAGGGAACAGCCCAGGTGTCTGGGAGGTCCTGAGCTGGGGGTCACAGAACACTCCATGGAAAGCAGACCGGGGGGGTCAGTGCTCAGTAACAGAACAGGAAAGACTGAAGGGAGCCTGGGGGAAGTGGGGGTGATGGGTACCCCCAGAGGGACAGAAGCACCTGCTGTTTGTCTGGACGCTTGTTACCCTGGAAAAGGTCACGTTTGTTTAGTGACTGGGCCACAGGGCTAAGGAGCCACCTCAAGCCTGAGCTGTGTGGGGAGAGCTGAGGGGGGGAGTGACTTTGGTGCCATGGTACACCAGAAAAGGGGGTCACAGAGTGGCCAGAGATGGGACAGCGGGCCCCAGAAGTACCTTGGATAGACCAGACCTGATCCAGAAAAGTGTGGAGCAGCTGCAATTTGTTACACAGGGAAGGGGCTGTTCTAGGACTTCTGATGGGGCAGGATCAGGGCCCCAGGGAGGAGAGGGAGAGCAGGATTGGGCCCCACTCAGCTCCCTGGGATGAGAGGAGAAGTGCCTGGCTGCAGCAAGCTGAGCAATGTAGCTCATGCCACTAGTGTGAGATCCTGCTTTTGGGTAGCAACCCTGCAAAGAAGTCCTTGGCACCCAGTTTTAAAGTCTTTGAGAGGCAAGGGGCTTCCTGCTGTACAGCTGCTATAGCTGGCTGTCCGGGAGGCAGCGCCGCCTAGGGGATAAAGCATTGGCTTGGACACAGTAAACCTGACTTCTGTTCCTGGCTCTGCCAGTGGTCTGCTAAGTGATCTTGGGCAAGTCACTGTGCTGTCCTGTGCCTCAGTTTCCCCATCTGTGAAATGGGGCTAACGATACTGACTCACTTTGTACAGTGTTTTGAGATCTACTTCTGGAAAGCAGACAATGTAGCAGAGTGAGGTATTCACCCCAGCAGTTAAGTTAGTGGCTGCACTGGGTCTCGTATTCCCCCCAGCACATGCAATGGAACCGGAGTCGGTTCATTTGCTCCTACCCCGGCATACCAGAGGGGTGTGTGTGTGTGTGTGAGACTCTCCCCCGACAAGTATTGACTGGGGCTGCATTGATCCGTAGGAAGAAGGGGGGTGGAGGGGTTGGAAATCAATGACACTTGTTTCTCTGGGTCACACACGCACTGTGCAGGAGCTATTTTAATTTGGGGTGGGGGAGGGGGCCTGTGCTAGGTGGGGGCTTCCGAGAGCCGAGATGCAGCGGCTGCTTCTGCTTGGGGATCTCCTATTTATATCCCGCCAAACAATACTGTTCTCTGACTCAGTCATCTGCATGTCATTGTCCCATCATCAGCCAGGCCAGCAGGCAGCCAGGAACAGGACTCCTAGCAATACGGTGAGTGAGGTGTTTTGGAGGGCAGGCGCGGTGCTTGGGGGGGGCAGTCTGATGCAAGGGGGAGCAATGGCCACTATACACAGAGAAGAGCACCCCAAGATTTGACTTTCAGCTTTCCCACAGCTTCATCAGGGCCAGGCCAGCGGCTGGGCCCATGTGCTGCAGGGAGCTGGGTCAGTTACTTCAGCAGGTGGGGCTCTTTGCTCTGAGATGGCACCTGGGTCTGTTGCCCTGCGTGGTGCGAGGGGTCGCTGTGCTGCGGGAAGCGACCTTGGTCAGAGGAGAGCAAATCGCTTGTGATGATTATAACCCCTGCCCTGCCTCTTGTAGGAAAGGGGATCTGAACCCAGTTGGGGCTGGGGGGTCATTACATTCTGTATCCCCCTAGTTTCCCCTGCTGTATCAATTTCCTGTGGTATTCTGCTTAAATGGGTTTTGCTGCGTGGCTATGAGGCAGCTGTGTTCCACCCCAGCGGTGGCTGCATTTCAGTGCTGGGCCAATGCTCCCTGTTTCACATTGCTGGGCCCTGTGAAGTTCCACGCCAGAGGTGGCTGCATCCCTGCCATGGGCAAAGTGATCTCTGCATATGCAGCGTTTGTGTAGTTCGAACACGTGGAAGCTTTGGTCCTCTTTATTCCTCGCCTCTGCTATGGAACCACTCCCATTCTATTGGTACTGAGGTTCAACACAGTTATGTCATAACACATCCCCCCATGGCACAATGGCCATCTAGACAATGCAGATTTCCCACACGAGCAACAACACAAGGCAGCTGGGATCCAAATTGTCACTTGAACTTTACCTTTGGTTTAGCCAGTGCAGGAGAGAAGTAGCAAAAGGGGTCAGGGGGAAGAAAAGTCATCCAGAATAAACAGTGTCTGATATTGATTTAGGCCTATGGTTAGAAAGAAAAATGTGCCAACACAGCAGGAACCCTGAGTGGACAGAATATGTTGGTTTGTCTGATCAATAGCCCAATACATCAGGAGTAACCATGGAAACATGTGGGCAGGAGTGAAAGCGGGGAAAATCAGCCGATCTTTAAGAAACGTTTGTTGGTTATCAGGGCTGTGTATTTCTAATGAAGTGCAGGCAGGTGACAGAGAGAGATGGGGTAGGCAGAAGATACAGGATGGGATGGAAGAGAATACAGGTTTCATCCCCTGGGGCCTATGATACGTGCTTAACTCACGAGTGGCAAAGCCGCAGGTGTTTTATTCACATCACCCTGTGTTGTGATACATAGACTCCCAGATCACCTTAACAGGAGGCACTTATTAGAGAAAAGACCTGCAAAGTACAGGTGCACGCATACACTAAATACATAAATATTCAGGTTTCTACCCAGCTTGTGTTCCAGCTCCGTTATCTTTGTTTACCAGGGACTACACTCTGCATAGCATATGGAGCCATCTAGTGACCGAATAATATACTGCATGTAAACAGATCATTACAATCCTGAGTCCACCCTGATAAAATTTTCAATCTGCCACCATGGATTTTGCAGAAAGGCGGTTAGAGATTTTTTATTTTTTTTAAAGTGGCTCTTGGCACTATTTTCCCCTCATCTTTCCACCTGTAAAACCTAAGTTTCTTGAACACCATGCGTCAAATATCGCTGGGCCTGTTGGAGCTTCCGCAGGGAAACTGGACCTTCCCCTATGCTATAACGCTCCGGTTTCAGCGCAATGCCTCACATATGCTAGAATCTGACCCATCCGCAGCCAGGGTCATTTTGAGGAGAATTTCCACATTTTGGTTGGAAAAGAGGAAATATTTTTTTTCTGGCAGGTGACTTTTTAAATGGCTGCTCCCGAAGCTGCAATATTAAAAGCGGGGATGCGATGGGGGGCCCGCGCAGGGGCAAGGAGTCAAAGACGCGCCATATATGAGCTCAATAATGTTAAACACATGGCTCTGCACGGCTCTTGCCTGCAATGATAATCTAAACCACAGGACCCAGAGCTGGGAAACACCTGTTCGATCATCCAGTCCCAGATCCCTGCCGGGATGTGCTGAGCAAGTGCTCGGTTTGGCTTGATGTTTGTGTAGCATGCACATAGGTGGGGGAGACAGGAAATGCCCTTGATACTTTGGTTGCTCGTGACTTTTGCCGCGGCTTTTGCACCATATGGACCAGATTTTTCCAAAGCGCTTCAAGTCAGATTTTTTCAAGGCTTGGCACCTGTGCTCAGGCCCAGATTTTTCCAAACAGCTCCGTTCCCATTCAGGCATCTGAACACCAGCCAGATTCTCAGCAGCGATCGAGATCTAGTAGCTGTTGGGCCAGCTTTTGTTCTGTGATGGTGCTGCAGGGGGTCCTGGTTCGACTCGGAGTATTATGGGTTGGAGCCATGCTCCGCCCCTCTCTTATTTCCTGCTTAGTGAATGGGAGTCTTCACCCCCCGCCCCGATCCAACCCTCCCCTCTGTTATGATGCAGTTCAACACAACGACAGGTTCCCAGCCTGCAGGCCTGAGAATAGGCCTGGTTTTGCTGCAATGAGCTGTCCCTGGACACAAGTTGCTGTCTTGGCTATTGGCCCATGACCTCTTCGGGGCAGGGACTGTCGCTGCATCTGTGGGGCCCTGATCTTGGGCGCGGTGACAAGGTGCTACCGGTAATACACCCCGGAAAAATAATCTGTGCTGAGACAGCCTATGAGAAATGGTGACACACATGACTTGCAGCAACTGAATTCTCCTGGAGTGATAGCCTGGCTCCATTGTAGTCCATGGGAGTTTTGACACCGGGCCGGGAATTATAGCAAACGTGATCCTACCACAGCATGCTTCTCGTTCAGACCAGCCTTGCCTAAGCACGTCTGATGTCCCTGTGAGCCAGATTTCCAACACCCACAGCTGGGGCCAGAAGCCCAGGGACGCTCTGGGAGCGGAGAACTTCAGGAAGTCCCAAACTATGGGTGCTGAGTGCATGAAAAACCTTAGTGTCCCTCGCTAGCACGTGTTGGGGGATGTCTCAGTTGGTTCCCACTGCTGGTAGGGTTGGGGATAACTCCCCGTCAGGGCTGACCTCCCTCCCCCCCGCCAATAGCAGGGTGTGCAAGTGAAGTGCAAGCGCGCACACATGGTGTCTCTATTCTAGGGGAGTAACTCTAAGATCCAGGGTGTGTGTGTGTGTGTGTGTGTGTGTGTGTTTGTTCATTGTGTTCCCTACACTCCCATTCACCCCCACACCCTCAACTCTCCCTCCCCATTCTCCTCTATGTTGTTTTCCCCTGCCTCTTCCACACAAGCCCAGGCAGCCTCCTCCTTTGGCCTGGAGGGGAGCAGAAGGGCTTGCTGACCTTTAACCCCTGTGGTTTGACAGAGGTCACCGGCCCCATCTGCGAATCGATACCAGGGCTACCACTTCGGGGGGCTTCTTAAAGGCCCCGGTCCCTGTTCAGCTGCAGCAACGGTACAACCCCTCCCAGTTTTGCTGCGGTGTGTTGTATGATGACCCTTGGTGTTGCCTGGTTAGCCAGAGGTTGTGTGCACTGTCAGGCCTCCATCAGAGGGATTGTCGGGAGTACAAGGAGGATGCACGCACAGGTGTGTGCATCTGACAGTTCACAGTCTGGGTCCTTTGAGACAGATGGGAAGAGGCAGCTGGGGGACGGGAGACCTGTCTCATTCGGGGCTGTTTTTGTTCAGGTCTCTGGCCTGTGCCATGCAGTGGGTCAGATGAGGTGATCGCAATGGTCTGGCCTTGCACTCCACGAATACTGCAAGCTGTGGGGGTCGCCATGGGAGCTGGTGGGAGGCTGGAAGCCCACGGAAGGACCAGGCCCTAGACTGGGAGCAGGGAGAGAGAGAGAGACAGGCAGGCCTGGCTGCTGTTGTCTGCGAAGGGCACTTCAGCAAAGAGGGCGCCAATTCCTGAGTGAAAAGCTCCTTGCGCTGCTCCTGTTTCTTCCTCACCTGCCCCTCTCCCCCAAGCGAAGCCTGGAGTGTTTCTGAAGGGCCCTCGGAGGCGGATCTGTGTCATCACTGGGCCTTTTATCAGGAGCCCTCCAAATGCAGAGCTGGAGCCGGAGTGGCCATTAGCCCGGCTAACCGGGGCCTTCCCTTTAATCTGGATGGCGGCGTTGCCGAACTTACCTCTGCTGCTGCGCTCCTAATGAGGTGCTCCCGCGAGCGCCGCTGGGCGCAAATGGCTGCCCGGTGAGCTCCATCAGTGACCCGGGCTAGTGCTTAAGTGCTTAACAGCAGGTCTGTAATGGATCTCGCCAGCAGCACGGCTGGCCCTCTCATCAGGAGCGAGCCGCGCCGTTGAGACCTGGGTGTCAGCACTGGCTTGGAGCCTTCTCCTGTGTGCGTGTGTTTCCGTGACGTCGCCAGGAAACACTTGTTTGTACATGAGTTTATATAGGCAGGATGTGTGTATGAGATCATATGTGTGTGTGAGAGAGAGAGATCATCTGTGTGTGAGATCAAATGTGCGTGTATATGTAGTGAGTGTGTGAGAGCGCGTGAGATCATATGTGTGTATATGTAGTGAGTTGTGAGAGATCATATGTGTGTGTGAGATCAAATGTGTGTGTATATGTAGTGAGTGTGTGAGAGATCGTGTATGTGAGATCATATGTGTGTATATGTAGTGTGTGTGTGAGATCATATGCGCATGAGAGAGCGATTGTGTGTGTGACCGTGTGTGTTAGAGATCATACATGTGTAAGAGAGAGATCATATGCATGTGAGATCATATGTGTGTGTGTGTGTGAAATCATACATGTGAGTATACAGTGAGCGTGTGTGTGTAAGATCATGACTGTGTGTGTTTGTATATCTGTATATATGTAGTGAGTGTGAGGCACAGCTGTGTGTGCGTGTATGCAGAGTGAATGTGTGAACTGAACTATGGAGTTACCCCACATTTAAGGTTGTAGCAGTTTCTTTTTAAGAGCAGATTTTTTTTCAGCAAGCTGTAAAAGGCACATGGATGCACAAACTGCCTTGAAAATTCATTGGCCACATGAATGTCGGGGTAGAGTAAATGGTGAAAAATTGGGATCATTTGACTGAGGGGTCCTGAGATACAGTGTTTTTTTAAAAATGCCTGGCTCTTAACCCTTTTTTACTGGCTGTTTCATACTCTGCAGGGTGTGTGTATTAAAGAGGCAGAGCGACCAACTCCATAGCTAAGGCTGTGTTATGCTTTCCACTTAGGCACTGGCAAGGCACTTAAGCATGGGCCTAACTTGAAGCCCATGAACCAGCCTATGGGCTTTAGGTGCTAAAATTTGCTTAAGGCCTTTGGATTTGTTGCACATGTTAGTGCTTCAGGCAAAGAAGCCTAAGGGAGCAAGATGTTCAAATTTCCCCTCGGCCCCTGAACCTCCTCTGAAGACCCCCAGCTTTAATCTTCCAAGGGGTAGCGGGGGATCCGCTGACACAGAGCAGTTTGCAGGACTGGCACCTAAGTCTGGAAATTTCCCTCCATCAGGTTTTTGGCTCACCTGATTCCTGGCACTTGCTGCAGGAAAATTCCCTGCAAACAGCTTCTCTGGTGGAGTGTTCTCAGCTCCCAGCCCTGCCCTGGCTCTAGCCAGCAGGCTTAGAGGTGGCAGAGCAAATGGGCAATACCCCAGCTCACTTGTCTCTAGGGTTATTTTGAACCTCCTAGGATATGTAGTGATCACAGGTGGGTGAGGACTTTGGCTCTGTGTTTTATTGACAGGCACCGTGGTCCAGTAGGTAAGGCACTGGGAGTCAGGACACCTGCATTCTCTTCTTGGCTCTGCCACCGAGCTGCTGTGTGACCCGGGGCAAGGCACACCCCTGCTCTGGGCCTCAGTTTCCCCTTCAACCTTTTGTCTATTCAGACTGTGAATAATACCCATCGGAAAGGCAGTGGATCGTTTGCCCTCTGCCCATGGCCCATTCTGACCAGCTCACTGCAAGAACCCAACCGCCGGCCCTTGGTGCTACTGCTGCTGTTTTTTTTAAATTGTCCACATGCTTGGTGGTGCTAGGTGGAATCAAACATCATGGAGGCAGAGAGTGTGGAGTCTCACATAGACAGCAGAGTGAGGGGCTGGCAGTCCTGGCGGATGAATACCCCCATGGCCTGATTAATATTTTCATTCTCTCCCAGCCAATGGGGGTGGAAGAGCTGGCGCAGGTGAAGAGGCCACACCCCTGACTGCCCAGGGGGATGGAATGTTCTCTTGACCGCCCTGAACCCAGCAGCATCTACCTTGCTAAAGCACTTTTTAAAATCCTTTTAAGAGGCAGATTGGGGCCCACGTCCCCTAATACCTGCAACATTCTGCTCCTAAGTGACTTTTGAAAAGGAGAGTGATGCTCCTAAATCACTTAGGGGCTTTTGAACATTTGACCTTGAGCTCCTAAGTAACTTAGGGTTTTTATTGTGTTTTTTTTTTAATGTTACCTGCAAGTCTCATCTTTGATCAAATCAATGAATGTTGACATGATCCTGGAGTGAAAAGTGGACCGTTTCTGTGCTGTTCTGAGTTTACCTGTTCAGGACAAGCTGGAACTATGAGCCAGACAGGTCCCACGGGGTCTGGGTGTCGTAAACACCCTGGCTCTTATTGATTGAAGTGTTCTCCTACTAGCTTTTCTATGTTACCATTTCTGATATCTGCAGCCCATTTTTGAGCTCCTTTGCAATCTCTGAATGAGAAGAGCTGGGGGCGGGGAGTGGTTGTTATTATGGAACCAAAAGGAGACATCGTTCTCAGTAAATTGTGCAGCTCTGTCACACGCATGTGTCACCTTACACGAGGAGTGAAAGAGTTAACAATTTTGATGTTTAAATTCTTATAACTGGGCTGCTGAGTTAACCCCTCAGTGCGATGGATGGGGCAGTCCACACCTCTTGCTGCTTTTGTCCCAGGCTCTTTGCAGGCTGGATGACCCTCCTGTGTCAGGTCCACCTAGGTCACCTTGCACTGACCTATTTGTGTGGGTGTCTACACTTAGACTGGTCTACAGCGACACAGTAAAACCACCTCCCCAATTGGCCCTGAGCCATGGTTGACTTGCTGAGATTGACGCAATGTGAGCATAGGTTCAAGAGACCAACCTTTTAGAGTTACACAGCCAGGGAAGGGTTTTCTGACCCTAGCTGGCTCTTTAATCTAGCAGGCAAAGGCCCAATGGGCTTCCAGGGTTGGTAATTGAAGTTAGATGTACTCAAATCAGACCTAAAGCACCACATTTTAACATGGATGGTAACAGACCATTGGAACAACTTCCCTAGGGTCATGGTGGATTCTCCATCCCCTGCAGACTTTAATGCGGCTCTTCTGACAAGCTGTCCCCAATTTTGAGTGCTGAGCACTTTTGAAAATCAGGGCCTCGGCCACCCAGTCCCTTGACCCCCTTCTGCTTATGTCCCTGTCTTATGCCTGGGTTCTGTTCTGAGCAAGAGCTGTACAAATCCGGAGTCACCCCTTTGCCCTCCAGTGTCCCGGGGATTCTACTGTGCCCCATGCATTCCTCAGGGTGCATCCGTTAGGTGCTGTCCCCTGTGTTCTCGCGACCAAGCGAGACAAATTCGGACTGGAAATCCGGCGGAAACTCTGAACAGCCAGGGAAATTAACCTTTGGCTCCTCTTCCCCCAGCTTGTGGTGGGAATCGTTAAAGCCAGGTGAGCTGTTTTTCTGAAAGATGTGTCTAAACATGAATTATTTCAGGGAGGGTCTCCAGCCTGTGGTGCCGGGCCTTAGAATTGATGAATATCTGAAAAAGAAAGCGTGCAAAGGAGAAGAGGGCGTGGATAGCCCAGAGATCTCCCCATCTCCCTGGATAAACATACATGAGTTGTCTGCCAACCGCAGCAACAATATAGCCTAGGACTAGATCTTCAGCAGGTGTAAACTGGAGCCGATCAGGCTACGCTGATTGGCACTGAGGAGCATTTGGGCCTGGCAGCATGGCGAGCCAGGTGCAAAGGCACCGTCGGAGGAAGTGTGTGACCTGACAGAAGCCAGGGAGCCCTCCGGAAAGCCTGGTTCCTAAGGAGTTAACCCACTTATCCCTCCGGCCCAGGTTCAGCGCAAGAATCTATCAAGGAACCACAAGGAAGAGTAAAAATGGATTGGGGATGGCTCATCGCTGCTGTCCATTTATTATCTCCACAATCAATAGGCCACTTCTTGGAGACGGCCAGGTCAGATACAGTTGCTAGGAGACTGCAGCATCGAAGATGGGGGCGAGTGTATTGGGCAGGCAATTGGGAGGGCAGAGGTCACTAGAGCTGGGGGTCGGGGAGCGGGGGAGGGAGGAGGGCTCTCTGGGCTCTGTGAGGTGGTATTAAGGGGAAAGGAGGGGGTCAGATTGGCCTGTCATCAGAGTCAAGGGGCAGATACTGCCCCTAAAAAGGGCAAGAGGGAGGTGGTGGCAGTGGGGGGAATATCTCTGACCCTGGCCAGGTTGCCAGCCACTCCTGGGCTCCTGGTGCAGCTAGGTGCTGGAAGATTGGGGTTCTAGTCCTGGCTCCATTTGCTGGCTGACTTTGGTCAAGTTATAGCCCTGCTTTGTGCCTCAGTTTCCCAATTTTGTTAAAGGGGGATAGTGCTTCTGGGCTCCTTTTATCAGCGGGATAGCCATGTTAGTCTGTATCCACAAAAACAACGAGGAGTCCATTGGCACCTTAAAGACTAACAGATTTATTTGGACATAAGCTTTCATGGGTACAAAACCCACTTCAGAGGCATGGAGTGAAAATTTCAGATAGAGGCATAAATATATCTTGGTACATGAAGAGAAGGGAGTAACCTTACAAGTGGAGAACCAATGTTGAAGGCCAATTCAGTCAGGGTGGATTTGGTCCACTCCCAATAACTGATGAGGAGGTGTTAATATCAAGAGAGGGAAAATCGCTTTTGTAGGGAGCCAGCCTCTTCCAGTCTCTGTTCAAGATGGCGTTAAATTTGCAAATGAATTGTAGCTCTGCAGTTTCTCTTTGAAGTCTGTTTTTGAAGTTCTTTTGTTGAAGGATGGCTACTTTTAAATCAGTTATTGAGTGTTCAGGGAGATTGAAGTGTTCTCCTACTAGCTTTTCTATGTTACCATTTCTGATATCTGCAGCCCATTTTTGAGCTCCTTTGCAATCTCTGAATGAGAAGAGCTGGGGGCGGGGAGTGGTTGTTATTATGGAACCAAAAGGAGACATCGTTCTCAGTAAATTGTGCAGCTGTGTCACACGCATGTGTCACCTTACATGAGGAGTGATAGAGTTAACAATTTTGATGTTTAAATTCTTATAACTGGGCTGCTGAGTTAACCCCTCAGTGCGATGGATGGGGCAGTTCACACCTCTTGCTGCTTTTGTCCCAGGCTCTTTGCAGGCTGGACGACCCTCCTGTGTCAGGTCCACCTAGGTCACCTTGCACTGACCTATTTGTGCGGGTGTCTACACTCAGATTGGTCTACAGCGACACAGTAAAACCACCTCCCCAATTGGCCCTGAGCCATGGTTGACCTGCTGAGATCAACGCAATGTGAGCATAGACACTGTATGACCTCTGTCAACCCTAAAAGTCCTCCTGCAGCTGTCCCACAATGCTCTATTCCCTGCAGCAGTGGTTTCACTGGTCACAATTGGGAACTCCTCTGCCCAGGGGTCATGGAGACCAGAAATACCCCTCCCCACTTTGGACACCCTGTGTATATTTGAAACGCCTTTTCCTGGTTGCCCAGCTTGGGGATCTCACCTAGCAGTTCTCCTGGTGTGCAACCGCCCAGCCAGGCAGGCCGGCTCCCTCCATCTGCCTGTAGTAGAATGGGGGAACAGATCTCCTGGGACTGTAGACATCACATCTTTGCAACTGTAGCACCTAGGAACTTCCTCTGTCTGTTGAAATGATAAGGCAAGATGCTAGAGAACAAGCTAGTAGCTTCAGGGAGGTGCCAGAGGCAGAGTCTAGGTGCACGCTAGCTGTTTCCGGGCCCTGTCTTTAGGTTGTTTGGAAACCAATGTATTAAGAGCAAAGCATGTCTGTCAACTTGTGGTACCTTCAAGTGACTGTATTAAGGGCGGGGAACAGTCCTAGCAAAACTCTTGGAGAGGGATGCATCTTAGATCAGCCTTCCTATAACACAAACACAGTGGAAATGACAGAGGCCTTTACAAAGATCCCTGCTCATTACCTGCTCGTTCAGTAACTGCGAGCGTACGTGGGGCAAAAAGTCAACAGCTCCTGCTGCTACCGGTTAGACCTGGAGTTTTATTTCTGACTGCGAGTGCAAAGGGGTTTTTAAAAGCTATCGAAGAGGCAATAGATTGATGATCCTTTAATTAAGCAAACAGCCCAGCATGGAGATAATTTAGGATCCACTTCGCCTCACTCAAGGAATCCTACAGATTTCAATGGGACACTCAGAGAATGTGTTTGGACATCCGGAGCTGAGAGTGTGTCTACACTGCACACACTAATCCCCAGTTTGTGGGACCTGGGCTTGTGGACTTGGTGTTTCCCAGTACATGTGTGAGCATCCACACTACATTGTAAACCTGGGTTACTGGACCTGTGCCACTGTGTCCATACTGCACTAACCAGTAGGTCTACAGAGGATGCAAGCTGGGGATTATTATTATTCAGGCAAAACTTCCATGAACATCACTGGGAGTGAGGACTGAAGCCCTGATTCTGCAAAGCTCCTAAACAGGTGCTTAACTTTAAACCCTCATTCCTGGGTTTTGTAACTGGACAGTGAAGTAATTTGACCCTGGTTGCAATGTCTCATAGAAAAGAGTTAGCCCAGAAAATAATGTGCCAGCGTGTTATACACAACAAATGGCCCTTTGGTACACATAGCTTGCCAATGGACAAGGTGAAGTGACCTAAATGGGAATTGATACTTTATCTTTAGTTTAAGTATTAACACCCATTCTCTTATTTTCTTCCCTATTAAGGCATAAAAGCTCTCTCCCCGGGTGGTTTATGGTCATTTCACTTGGGTTTATTTTTCATTCAGAGCTTTATCCAATTATTATACCCCATGAGAAAGGGCAATTCATCCTCCCAATGTATTTTTTTTCCCCTCCAGTATTTTTTTTCTTGGAGAAACAAACATAAAAAATGTTGCACAAGGATTTATTCTTATGGATCATGTGTATTATGGCAGCACTGAGCGATCTGGATCAGGGCCCCATTGTACTAGGGACTATTGAAATGTGACACAAAGAGTCCTTGCCTCAGAGATCTCACAATCTAAAATTTACTTTAACTTTCCTGGCATATCTGACTAACCTTCCTTAAAGCGCCAGATCCTAACAGGGTGGAAGGAATGGCTCTTTCTTAGCAGAAACTAGTAATAACCCAGAGTTGATGCTCTCCCATTGTAGTTCATCCGACCATCACACCCTGGGTTTGCTTGTCTCCTTGATTATTTTTTAAGCTCAGCCAATATTTCATACTTATTTTATTAGAAAAATCAACATTTTCCATGTGACCTTTTTCCCTCTAGGGAGAGGCGAGTAAACTCTGCCTAGCAAACTCATTGAAAAATCAAATGGGGTTAATCAGAAATTTAATGCTAGGTGGGTTTCGCACACCATTTGTAAGGATGCACGCGCATACATCTGAAAATGTGTTAGGATGAACTAGCAAAGAATAAATCTGGATTTTTTCCATATGTTCTGGGGCTTTTAAGATGGTGCTCTGAGACTGACCAGATCCTTCAAACTCAGCTCTGAGAAAATCCCCCCGCTTTTCCCCTCCCCCGCAAAATACCATCAAAGAAAAACCTTTCTAGCTCCAGCTCGCCCACTGGAAATGCTCATATCTGGTTTGGGAATAATTAAATTGGATTGTCAAATTATCCTCTAAAGATTATTTGTTTTCATTAGCTGATAGGAGCTGGGTGTGCTGGGGGAGGGGGAGCTTTGGGAAGCGAAGGGATGATCATTTCGGCTTTTCTGATTGAATCTATTGATTGGAATCTCTGTTCATTAACATCTTGATTAGCCGGGAGCTGGGCGGGTGTGGGGGAGAGATCCACGGAAGAGAAGGGACAGTTTGGGAAAGAAAAGGTGGATTCATTTCATGTCAAATAACTGGCAAAGACAAGCTGCGGGAGGAAGGAGAAACAGAATATTAGGAGCCAGGAGAACCAGCCATGTGTCTAGGAAACCCAGGGAGGCGAAGAAGCGGAGGTGAGATCGTGGGAATTTCTGACGAGTATGTAGCAGGAGACAGCTGCAGATTTCTGGATCCGTGTGAACCACGGGGGGGAGGCTGGGGGCGGGACCCAGGCTGGACTAGCAGGAACCTAGCCACACATTCAGCGTTTGATAGAGATTCTCGCTCCTTCCCCAGTTTATTCAAATGGGAGGCGGTGGAAACTTTGGGAGCCCGCTGGGATTTGTAAGTTTCTTCTTTTCTGGAAGATGCGGGGCGGCCAGTCTGAATTCCGCCAGGGCTTTTAGGGGGTAGCTGTGAGTGTCCTCGAAAATGGATGGCTCGGGTCTCTAATCGGGGGGCGGGACGGAGGGGATTCATCAGAGAGCTGGGGATGAGGGGAAAGGTTTGGCTGGAGAGCAGACTGTTCCTATGGCTTGTACATCACACACACCGGGCGTCTGGCTCCTTCCCACCCGCCCCTTCCCTGGGCTGCAAAGTACCTGCTCCAGCAATTAGCCTGGGTTTTTACTCCCGCTGCTCTCTAGCAGCCTGATTTTGCTACTTTGATAGGACAAAGACAGGGAATGGAGGAAGGTTTGTCCCACTCCCCTCCTGCTTCCTCCTTGCGCTAGTGGGAAAAGGGTTTTATTTTTTCCAAAATTCCCTTCAGTGGTGAGCGTAAAAGAAAACCCCACAATTGCTGCAACTCCTCAGCTCTTTATTTTGCAAGAAGTTGCAATCTGATTCCTATATAGAACACCCCCTTTTAAAAAACAATTCCCCCTCCCCCCCCCCCAACTGGGCGTCAGAGCAGACCTGCTAATAGGCAGCGATGGCTGCATTTAATGGTGACGTGTATTTTCCTTGCAGGAAGTTGTACTGTAAAATCTCAGTTCCCCCCCCCACCTTTGTATTTCTTTTAGCGTGACCCTCTACGCCCCTCCCACGAACCACAGTGGTCATGTCAATATCAGCGGGCCTCTTGGGGTTAAAATGCCACCTGTTCCGGCTCCGCCACCTTTGCGTTCAGCACTGATGAGTGGGGCGCTGCGGTTTGATTGCTCCTAATCTGAGCACAGACTCTCTTCCCCCGTTCACCTGGGAAAAGATCGAGCAGCGCTTTTGTTGGACCAAACTGTAATTTTTTGGGGGGGGGGTGTGGGGGCGGTGGAATACACCTAAAGAGATCTTAATCTAGCAGAATATCTGGTTTCCTGCTACAGCATCGGTGCCATGGAATCTAGGCAGCTGTCCTGTATACACAACATCGGAGAAAGAAATTAACCACAGAATGATCGATAAGAGAAACACAACACATGCGTAGTTCACTCAGGGACCATATGTTTGATGCCTTACACCGAATAAAATCGGGATGATTCTTACAAAATCTGCATTCTCTCCCCCCCCCCCAAATTCAACTGGTAGATTCAATCCCCCCACACCCCGCTTTTTAGCAAACGTACTGATTGGTGGGGAGGAAAAACAACCTGGCTTTAAACTACATTTCTCACCTACGCCTAAAAGATGAAGGGCGGGGAACCAAGGATCTAAACTGTTCCATTAAAGTTTCCTAGTTGTTTGTTGTTTTTTTAAGTGGCTTTTCGGGGAAAAAAATAAATTGGCTCTCACTATTAAAGATGGAAATGACCGGCTGTTTTTTTAAAAAAGTGTCTGCGGTGCAATATTGTGCTGCAGATCAATATACAGGATGGAAATCAATGGGGAGGGGAAGGGGGGGGAGCCAAAGGGCTCTCACTAGCCGGTTAGAAATGAAAAAGAATAAAAGCAGCCCATTCCCTGACTCAGATCTTCTCTCTGCAGTACCCTGGAATGATCAGCACACAAGACCCTGATATAGGGGTTCGCTACAATGAACCCTATTAAGAGGTTTTGCTCAGGTCTCCTATAACCTTTAGCTTCCCCTGCCTTCAAGTCATAGCTGAAGCATAAGCCCCCTTTAGCCCTCCCTCCCCCCGCCACAAGCAGCCACATAAATGGTCTTTCTGAAGGATCTAGTGAAGACAACAACACAAAATCCCTGTTGATCCCTTTAATGCAGCACTGATATTACAAAGAGGAGAAAATTTGCACCAAGTTGATTTAAAAACCACTAACTGTCTTCCCTGCAATTTTAAAGCAAAAAGCAGGGATGGGGGGCGGGGAGAGAGATGGATTTTTCAACAAATTATTGAATAAAAGTTTTGACAATGCTTAAGAGGTTTGGTTAAAACAAGAAGAAAACTCCCCAATGAACGCGGAATTTTTGTCATCTCTGCCCTTGTTAATTTCACGCTCATTAAGGGATACTTTATTACAATATTCTATTGATCAGATTTAAACAGAATCCAAGAGCCATGGGCTCCTCTGTAATAGCGTCCAAATTAAAGCTTAACCCAATAAAAGTGGTATTTATTAAGAAACGTAAAATACTGTAAATGCAAAATGATTCATAGCTGGGGCTGATATTTCACCTCCTTGCTGTCAGGAACTTGATCCATAGCATGGCAAATATAGGAATGTAATTCAATTTCCTTCCCTGCTATTTCCTTTATCTGTAAGGTAAACTACATTGGGGAATAGTCCAGGGAATAGTTTAAATAATGTTGATTACATTAAATCAAGTTAAATTCTCCTTTTTTTACTTACAGCCACTTTTATAGCCCTCTAAAGGTTAACAGCTTATCATATTTGTAAAAAAATTTCCCTGACTTCAAGATAATTCAGTCTGCTTTTTATTAGGGACTTTAAATGGAGAGGAAAGGAGCTATACTAATTTTCTCTCTTTATTTTTTTCATTTGTGGATGTGTCGTGTTATAGTTACATTAGGTCTGAATGACCAGGATTAACTTTCCCCTCTTTGTACTGAGAGATCTTTTCTTGGCTTATGGAAAAGCCCGTTTAAGCAAAGTTAATATTTTTCTCCTCTCAAATAGTTTTATTTTTATTATTTAAAATACTAAGTGTTTATCTGTCTTCATTATATAGAGAATATTCTGTATAGCTTGAGTCCATAAAGAGCTGAATAATCAGTCAGATCTCTATTGAATCAGATACACAGAATATATGTGTAATTACAACCACTTTACATTTTTCAACTGATAATACCAGTAACCACTGACAATCAGATGGTGTTTCAGATTGTTCTTGTCTGGTACTTTAATTCTACATTTCATCTCCTTTAACTGCTGTGATGTCTCACTGCAAAATGGGCAGGACGGATTCTGATCTCGTTTACACAGTTGTAACTCCACCGACTTTCCTGAAATGGGCTCACAGTGTGTCAGAAACGCACACACCCCTCCCCCGGGCTGCTTTAAATATTGAGTCATGTTAATATTTGTTTACCAGGGCAGAGTGAATTTCTGAGTCTTTCACTGGGTAGCTATTTCATGTTTGTTTGTAGTTGAGGGGGCTGTCTCCCAAAATCCTGTAGAACTTTGATTTTTTGTTGATGAACTTTTTATTTTTAAATTTCTCCTTTTAAACAACCCAACTTGTCAGTTAACTACCAACTTGCCAAGTGGTTTCATTGTGTCCGGCTGGATTTGTTTATTGACTGGGCATAGTTGTTAAGGGGAAAGTATTTTATAGAGGTTTCAGCATAATTCCCAACGAGTTGGCATTTGTTGGAAGGTTACTTAAAATGAGTAAATGCAAAGACCTCAACTAGCTTTGTAAAGTGAATATTATTTGAGAGACACTGAGATGATTTTTTTCCCTTTTGAAATTATGTCTTACGTCAATGTCCCTGGATGGGCGTGAAATTTGAGGTATAGATGCATGGGCATCCATATAGGTGCATTTGTGTGTGTGTATGTATAGATGTGTGTGTAGATTATCACATAGGCACAATCCAATTATCACAGGATGTTTTCTCTCCTTAGATCACTGCCAGTTTGAACATTTGAAGTGTTCGTGGTTAAACATCCATTCAGCTGATCTGGATGTATGTAGTAGACCTCTGAATAAACGCCTCTCTCCTTTGCACCGAGCATTTTAAATAATAAACACACTTACAAGAAACAAACCTCGAACTCTCATTGTTATAACAAGGACATGCCGCGTTCTGACAACTTTCTTCCTTTGCATCTAAAAATGCTAAATTCCTGGTTATTTTGAGCATTCAAAAATATTTTTGGTGATTATTTTCCCCCGAAACGGTGCCTTTTAATTCCTTTAAAAATCTATTCTTGTTTCTTGGATGATTTTTTTCATATTATTTCAGCTTTGAGCATGCTTATTTTTTAAACAATTTGAACAAAATTCCCTAAATACTTTAGGGCTCTCGACACCATCCGTCCCCTGTGGAGGCTAGATCTGACGAACAACAGAAGAAAGTTGGCTGGCTTTTCATTAACCATGTTAAAGTTATTATTTTTGAAAAGCCCTAAAGAGGAGAAATATTCAATTTCTGTAATGCAATTTTCATTTTTAAGGAGGCTAAATTGCATTAAACACAACTTCATTTCCTCGAAGTGACTGATAACAGAGAGCCTGTATCTTCTGCTTAGACGTGGGGGGGAGAGGAGAGCCAACCAAATCGTAGAACAAAGTATTTTGTGTCTTTTAATGGGCCAGGGAAAATATTTCAATATATTCAGTGAAAGGGCCAGTGTTCCTGCCAAACAGCAAATTGATCAATAAAAAGCAATTAATCAACTAAATGGTGTTTTAAACTCTGTTCAGGAGAGCTAAAAACCAAACTGATGAGGGTAGAACCTTTAAGCAGTTGTTTAGGAGACATATACAGTTTCAGGGGAAGTGCTGGAAAACTCAGGAGTGTGATTATTATTTCATAATTAGGTTCCACTGGAATATAGAGAGGGCAACGTTTGTCTCCGCAGTAAAGACAATTGATTGCTATCTTTGAAGTTATTTGGGGGGCGCGATACATTTCCATTCGCAGTATCTCAGTATATTTTAAGCGTCTCAGTCATTTTAAGTTTGATTTTACCACTCTTTACACATTTGAAAAATAAATAGCCACGTGTTTTGGACTATGGTGTGTGTGTTTCAATCTTGTTATATATACTGACATGCCATTTCAAATGATTAAAATAAATATGAGCTGGAAGTCTAAGAAGTCTCTTTTCGCAGAGTTCTGAGCAGAAATAAAGTTAGCAACCTCCTGGGGATCAACCACAACAAAACCTCTTGTTTGGCCATTTTATCATTGGATGAAATGAGACGAAAGTCTGCCGAGAGAGGGGGAAATCTCACTGGCTAAGAGATGCCCCTGCAAAATGTGCATTTCTGGGAGATAACTTGCAGCTTTTTCTGGCATTTCTCTGCTTCTTGGATGAGGAGATCAACCCTGAGCCGAATACAATGGTTGCAGGCAGAAATCTAAACTGCAGCTCCCTCTGAATAAATAAGAGTGAGATCATAGATCTCCAGGTATAAACTGAACCCATTTGATCTCTCTCTCCTGCCTCCCCAAATAATTTAAAAACTCTCCAAACCTGCACTTATTTCATTTTCAGTCGGGGAGGTGGCCGGTCTGGCTGTGAGCGTTTGCTTGGATTACACGCGCTTCTTTACCCAGCTTTATTTCCATGTGGACACAACACCAATCTAGTTTGCGTTCCTGTCTGGAAGCTTCTGCTTAGCGACAGGATTTTTTTAAAGAGGAAGGCGCCTGTAGTTGCTGTTTCCATCCGAGCCCTGTTGGATCTGGGGGATGACTTTGATTTTTGAATATACTGTAAATACTCCCCCACCCCCACCCCGCTTCATCCACACCAGTTCAGCACCTCTGTTCTGGACAGCTCCTTCGAGAGCCCTGTACGAGACCGATCTGTAAAGGCAGGATCCGAGGGAGAGGTCACTTTACCCCGAGGACTGCCTGCAAAAAAACTTTCTTAGCTCAGCACTTGGGGAAGAGGGGGGAATTAACCCCACCCGGGCTCAGACCCCAGCCAGGGAACCGTCTCCGTCTAAACGCGAACTGTTCTCTCTGGAAAATCTGGCGGTTGCTGCGCATCGATTGGCCTCCATGGGGCCTGTTTTGCTTTGCAGCTAGACAGACGCGCAGAGTGCAATTGGAGGGGAGAAAATCCACCGTCCTCCAAACCCATCCCAATAAAACCATTCACCGAGGCTGGGCGTGGGGAGCGGGGTATTGCCTCCCTGGATCAGTGGGTGGGTTTTTTTGGAGCGGGGAGTGTTGGAGCATTTTTGTGGCGCGTCGTGCACTAGGTTGGGTAGCGTGTGCCTTGGCCGGGGAGCTGGGGAAGTCAGGCGGGACTGAGTTCAAGTTACCAGCTGGAACCCAGGCGATCGAGTGAGCCTCTACCCTTGACCTCGGCCGGCAGGGGTTATGAAAGTAGTAGCCCTTAAGCCTCTCCCCTCCCTGCATGGCCGTGAACCTCCCTCCAATACAACACCCGGATCTCTCATGGGTGTAGCCTCTTCCCCTTCTAACAACCCCCACACCCAGACACCAGCTCCCCCGTGTTAGCCCCACAGCAGGCGAGCCCCATGGGAGAGGGTCGTGTGGGCAGGTCTGTGTTTCCCACAGATCTACCTGGTCTGTTTCACACCCACTCCCCTTCTTCTCCGTTCACACTGACCCCACGGGAGCGCGTGCAGTTCCCGGTCCACTCTCTGCCTCCGTCTTATTTTGTTTTAAAATATGGGCTCCCCACCCCCCGTTTAATCCAGAGGCCGGAAATCAGTTGGGGGCGGGGGTTGGACAAGGACAATCAACCCTCCCTCCTTGGACTGGTTAAAATGCAGGGCAGATTATCCAGTTTCCCAGAGCGCCCCTGGTGAGATTTGGGGCTGGGGGAGCAGGGAGTGACACACATCTGTGGAGTGTGTCATCCCTCCGCCACCAAATCCTCCATTCCTCCCCGCTCTTCATTAAACAACCCGTCTCCCCAGTCTCCCCTCTGTAGTCCATCTACCCAGCTCTCTCTTGCACGCCGGTTTGTTAGATGGCTGCATAAGTGCATCGATTACTTTCACGATGTCTCTTTGAGGAAAAGAGGGTAAATGGAGATGTTCCCTGGAACTTAGTCCTTGGAGTTCTCCGGGTTATTTGGAGCCGTGACGGCTCCAGCTGGAGAGCAGGACGCAACGGCTACTGATCATAAGGGAACCCCCCGACCCTGCTTTGCAACTGGAGCTGTTAAGATCCTTTGAGGAAATTGACAACCAGGAACTGATTTCTCTGAGTCCCTGTGTTTGCAGCCCGGACTCCCCTTAGCTCGCCTCTTCTTCTTATTAAAATGCCTATTTGAATCCACTTACTTAGATCAGACAACAGGATCGATCTGCTTCAATGTCACTAGGTGTGGGATCCATTCATAAAGAGGACTAAGATGTTCCCCCAATTAATCTATATACGGCGGGGGGGGGGGGACAGGATAGTTTTTACTTTGTCCAAGGGCCGCTGGTATCTATTTTTGTAATTATTTTCGTTGAAATCATTACGAAAACAAAGGGAGGGGATTTGTTTGCTATATTTGCATTTTCCAGAACATAGATACAGAGAGTTAAGAATATTAGAAGCTGTTAATATTGTTCACAACGCTCGTTATTCTTTAAAAAAAACACCCCACACGTTATTGGCTCCTTGGGATCCTTGCTGGTCGGACAGGAACGCTTTTGAAACGGACGAGTCCAGTTTAATCCACCTTTCGCCTCTGCTGTTAATTAAGTGTCCCCTTACAAAGAAGTGCGAGAGGTTATGAAATTTTCATAGCTTGGGTAGTCATACTTTTTCATTTAACATATAAGCAAGGCAGAGAGGTGAATATGTGTGTGTGATTTATATATTTAGATTCGTATATATCATATATAGATTTTTGTGAGTTCTGTATAATAGAGAAATCAAACATTTAGGAATATGCATTTGCAATTTCTATACTATTTAGATTTTTTATGATCTCCTACATAAGGAAGATAAATCACAAAAACATAAGAATGCACACAGTTGTGTGGCTTTATATAGATTTATAACCCGTGCTTCCACATGGATTCTGTAGGTGGATATGTATAGATTAATCTATATTTATATACAGACTCCATATAGATTATTTGTGATCTCATATGTAAGAGAGAGGCATTACAAAAATACAGGTATTGTACAGAGGAAAGACAGAGATTCCTTGAAATCCACTGTGGACTTCGCTATTGGTTCCACGTGGAAGCCTCTCAGATACCAGGGTGATGGGCAGCAGTGTAAAGCTAGAGAGAGAGGGTGTATTTATTCAAGTGGATAGATAGAAAATAGATGTAATTTTTTGGGGGGTGGGGGGAGTATTAAATATACATTTTAACCCTGAGCCACAAAGTATTGCAACAAACTGCAAAGTCAACATCATCTACATTTCCTCCCCACGCCCCTTTTCGCTCCGTCGTCCGAATTCAAAGCCGGGCCCGATCGGGTTAAATCAGGTTGGTAGCTGATTGCACATCTGTCAGATTTTAGGCTTGGTGACGTGTGAGAAGCAGGAAAGCGGAGTGTTTGCTAGTGAAATCGATGAGAGTAGCTGTGGGCTGGAGTAGGGCAGTATTCTCTGGAGAGAGAGAGAGATCAGTGCGTGTGTGTGTAGCAGACACAAAGAGGATGGGACTGTTTTGAGCTGCACCTATTAAAAACAGAGAGCGAGCGAGCGAGAGAGCTAATCCTCCCCCCCACCAAAACACAGACAGTGGCTAATTGCTGGAGCCTGCTGCTGCTTTGCAAGCACTTTGCTGGAGATCTCCTGGACTGTCCTAAAAGGGCTGAATGATCAGGGAAGAGAAGCCCTTTTCCTCTCCAAATTCTCAGACGCCGGATCTCCTCCGCAGAAAGCTCCTGGAAGTGTGTGTGTGGGGGGTGGATCTGAGATCCTGCTGCTGATTTTCATTTTATGATCGTTGTTTGTTTTTTTATTTTTTTTATTTATATTTTCATATCCTCCTCCCCCACAAATGCCTAGAAAAGGCAGCACCCGGCGGTAGGTAAGCCAGGTTCTTCATGAACTTTCTCACTTTGATGGGGGTTTAAAGGGAGGGGGTGGGGAGAATTCTCCAGCCTCCCTCCTCTCCCCCCCCCCCCCCAATCCATCCAGCACTGAGTTAGAATGTGTCTAGTTTCTGATCCCTTTGAAGGGGGCTTGTTTGTGGGCTGGGGAGAAATGAGGAGCCCTTGTCTTCCTGGGGCCACAACCGAGTCCAGCGGATGTTAGATTTCTCACCCTGGAGACAAGATCTGGTGGCTGAACACATAGGGGACTTCCTGCTTTGCCTGGGCTTCCAGCCCCGCTGATCACGGCAGAGAGGTTTCCTCGGACCCCCTTGGAATCTGGCAAGCCCTTCCCTGCACTCAAGATTAATGAGTGGCGAAGTGGCTAAAGAGAGGATGCACTAGCCCGCAGCCATGAACGTCCAGCTGGGTTTGGAGAACACCGGGGACATGTCCAGCCAGGAGCAGGAGCTGATGCACGGCCAAGGCAGAGCCTTGCACACTGCTCTCCCCCGACCGTCGCTGGTGGCCTCGGTGCTGGACGGCAGCGAGTATCACCGAGCGGAGCACCACCTGGCCACCTCTCTGCACCCGGGGCTCGGCTTCGGTGGGGACTCACCCACCGGGGCCGCCAACAGCTACACCACCTTGACCCCCCTGCAACCGCTGCATGAGAAGTTCCACCACCAGAATCATCATCACCAGTGCTTGCCGGTGGGCAACGTCATTGGGAGCTTCACCCTTATGAGGGAGGATAGGGGCCTGGGCTCCGGCGGTAACTTTTACAGCCCTTACCACAAGGATCTCGGCATGGGGCAGAGTCTGTCGTCCCTGCCCAGCCCGAACCTGACCCCCATGCATAGCTACGGCCCCTCTGCGGGACACTTGGGCAACGAGAAGATGGTGGCGGCCAATAACTTTGACGCCCACCCTGCCATGTTTGGCAGGCTCGACCAGCACTTTTCCAGGGAGCTCTCCCCGTCCCAGAACTCCACCATGGGCTCCCCCAACAGCATGGGCCAACACCACTACGGCCAGGCCGGGCTGGACATGAATTCCAGACCCAGCCAGCCCATCTCCACCCAAACCACCATCCTCTCCAGCCAGCTGGAGGAGATCAACACCAAAGAAGTGGCCCAGCGGATCATCGCTGAGCTCAAGAGATACAGCATCCCCCAGGCCATCTTTGCCGAGAGGGTGCTGTGCCGATCTCAAGGCACCTTGTCAGACCTCCTCAGGAACCCTAAGCCCTGGAGCAAGCTCAAGTCCGGGAGGGAGACCTTCAAAAGGATGTGGCGGTGGCTGCAGGAGCCCGAGTTTCAGAGAATGGCAGCTTTAAGGTTAGAAGGTAAGATATTTTTTATGAGCATGATCCGGAACTGAACCTGGAACAATACAGGGCGGTAGGGCGCTGCCTCTTGATTTCCAAGCGAGAGGGAGAGAGAGAGAGCAAAGGTCACCCGCTCTGTGACTCTGCTAATCTCTTTGCAAACGGGAGGGCCTGAATGAAGCCGCAGTGCATGAATAACGACACCCCGAGCCTTTACTGCTTGGGAATTCGAATCATAACGATTGATTAGAACTTGCAATGTACACGCCCGTATTAGGGGCGATTGGATTGCAAAGGAATTTCCGGAGGCCTTCTCTCTCCTGTATGCCCCTGTATTGTTTCAGGGTGGTTTCAACATACCCATGAGAGGCTTCCTCTTATTTTCTCCACCTGCCTTCTGCCCTTTATGCTGGTCAAGCCATTTTGTCACCTTGCCCTGTAGCCTGTTGCTGCTCCTCGTGCTGCCACAGTGTCATTGAACCTCTCAGCATCCCGGTCCAGATGGAGACCTTGTTCTCAGCGGTTGTGTGCCATATCCCGGGGCGTGGAAGCCTGAGCCAAAGCTGGTAGGATTCAGTGAGCTTTGGATGAGGTCCAAATAACCCTGAAGACAGTGATGTTTCTGGGCTGATGTTGTTATTGTAGGGTTAGTGTGAGGAAGCTGTAGGGGGGAAACTCCACAGATGGACAACTTACGGTGCTGCCCCCTTGCAACAGATGGGAGGGGACGGCCTCTTTCATTGACCAACCCCGCCAGGATTTTCTAAAGTGCGGGCCAGAATTTCAGCTGGTATAAACCAGTGTGACTCCCATTGGCTTCAGTGGTGCAGTCCTGATTTACCCCAGAGTCCTGGTTAGGCAAAGCAGGTTGGATCAATCCCAAGGTCCGTCTCTCCTAGGATCCGACTGGTGCTGGCACCAGATGCTTCAGAGGGTGGTGTAAGAAACCCTGCAGTGATGTGACAACCTGGCCTAGGGGCTTCTCCCCCAGTAGTCTAGATCAGCAGTGTCCAATATGTTCCTCATTAGCCACATGTGGCTAATGGGCTACTGAACTGTGGCTAATGCATGTAGCTTTTTATAATGTGGCTAATAAGAAAAATTCAAAACCACAAGTGTGGCTAGCATTGAATTTCTATTGGACTAGAGCATGACTTAAGTCCCGAAGCAGGAGACTCTTAAGCACGCGATTATTGTTAAGCGAGTGTTTAAGTCCCATTAAAATCAATTAAACAAATATCCTTTTGTAGGGAGGGACTTTGCTGAATTGAGGCTGGTTGAGGATTTGACCCTTATCCAAAGCGAGGCTCCTAAATCCCTATTCAGGCTCCTAAATAATTGGCCTGATTTGTTTCCCCCCAGCTGTTACCACCAGGAGCTGGTGAGTGTTTCGTGCTTCTGAAAAATTAGACTAGTCATTTAGTGGCCTCTGTCTGGATGTAGGAGCCTAACTTTCATCCTTGGCTTTGAAAAATCTCGGCCCAAATCATGGTGGCTGGCGACCCTTCCTGTCATCGCTGCAGCTCAAGGAGTTCGCATGGCCGCTCAGAATGATTCCTCTTCTTTTCTTTTTCCCCATTTCTCCTTCATGCTTGCGAGGTGCTCCCATCATCTTCAGAAGGGACGGTGCGTTTGAAAGGCCAAGGCGTGGAGGGTGGGGGGTTAAAAGACAAAGCCCATGCGAGGCCCTGGCTGCGCTTCAGGCTCTCGGCCTGGTCCCGGGGAGTTTCCCCCCAGTGAGCAGTGGTTTTGTGTGTCTGTCAATTAAATGCCATGTGACAACAGCTCTGGTCCCATCATATGACACAGCGGGGCCCTGTGATAACAGCCTCGCTTTGCTCGTTAGCTGCTAATGAGGTTGCTGGGAGGCGTACGGCTCCACTGGGAAAGGGGAAACAAAATGGGGGTGGTTGTGGCTGGTGGTAATGATATTTAGACACCCTAGGACTCCTCCGAGTTTTATTGACCTCTCTTAGCAGGAGAAGGAGCAGGCCTGGGCGACAGGAAACAGCAGTGAGCTCAGGGACTGGTTCATAGCGTCGAGTCCCCTGGTGGCTGCCGTGAGCTTTAGATCCGGCGTTTCGTTATTTTCAGAGGCGTCTCTCTCCAGTTGCGCGCTGTGGTTTTCCGTCCTCCGGCTCCTCTCCTTTTACCGTGACCGCGGTGCGAGACGTTTGCAGCGTTTCTTCCTGCCGGGGCTCGTGGGAAAGCAGAGGGCTTCTCTTGGGTGCGGTTCCATTCCCTGGTTTCCCTCGCAAGCACGTCTATTCCTAGGGCTGGGGACAGCAGGGTGGGGGTGACGGTGGGGGGCTGTACTAGGTGCATTTGGCCTTTCCTCACCTCTGATTTCTAGCAGCGACTAAGAAAGCCATTGGCGTGGGGTTCTTGTCCCAGTGCCCAGGCCCTGAGTTAGCACCCAGAAGGCCAAGGGCCAGATTCTGTGATGCCCAGAGCGTGGCAGAGGGGTGATTGTGTTGTCCTGATCCGATTACTGAGCCATGCAAACCGGTGTCCCTTGAACAGTTGGAGCAGCCTCGTGGCTGCTTAACATTGGGCAGCGGCGGCTGTCTTCGATTGTGTCCCCAGCGCTGTAGAAGCGTGGGCAGCCAGGAATGAAGCTGTCCAAGAGGGGTGGGGGGCAGAGAAGGGTATAGAAGGCCCCGCTGCACACCAGCCCCCGGGTTAACCTGGCAGTGATGAATGTCTCTGTGTCGTCAGTTGTGATGACGTTCCTGTGGGCTTGTATTGTGTGATCTGGCCTGTGGACGTGACCCTGATCTGAATGGTCAGCCACGGTCGCTAGGGCAGAGTTGGTTAGCACCAGGGAGTTAGCTGCAGCCCTGCGTTAGCAGTGCTGGTTTGGCTGGGCTAAGAGAAGCATTCGGCTTCCCATCCCGTCAGTGGAGGAGTTGGCTTGGGTCTGCAGGTTTGCAATTCCTGTGCTCCCTGGACTTTCAGGTTTGAACCCCTATAGAACTGGTTCATCTCCACCTTCTGGGAGAGAGACACTGAGCTCCCTTTGGATGAAACCCAGGTCTGTTCTGCATGGATTAGACAACCCGCCTGGAGAACGGGAGTTGCCCTCACAGATTTTAAGGCCAGAATGGATCCATTAGATCAGCGGTGCCCAATACGTTCGCCACTAGCCCCATGTGGCTAATAGGCTATTGAATTGTGGCTAATGCATGTGGCTTTTTTAAAATGTGGCTAATAAGAAAAATTCAAACCCACAAGTGTGACTAGGCAGTGTGGCTAGCATTGAATTTCTATCGGACACCGCTGCGTTAGATCATCCAGTCTGACCTCCTGGAGCACAGCTGAGTTCTAGCATCTCTTCCAGGAAAGCAACCGGTCTTGATCTGAAGATATCAAGAGCGGGAGAATGCACCACTTGCCTTGGCCATCTGGTCCAATGGTTAGTCACCCGCACTGTTAATAATGGGAGTGTTTTTCCACTAGACCAGTGGTTCTCCACCAGGGGTACGCATACCCCTTACGCAACAGCACCTATGTCCCTTTGCCTGCTGTGCCCTTACGCAACAGCACCTATGTCCCTTTGCCTGCTGCCCACCAGGGACTATGCTCATGGGTCACCGGAGGACTTGTGCCCATCAATCCCGCTTGGAGCACTCACGCTGTTACTGGTAGGAAGAGAGCCGCAGGGGGGTCAGGATTGGGGTAAAGAGTCAAGCCCTATTTCAGGAGGAGACTAGACTCCAGCTCTCTGGCTGGGGGAGGCTGCAGTCCGATGGTGCAGGGGAGGGAACTCACCATCAGGAATTTTTGCCAGGTGGGAGAGACTTTTTGCCCAGAGCAACCAGGCGGGCTGGGGGTTCGTGGCAAAATCCTGACTTGTGAAAGGAGGCCCTCCGTGCCGAGGTATTGGGTTTTGCACAGGGATTGTCGTGCAATGTCAATCAGAAGCTTTGCACAGATCCGATTGCGCCACACGCGGTGACACGTTCCCCAGAAAAACCACCCCTGTCAGCAGTTGTTGCTCCCTGTAATAAAGTGGAACAGGACTCCTGGGTTCTCTTCCTCCCTCTGGCATGTGGGGCCCCTGGGGGCGGGTCCTTTCACCTCTCTGGGTTTCAGCTTCCCCCTCCTCTCCAGATGAAGATGGTCACTCATACAGAGGGGATGTGTAGGCTGATCAACGTTTGTAAAGCACTTTGAGGCCCTGGGATGAAAACGGAGCACAGGTTTCGTGCCACACCACTGAGGGTGAGGTGAGGTGAACTTCACCTGGGCAGAATAGAAACGTTTGTATGAAATTTTAAAACCAAACAAAAACTTAATGAGAAAACAGGTTGTTTCTCCCCCAACCCACCCTTTTTAATATAACTTTTCCAGTGCGCTCTGTGCAGCAGCACGGAGCCAGGGCCTGAGAGCCAGAAAATGAAACTGGCTAGACCTAGGTCCAAAGCTGAGTGAAGTGGAAATACAGAGAGCACCCATGATGAAAGTCAATGAGGGGTGTGTGTGTGTGTATTTATCTTATCTTAAGGTTTTATACTATTGCCTGTCACCGTGACATCAGAGCACCTTCCACGTTAAATCAATAGCATGCGCATATTTATACACAAAAAGAGAGAGGGGTTATTTAAATCAGTGGTTCTCAAACTTTTTTTTATTGCGGGGACCACTTGAAAATTGCTGAGGGTCTTGGGGGACTTCATGATCTTTTCAAATGTTGTTTGTACCCTTAACTAACTGTTGGAAAGCACTTTGGATAAAAGAACTATATAAAAAATAATAATAGTTAATGTTTTTTGTTCTACCATTAAAAGCACACAACTCATATTTTAATATCAGGAATCTTACCTTCCTAATGTGATGGATGTGCCCTCTCTCCCTGGCCATGGCAGCCCCTCAGCTGGGGCTGGGAACAGGGCCGGGGGGGGGGGGGGCGCGTTTCTCCCTCTCTGCGGCAACTCCTGAGCTGGGGCTGGGAAGGAGCAGGAGGGGTCTCTCCCTGGCTGCCACAGCCCTGGAGCTGGGGAAAGTCGCCTCTTTCTCTGGCCACCACATCCCTGCATGTCCCAAATTCTGCCCCCATCTTCTCACCCCACTTCCCCTTCCAACCTACCCCGCTATTCCCTTCAAGGCCACCACCTCCCCTTACATGTGCGTCTTCTCCCGGGTCCAGGCACCCAATTAATAGAGCCACGCCTGCATGGTGGGTGGCCCTTCATTCTTGTGTCTGGCTGCCCAGGCGTGCACTTTAGAGGGAACTGTCCGCGGACCACAGTTTGTAAACCTCTGGTTTGAATAAATTTAGGTGCTGAAAAATGCAATGGATTGAGTTTCAAAAGTGCCCACCTGCATGATCAGGTGCCTAAAAACCTTTACAAATCTGTCCCCAGGCCTTTTTAAAATATGACAAATGAGTTTTGCACAAGCACCTGGCCCCATGGGGTATGACAGGGGCTCCTAGGTGTGATCACAATACAAATAGTCAGTAACAGGTGCCCCGGTTTTCAGATGCCCATCTTGAGACCTGGTTTGCGGCAGGTGGGAACGCAGGCCACTCTAAGACGTCTTCCAAATTCCTAGTCCCTTCTGAAAAATTCTCGGCCTTACGCAGGTCCCTTTTAGTACAATCAGCTGTTACCATACTATGGGATGGCAGGGAAGGTTGTTTGGTTTTTTAAAAATTGATTTCACTTGAAATGAGTCTCTCTTTAGTATAACGAGATTACTCCTATTGATTTGAAACCGGGTCCCTTTACAGCTATGCGGCAGACACACAGGGTCCAGTCCGGCTCACGCTGAAGTCAGTGAGCATTGTGCTATTGAGTACGATGGTGACTAGCTGTCGCAAGATCCAGCGTCTCGGACTGCTGAGAGCAGCATTGCTGAGTCCACTGCGATTACTTTCAGGGACAAAGGTTGCAGGATTCGACCTGTTGTGCTGCCAACTCTTTGCAGTTTTATTGCGATGCTGTTGGGTTTCCTTAAAGCCCCAGCTCCTGGAGTCAGGTGACTCGAGAATCTTGCCTTGCCACTTACTTCTTTTACTATAATTATTTCTGACCTTTGGAGTTGTCTAGAGAAGCTAGCAAATGTGACCCTTAAAGGCTCCAAGAGGAGGAGGAAAATAAAAACAACCTAGGATTTATTCTAGTTAAAATTCCATGCTTTTTGATGCAATCATGTGATTTTTTTGGAGAGAGGGCATTAACTCATGTCATTTGATTGCTTGGGTGTGAGCAATCCTGACTCCCTATAAATTAATAGCTTTTCTGAAACAGTGGGAAAATTACATCTGGACATCAGCTGAGATCTTATTAATTTAAGGGCCCAATTTCTGCTCCATAAAGTCTTGCCATTGACTCTAATGAGTGCAGGATCAAACCTTTCTAGGCTAAATTTAGAAACAAGCCTTCAGGACTTTCTCTGCCCCTTTCCAAAAGGGAGGGTGATCTGAAATAGGACTCCTAGAAGGACAGCACTTGTTAGGAAAAATACGGTAATACTTAGAGGCCTCTTCTCTGCCTGAAGAATATATAATAAAAAGTCGGCCCACGCTAGACCTTAATGTGCGGTTTGACCTTTTATCTCCAGCTTCCATAGATAAATGTGCTTTGGATTTACAAAAACATACAGTTGTGACAAGGCTGTCAAAGGGGCAGGTACCCTGCCTAGCCTGAGCCTTCAAAAACTCACACTGGTCTGGTGCCTGGGGTATGGGACTGGACTGTCATTTTGTTCCTATATATGTGCAGTGCCTAGCACATGGGTGCTGGGGTTCAGCCAGGCCACTGAACAGGGGTTCAGGAGGTCAAGGATCCTGCCACTGATCCTGGGTGAGTTGCTCCCCCGCTCTGTGCCTCAGTTTCCCCCCCACACACACCCTTTGGCTTGTTTCTATAGCTTGTAAGCTCTTTGAGGTTGGGACTCTCTCTCACTGTAGCAATAGGACCAACTCCAGGATTGGCCCAGCATCCTTTCAATCAACCGGGGTTTTCTCCTCTAAGTGTTCAGGTCCAAGTCTCTGTGACCCAGACATCTTCCTGGGCGCAAAGCTTGATTGTCCTGACTCAGTGGTATTTGCCCCTGCCTCACGCGAGCGAGTTCGCAAGGCACAGGGCTCGGACGGACAGACCCTAATTCTGGAGAGAAACGACCCCCCTGGTATGATGTATCAAGGGGAAAACATCAGTCTAGCTCTGTAACAAATGCACCGGCGAGGTGTCAGTCCCACAAGCTGTTCCCCGCCCTAGAACCTCGTTCATGTTCACCATGCTCGGTGTGGGTACAGGGATCCACACGCAACGTGTAGCTTACTGGGCCGAAGACCCCCATGATTAAAAACCCGAGGCTGCTACTTAACAAACTGTGCTGCAGGGGGTAGTCAAATACTGACTGTTAGGGTTGGAAGAGACCTCAGGAGGTCATCTAGTCCAACCCCTGCTCAAAGCAGGACCAACCCCAACTAAATTATCCCAGCCAGGGCTTTGTCAAGCCGGGCCTTAAAAACCTCTAAGGAAAGAGATTCCACCACCTCCCTAGGGACCCATTCCAACGCTTCACTACCTCCCAGTGAAATACTGTTCCCTAATATCCAACCTAGACCTCCCCCACTGCAACTTGAGACCATTACTCCATAGCAGGCCATTGTTATTTGTATTGGACTAGAGCCTAGAGACCCCATTGTGCATGGACACAGAGTGAGAGGCAGTCTCTGCCCCAGAGAGCTTAGACAGGACAGACGAGGGGTGTGTGTGTGTGTGTGTGTGTGTGTGTGGGAAACCGAGGCACAAAGTGCAGATATCCCCCCTCCCAGAGTCACTCAGACGGGCCCATGGCAGGCCAAGGAATAGACCCAATCTAGCATCTTAGCCCTTAGATCTGAATGGTGAGTAAAAATGTTATGTAATGAAGTTGTAGTAGGATGAGCGCTCTGCTGGGAAATGGGGAGGGAGGCCGCTTTGCGGGGGTGTTGCATGAGGGTATAGACAACCCCCTCCCCCGCTTTCCATGCCAGAGCCTCCAGGCCTGTGCGTTTCAGTGCAGCGATCCAGGCCCCCGGGGGAGTCGGGCTGGCCATTCCGATCAGCCCCCCTTTCCCCCCACCTCCGCCGCAGTGAGGCGCGGCGCGTTCCCTTTGCAGAATCCGCTCCAGTACGTGAGCCACAGACAAAACACGGGGCCCTGCTGCTGCAGAGGAATCGAAGAGCAAGGCTGGGAATCGGCAGCGGGGGCCTGAGTGTGGAAAGCCAGGAGCAGCAGCGGCAGCTGCAATGGGACTAAACAGCACCGGGTGGAAAACTACCAAATTGCCCCTGCTCGCCTTGGAGCCAGGCCACTGATTTGAAGGGGAGCAGCGTGGCGGATGGAAACAGGGGGCCTGATTTCCTGCGCTAATGCTGGTTTGACTCCACTGAGAATCCAAGCCAGAGCCCGCTGAACACCATGGAGCTTTGCCTGTGTAAGACCAGGGAGAGACCAGAACCGGGCACAATCCATCAGCCCTGGCCTTTGGACAGGTCTCTGGATCAACTGCCCTCTGGAAACCCAGAACCAGGTGTGGGGCTTAGCTTGAGCTGCACATCTCTCCACCTCATTCATCTCGCCCCTGCCCTGGGGGAAGCCCTTTCAGGGGTCCGGGGCTGGTCTCCACAACCTGGTCACGAGGGATCCAAAGCTGTTGCCTTCTGATGGCTGCCTTGTGTGCAGCGAGTTGCTGATTCTCAGCCCCTGTTGTTAGAGCCAAAAACATCCAGCACCATGATGATACCCTGAAACGTCTGAATTGAAATGGGGTGGGTGGGAATCTTTGTTCCAAGGCAACTGAACATGTCCAACGAAAGTTGAGTTTTCTAATTCAGTAGTTTTCTGTTAGGAATGAATAGGATTTTTTGGTGTGTGGGGGGGAAGGCTTTGGTGTGGCCCCCGCACCAAAAAATCCAGTGGTCGCTCAGCATTGTTTTGAAGCGTAGCAATATTCCCTGCTGATGCTCTTTGGGGCCGGAGGAGCATCTGAATTCTGCCTGAGGGTCGGTCAGAAGAAATCATGTGACACTAGGAGCTCTGCTTTTCTGGGTCGCCTTCAAATGCACCCAGAGAGCAAACAGTATAACAGCTGTCGTCCTCTTTCACCCTACAAGTTCTTGTGATTGCAGGGTCTTGTAGCACTTTCCTAGCATTGGTTAAGGAGGTCATTTGCAGAAGGGGAGGGTCAGCACCGCCATTTTACAGATGGAGAAACTGAGGCACGGAGCGGGGAGGGGATTTGCTTGAAGAGACACAGGAAGTCCGCGGCAGAGATGGGAAACCCACACCGGCATGGGGGACGAGCCTGGGAATCTTGAGTTCTGTTCCCACATGCGCCAGTTGCTGCTTTTCTGAGAAGTAGAAATGGGGCAAAAGATACTGACTCCCTGTATGTGTGTGGGGGGCACTCTGAGAGTCTTACTGGAAAGGAGCTGCTATCTGTGGTATTATAAACACACTCCTTTCCTGGAGCTGGGACTAGAACCCAGGTCTCCCAGTCTCCTCCTGCTCTAACCACTAGCCGCACTCCCTAGTCTCGTGTCAAAAATTCAAATGAAACATGCATGTTGCTAAGAGACAGAGCGAAGGACTCTTCTCCTGTTTGAATGAGGAGCTGTGCAGTAACCTAGAACACATGGCTGAGGTAAAATCGCAGGTGGTGGAGGGTGACCCTGGGGAGAATGAAGTCTGGGAATTAGCTGGGCTGCACTTTACCATGCTGTGTGTAAATTCCAGCTGGGTGAGCCATGAGCCGGACCTCAGGGAGCCGAGTCATTACCGAGCGGGGAGCGGCTCTAGATTTGATGGGTAGCTCCAGTTAGGCTGTTGGCCAGGTGCAGCGGAGACGAGAGAGGGAGGAAGGCTGGTGCCAGGGTTTAAGCCAAAGGCTGTAACGTAGGAGAAGGACCCAGTTCCTTCTGCCGCCAACTTCCTGACCTGGGCAAGTCACTGGGAGTACCCGCGACTGGCCCGCGCCGACTGACTGGGGCTCGGGTTTGGAGGCTGTTTAATTGCTGGGCAGAAGTTCAGGCTCAGAGCCAAAGCGGTGGGAGGGTCCCAGAATCCGGGCTGCAGCCCGCACCCAAACGTCTACCCTAAGTGTACGTCTACACTGCAGAAAAAACAGCCCCTAAAAACCATGGCGCCGGGTCTCAGTCCCCCATCTACATAATGGCTGTGTGGCCGAGAGGGGTCCCCTCTGCCTTGTGAGCCTGCATCTGTGGGACCAGGCCTCGTGGACTCAGGGTTTCCAAGCGACCCCACTGCATTGTAAACCTGGGTTTGCGCTTGCTGAACCCGCGTCTCGCAGCGTACGGCTGCCCTGCGCAAACCTTCTGGCTGGGGTCTGCGGCTTTAGCTGCGTCCACACTGCAGAATGACAGGCCTTGGATCGGAGTCGCAGCCAGACTCCGGCTCAGACACCCCTCCGAGATGGGCTGTAGGATCTGGGTCCCCAGGGCTTTGCTGACCCACATCAGACTGATTTGTGTGGTGATGCATAGGGATTCAGGTTTGAGCCCTCTTTACAATGCAGTGTAGACGCACCCAGATCTCACTCCTGAAAGGGATTGACATGCTTGACTCTCATCGATTTCAATGGGGAGTTACCTGCCTACGTACTCTGTGGGGCAGGGCTTTAGTCTCTCTATGCCTAGTTCCCCATCTGTACAATGCGGAGAATCGCCTGGGCACCAGATAGACATGGTGCGGATGCAGACTGGCGAGCAGGGCAGGTGCCAGAGTCCATCCATGCTGCAGAGACCCTCTAGGCTGCCATGGGGGAAGGGAGGAGGAGTGAATTTCTGGCTGGTTTCCAACCCCCCCCCCCCCGGGTGCTTTATTTAAGGGAAGCCATTGATTTTTTTTCCCCTTTCTCTCCTCCTTGCAGTCAGTCAGTCAGTAACAGTCACAAGCGAGGAGTCGATAGCCCACAATTCCCTGTGCCCGATTCCCTAGGGGGGCTTTTCTGCAAGGGAAGCATTGATTTTGGATTTGCCAAAATTAGCCCCCTCTTTTTGCACCCCCACATCCCCACCCAACCTGTGTTTATCGTCTGTACAAAGTGAGAGCAAAATTCTCTACAGAGGCAAGTCCCTGGAAGTCCGTTCTTGTTCACACGGTGGCTCTGGGAGTGGCCTGATAAAAGGGGGAGATTTACACTACCCCGAAAGAAGTTGCAAATAAGAACCAGGTGTGGCTGAGAGGCAGCGTCAGCAGCGATTCTTCCTCTGAGCCGCCTTAAAACCCAACCTGGCCATGGTGGCTGGGTAGCCGTGTTGCCATGATAGAGGCCATATTGCCAGAGTCTGGGGCCAGCCAGCCTTCCTCTGGGTGGTGGAATCTCCTTCCTTAGAGCTTTTTAAGGCCCGGCTTGATAAAGCCCTGGCTGGGATGATTTAGTTGGGGATTGGTCCTGTTTTGAGCAGGAGGTTGGACTAGAACCTCCAGAGGTCCCTTCCAACCCTGATATTCTGTTATTGTGTAAGAGCAATCAGGCCCTTTTGACTCAGCCATATCTTCCCCGCGGGCCAGCAGCTGGTTTTTAGCTCGGAAAGATTTCAAGGGTGCGTTGGCTGTTCCCAATGTTTGTTTTCCTCCAGGATAGGGAAATTCCCCCAGATATGGGTCTTTTAAGGCTTGGGGGCTGAATCCAGCTGGGAAAGGATTCATCATGGGGTTTTCAGGAGGTGGGTGGGGCGGGCAGGGAGAGCAGGAGACATGAGCTTGAAGGACAACAGGTCATGTGGGAACGGCAGAAGCAGGTGCAAAGAAAACAGGGGGAAAGAGGCCACGTGGTAGGAGCATGGTCCACCTGGTCATGGCCCCCTGTAGCTCCCACTGAGTACAGGGGGCTGCCCCAGAAGGGTGAAAGTTAGGGACCTGGTGTCCACTGGTTTGCCCCGAAGTGGGGGGATGCTGACTGGGGAGCAGCATACCCCCCAGCACAGGTATAAATGGCCACAAAAGGAACAGGGCAGCTAAACCTTCCCAGGCGTGAAGGAGAAAGATTTCATCTCTCAGTCCCTTGCCTTCCTGGTCGGTGGGTACCAGTGACCCCAGTGTCCCTGTGTCCGGAGAGGATCCTAGCGATCTGCCCGGCCTTCCCCATTGCTATGGCAACCCTCGCTGGGTGATTGATCTCGGCAGTGTGATTCACAGTCACTCTCCCTCATTTCTCACCCGCTCTGCTCCTGGCACCTCTGTCCTGGTTCCTAGGTACAAGGACTAGAGCAGGGACGATGGGCCGGACACCCCCCGGCACAAGGGGTACCGAGAGAACAGGCTGCTCTGGTCCTTTTGGCCAAATGTAGTGGTAGGGCCACTCCTCAGGGAGGCTGGAGCTGACCCCAAAGGATTTGGGCACCTAAATCACTCAGGCTTCTTGGAATCCCAGCCTGGAATCTTAGGGCCAAAATCCACCTCTCAGTCACACCCGTGAAACGGGGAAGTCTGTGACCTTACACCAGGAAACTGTAGGGAGAGATTTTGGCCCTTCATTTCTGACTGCCTCTCTCAATCAAACTGCAGTTGGAGCCGATTATTATTATGGGTGTTATAACAGGCACTTCAAAGCCCTGACCGAGATCAGGGCCCCGTCGTGCCGGGCGCTGCCCAGACCCACA
>ML677399.1:3465988-3481767 GCA_007922305.1 Dermatemys mawii | reverse complement strand
TGACCGAGATCAGGGCCCCGTCGTGCCGGGCGCTGCCCAGACCCACAGTGACCGAGATCAGGGCCCCTCAGCCCCTTGCCTTGTAAGACCATACAGTGTCCCTACCTCTCGCCACCTGGCAGGGCTGTAGCCCCAGTGTTTAGGGGCTCAGGGTCTCGTCCCTTCCCTTGTTCTGACCAATGCTGCAGTCAGAGGGAATCCTGTCCCGCGGAGCATCACAGCAACATTGCATTGACTTCAATGGGGCGCAGGATATTTGGGCCTGATTTTCAAGGGGCGCTGAGCCTCCCCTCCAGCTTCTGCCAAACCCAGGGGGAGTTGCAGGTGCCCAATGCTGAGAAAAAATCAGGCCTTTAAATCGTCCCTCTTGTGAATTTCCAGCTGTGGGCATATTGTGACCTTGCCAGCCGAGCTGTTCTGAGAACAGGTGGGGAGAGGGGGAGCAAGCCGGAGGAGGAGGGGTGTGAGACTGCGGTTGTGATCAGCTCTTAACAAGAGCAACACACAAAATGGGGTTGGGAGAGTGACAAAAAAGCAGGAGAGTTTCTTTGCAAAGGGCTTTGAGATCTTCTGACGGAAGATGTCCTGGAAACCAAATCTCATCCCCCGGGCCCTCACTTTCCTTGAAGCCGGTGGAGAGGCTGGGTTGCTTGGTGAGGAGGAGGCTGGTCCAGACAGACAATTCCCATCGTCCCGCCGTTACTAATTAGAACGAGGGATTGTCAGCAGTCTCACCCCTGCTGAACTCGGATCCCAAACGACCTTCGAGGGCGTTCAAAGTCTGGGTCTGAATTTTCGTGGCTGGCACCCATCTAGTGTCAGACCAGTTTCGGGTGGGGTCTTTGGGTACTAAAACAGGAGACATCCCCCTCCCCTTGCGCCACACACACACCAAACAGCTATTCATCTATTCGGTGCCTCTTCGGCTTTGAAAGGGGCACCTGGCAAGAGGGCATCTTCTATGAGAGTGTAACAGCTTCCCTTGTGTGCAAGGGCAGCTGGTTTGGCTTGAATCAGGCACTCTCAGGGCCAGACTAAAGCAGAGGAGCTCCTGGCCCCAGCTCCTGCAATCGCTTGAAGGGAACAAGAATGGTGGCTGCCTGAGTTTGCTGCCAGCCTGAAACAATAGCCCCAGGAGGCGTGAGCCCCATGGACTGCCCCGTTCTACTCAACTCTGAAACCTGCTGCAACCTCAGGGAGAGATCTGGGTTATAACCGACAGAGCAGGGGCTTAATCTGAACCAGCATGGCCAGGTCTCCAGCCCCCTGCTGAAGGAGACAATGCTCCTTTCAAACCTCCCTCGGGACTGCTGAGCAGACCCTGACCCCCCTGCGAATGCCATCCATGGCTGCTTGAAGCCCGGCCCGGCGAGGGTTAACATGAAATAGGCTGTTGTTTGCAGACGCGCTGCTTGGATCTGATCAATATTTTCTATCAGCGTGCGGCCCCAGATGAGGAGCCAGACGGGGAGCGGGGGGGGGGGGGGTGGGTGGGGGGGGGGGGCCCAGAGGGAACGGGGGGGGGAGGAGGGGGAGGCAGGGCCCTCACGTTTCACAGCTGTAAGACAGACACATAGATCATCGCTGGCTCCAGGGGCCACTTGGGGAGAGAAGTGTCTTTACAGCTGGCCTGGGGGGCGCACGGGGCAGGAGGCTGGGGGGGACGAGGGGGTGTCGCATCACTTGGTACGGTGCCAGGGCTGCCAGGGACGTGTGCAGGGTTCTGACCGAGGGCCGGCTGTCTCAGGCAAAGCCCTGGTGTTGAAGACACCCCCCGACTCCCCAAAAACCAAACACCAACCAGGCTTGCAATGAACAACCCTCTCCTGCTGTTTCCACGCTCCCAGGGGATTTAGTATCCTCACCGGTCGTTAACCCATGGCCAGATCCTGAGGCCTTGAAGCTCTGCTATCCTAGAAGCCAAGCAACGGAAGCAGGTGGGAATCCGCAGGGCCTGCAGACGGCCCCGCTTACACCAGCTAGACCAGCAGGTGCCTTCTGGGTGGGTATGCTTGGTATGCAGGGCAGCATCCCCAGCTCCTGTGTCATTTGGTGCTTAAAGTCCCAGCTCCTGGAGTCAGGTGATTCTGTCAGCTGCAGAGAAATGCTTGAAAACAAGACCCCGAATGGCTAGGACAACAGGAGACCAATCAGAAGAACCTTGGGCTTGTGGCTGGCTTAAAATCCCATGGTTTTTAAGCCATCCTCACCACGGCATTGGTGCCGTGGCCGGTTCTGCTCACATGGGCTGGGTTTGCTGGAGGGCACTAGTGACCTTCTGCAGCCGGCTTTACACAGAGGAAGCTTCACTCAAACTAAAGTGTCCAGCCCTTCAGCTAGTCCTTTGCATCTCTCACGGGTCTTCGTCATCCTCCCAGCTGCTCCGCCAGCTGATTTCAGCCGAGCTGCAGACTCTCTCCACAGTACTCCCTCTGGGACCTACAGAGTCACTTTTTTATCCTATAGCAACGGACTGAGGCCTGGCCTTCTGGCACACCTGGCCACTGGGCTCTCAATCCCAGCTAACCCAGGTCCAAGGACGGCTGAGTCCAGCTCCCAGAGCCAGCCTTGGAACAGGATTGGTTGAGTGACCTTCATGTTGGCCAGGTGGTTAGGGCACAGGCCTGCTTTTCAAGCGGTGCCATTCCCTGCTCTGCTGCAGACTTGGGCGAGTCACTTGTCCACTCTGTGCCTCGGTTTCCCCCATCTGCCCAATATGGGTGATCGCCCTGCCCTGCCTCACGGAGGGGCTGGGCGGATCCGGCCATTAACGATCAGATACCAGGGTGAAGAAGAGGTGCAGCAGATAAAAGAGGCTGCCCAGTGACCGTCTGCCTGACATCCCCTAAACTCGGCAGTGCTGTATGATACAGAGTCGTAAGTGCTTAGCTGGTCTTGCTGGGCTGCAGCGTAGCTTAGCCAGGCCTTATCGATCCAGCAGCCTTGCCTACAAAGCACTGGGCCGAGGACTCCCAAAATAACTCTGCCTGCCTTTCAGCTGGGGTCTGTGGCTAATACAGCTTCATTTAACATCTTAGCCCCTCCCGCCCGCCCCATCCGGCCTCTTGCTCCATTGCTGGACTCCCTTAGCCTCCCATCCATCATCCCAAACATGCCTCCTAACGTGCCTGATGCAATATTAATGGCGGGCGGCCGCTTGGACGAGGCTCTAGCGAAATGAAGCGGCGGTTCTCATGCTTTATCGCCACCGGGTTTCCTTAGCTGTAAACGGTTATTGACACCCTCCCTGAAGCTGGGCGGCGGTTACTCACCCAGCGCAGGTGGGGAGGCTGCTATAGAATCATAGACTATTAGGGTTGGAAGGGACCCCAGAAGGTATTTAGTCCAACCCCTTGCTCAAAGCAGGACCAACCCCAACTAAATCATCCCAGCCCCAAATGCCGTTAGCCTTCTTGGCAACAAGGGCCCACTGTTGACTCATATCCAGCTTCTCGTTTCACTGTAACTCCTAGGTCCTTTACTGCAGCACTGCTGAACATGTGCACATGTAGGCTGCAGTTGCGTGGGGTGCGGAGGGAGAGGGTGATATCCCTTTAAATAGCCGGCAGGCCCTCTGGCGGCGCTCACCAGGTTCTGTGTTTTCGAAGCTAGCCGGAGTAGCAGCCTCGGTAGCGAGGACGGGCCCAAGTAAATGTCCAGCACAGGCGGTGGGCGAGCAAGCTTCAAAGCTCTGCCCCTGGGGTGTTAGCTGTACCCGCTCTTCAGCAGCTGAGCTCATAACGGGGGTATGCCAACTCTCCTCAGCGCTACCCCTGGACACCCGCCTCTCTGCCCCAGTCAGCCATTGGCAGCTCTCCCAAGGTGGACAAGAGAAGAGGGGGTAAAAGAGATGAACCATCTACACAGCTGGCACTAACATAGACCTCATACCCACTGGGAGTGAGCCTGACCCACGCCTGCACCCCACCCAACCAGCTCATCGCTTGGTCACTGCCAGCATGGGGCCGTATTTGAACCACTGGCTTCAGGATGAAAGGCTCCGCCTCCCACTTATGATTCATGATAATAACTAGTGTTATTAATTGTATTGTACTAGCACCTGGGAGCCACAGTCACAGACCAGGACCCCACTGTGCTAGGCACTGTACATTGTTATTGCTACTAGGTATATTACGGTAGCACCTGGGAGCCATTGTTTTAGGCACTGGACATTGTTGTTGCTATTAGGTGTATTACAGCAGCATTCCTCCCCCCCCTCCACCCCCCGCACCCAGCTGAGCTTGTGGCTGGGGATCTGGAGCAGGGCTGGGGGCTTCAAGCAGCACGTCGGAAGCTGGCCAGGGCTGGAGGTAGCCGGCGGATTCCAGTCTCCGGGGTAATTGGCTGGGTTGGTTCCCTAACTCCCCCCTCACCTGCCCATCCAGCTCCAGCGCCTCCGGGCGGCCGCTCCCCGCCTCTCTGACCGCGTCCCCTCTTCTCTCCTTCTGCCGCAGCCTGCAAAAGGAAAGAGCAAGAGCAAGGCAAAGCCGACAGAAACCACGTCCCTAAGCGGCACCGGCTGGTCTTCACGGACATCCAGCGCCGCACACTTCACGCCATCTTCCACGAGAACCAGCGGCCTTCCAAGGACCTGCAGGTCACCATCGCCCAGCAGCTGGGCCTGGAGCTCTCCACCGTCAGTAACTTCTTCATGAACGCGCGACGCCGCAGCCTGGACAAGTGGCTGGAGGAGGGGCGCCCCCCAACCTCGGACGCCCACGCCGCCTCCGCCATCACTTGCACCAAAGCGTGAGGGGAAGCCAGGGCGCTGGACAGGGGGCACCGCGCCAGGCTGGTGTCAGTGGGGTGGGGTTTGATGGGGCGGGGGTTGTTTCTAATGTCTCCTCTTCGATGGTTTCTTGCCCCTTCCCCTGCCTGAGTTTTTTCCCCAGTTGTTTCAATAGAAGCCACGTGGCCCGGATCCTCAGCTCCTTTGCACTGAGTGGGGGCTTGCTGATTTACACCCAGAGGGGGATCTGGCCCTGCTGGAGCGATGCTGATTTACCCCAGCGGGAGATCTGGCCCCGCTGGAGCGATGCTGATTTACCCCAGCTGGGGATCGGAGTTTAACTAATCACAGGCAAGCTCCTCCGCTGGGGTAAATGGGGCCATGCTGACTGGCACCGGCTGGGGAGCTGGGCCCCCCCTTGATTCCAATAACAGCCTGGGAGGCAGGGGAAGCACATGGCTGAAGATTCGGGTACCTGAGGGAAGTCGTGGCTCTTTCAAAAGCATCGGTTTCCCCTTGATGATCGAGCCCACGGTTGCTTCCTTTTTTGGAAGGCAGTGGTGCCCAGAGGTGAGAAGCAGAGCCAGGACTCCTGGGTCCTGTTTGTGTCCCTGAGAGGGGTGCAGGGTGGAGTAGCAGGGAGAGTTATGGCTAGGAGCCAGGACTCCTGGATTTTGTTCTTGGCTCTGAGAGGGAAGTGAATCTAGCGATTAGAACAATAGCCTAGAAGCCAGGACTCCTGGGTTCTGTCCTTGGCTCTAGGAGGGGAAATGCAATCTAATGGACAGAGCAGTTGACTGGGAGTCAGGACTCCTGGGTTCTACACATGGCTTTGACACGGTTTCTAGTAATATCACCATAAGCTGATGAGTCAGGAGCCCTGGGTTCTGTTCCTGACTGTGCCACTAACTTGGTATGTGACCTTGGGGCATATCACCTCCCTGTCCTGTGCCTCAGTTTCCCCACCTGTCAGAGCCCTTACAACTGCCCTGGGATGCTGAATGAGCCGGTGTCCGTGAAGTGTTGGGAGAGGAAAGGTGCTCTGGAGATCCTCCTCCAGGATATGATGATTGGTTGGGGTGGAGGTTTAAGGGGCAGAAGTCCCCTGTGCTGATGTGTTTATGGTTCACGGCCCGATCAGAACAGTGGCGGGGTGGGAGGGCGTGTCTCATGCTCACTTTGCACTGATGCAGTGACCACATGGGGTGGGGAGTGACCAGGAAATCAACTCGGAGGGCATGGGGGAAAATGGGGTGAGGAGCCCATTCTGCCTGTCGGAGGGGGGTGCAGGGCTGGGTTTGATCCCATCTAGATAAGACAGACTTTGAGCTTTGCCCAAATGTGAACCAATCCCCCTCCTCCCCACAACCAGGACACTTGGAAAAATCAAGGGGGTCTTCTGTCTTGTGCCCCTTCCATGGATGCCTCTGTGGGGTGTAGGCCCAGGGGGCATTTCTGGGCTCATAAGAGCCATGGGCAATCTCTCCTTGACGGATGGCCCTGGCCTAGAGGGGACCGGAGAGCTGGAGAGGCCTGGGCATGTAGATAAACCAAACCTATCCTGAAAGCTCCCCAGGCGCAGAGCCTCCAAAGAACTGGGCCGTAGCACCCATGGAAATCAAGGGGGCTCTGGGTTTGTGGGGCACGCTTAGGACTGGGCCCGGAGAGAGGTTCCAATCCTGGGACCCGCTAATGACCCCCCTCCTTCCCAGTCCCTGCACTGCTAGTAAAGGGGAGAGTCCCGCTGCGGTTGGGCTTTCGGACAGACCAGAAATCTGGCTCCAACCCGTTCCGGGAGCCTTGGGAGGGTTCAGAGCTGGGTCTTGACTTCATAGCTGGGACCTGGGGCTTTAAAATTCCTCCTTGGTTCGCCTCCCAGTATCCCCACTCTGCCCCGGCTGGAGTCGCCGGCCAAATTCCCCCAGCGCCTTGTGGGGTCCGGAGCGGCCTGTCGGTCCATGACAGAAACTTGGGACAAGCTGAGCTACAGCCAGGCCGGGCAGGTCCCAGCATAGCCTCCGCCGGACGGAGCAGCTCGATATGACGCAGAGGGATTTTGCTGCCCTCTATGGAACTGTTCCCTCCCTCCGTGCCCCAGGTGGCTCTGAGACCTCAGGCTGCCTTTGGAGAGGCGGCAACTCAAAGGGCCAGGGAGGGCTGTGAACCGGCCCCTGACCTTTCTCACTTCTCAGCCAGGAGCAGTTTCCTCAGGGGGCAGGGGGGGAGCGAAGGCAGGGAGACCTGGCCAGCTTGGAGGGAGGATGAAAGGTGGGGATCAGAGCTGAGCATTTAGCAACTGAGCTCCGTGTCAGCTTCCTGGCTAAGGGGGAGGCTGTGCCCACGGCATGGGCGGGGGAGCTGGCACCACACCACCCTGCTGGGTGCTTCCTGTGGAGATCCACTCTTAGACCAAGGGGGGTGGGGTTGGTCTCCACTGGTCCTTGCCCCCGATCCATTGGCTCTCTGCCAGGCCAGACCACACAGGGGGCAATGAAAGGGGCTGGGGACCCTGGTGGGAACGGGGCTGGGACCCAGCAAACTCATCACACCTGGGCCCCAGAAAGCAGGTTGGATAGGAATATTGGAGGTGACCATCCAGGGCTCTCAGCTGGGGGCTGATTAGGCAGGAAGGTACCGACCATGAGCCTCTGGTTCTCTACCAGCGGCGCTCATCGGGAAGCAGGATGCAGCAACGAATAGAATAAGAGTCTGACTGAGGCTTCGTAAGGTGCCCCTCACTGTGGTATCAGTTCGCCCCGTGGGTGGCGGGGGCAAGATGATGTCCTGAGACCATTTTGAAAGCGAACGGGATCCCCTTGCGCCTGGGGCAGGACTGAAATCCTGGCACTGCTGACGTTACTCCCGAAACTGGGGCTAGGGCCTTTCACCTGTGATGGTTCTGCACCAGTGTCGCTATGCTGGTGGTGGACACGTTGTAAGACTGGGCTGGCACCAGCGTCACTGTGGCCGGTCAGCTCCCAGGGGCCCTCCAACAGCGGGGAGCCCGCTTTCCACAGGGCAGCGTGGCTGGAGGACGGGGTTGCAACTTGTGTCAATTTCCCTTGGCTACCTCAGCCCCTCTGGAATTTCAGCCTTGTGTGTGTGTGTGTATCTCGTTTGTATCTCGATTAACCAGACCACCGTGTGGACGCATTCGATCCAGTTCCACCCGGTTTAGCTGGCACGCTGGGCCAAACTAAACCTGCTAGCAGTCAGGCTTAAAGCCATGCACGAGCGTCTGCACACGGAGGTGCCCCAGGATAAGTGAACTGGTTTAAAAATCGCACCTACGGTTGACCTAGCGGTTGGTAAAATGCTTGAAGCTTCTGGGGGTGAAATGAGTGAGCAAGAGGCCACCTGTCCTTAATGATCTCCGCTAACCCCGCCACAGCATGGCACGGCCAGGCTTCCGTTTCTATGGAGCCGAGCTGGTCCCAAGCTGGGCCGACCATGGTCACAAATCAATAACCACGTGGCCGTGCTGAAAGGCCTCAGCCTTCCCCCGACAGTGGGCACCCATTCGGCTAAATGGTACAGGCCAGAGCCTCTGCCTCTTTCATTTTCCCATGAAACTCTGCCCTATCCATCTGCTACCCCAGGGCCCTAAGAAATCCACCCGCAACTCATGGAGTCAGTTGCATGTAAGGAAGGATCTGACCTAGAAAACCCTGCCCCGGATACTGCATGGACGAATCAGACCCAGCTGAGACAGTGGGCTTCATCTCCCCTCTGCGGTCTGAAAGCCGTCCCCACCGCAAACCGGCGCAAGACCGCCCAGGGGTCCGGATCCTGCTGCCTGCCCAGCCAAATTTGTCCCCCTCTCTGTCTTGTGACTCTATGGTTTCGTCAAACTGCGGCAAATTTCTACCTCACTTTTGTCTCTTGCACCAAAGATACCAAAGATTTTGCAAGGAGGTTCCGTGCGGGTGCCTGTGTGGGCCAGCGGGCGTGTGTCGAGAGCTGTATTTAGAGATATATATTTTTTGCATGGCTTGTCTCTTGAAGTGCTCTGTGGTGTCCAACTGTCACCCTGCGTGGGCCAGGAGCTGCCTCCCTCCCTGCAGAGTTAGTGACATGACCTAGATGCGCCATCGATCCTAACAATTCTGTGACATTCCCCAGGGTCCCCTGCTCTCCAGATGTTACCAAGATAATGCACTTTACTGAGACACCTGTAACAGTGGCTAGGTTCCAGCCGTGGCCAAACGAGGGACAGACCGGTGGTGTTCTCCTCTCAGGAGTGACTCTCTGCAAAAGCAGGAAAGTGGGGCCAGATCTGTGTTTATCTTGGCTCCGGATTGGTTTACAAATTCCTCCTGGGTGCTGCGAATCAAGCTGTTAACTTCAAATTGTGAATCATCCCCAGTCACAAAACCTTGGCCAGCTACATGTTCTGCTCTGGGGGCTCTGCTGTCTCCACTGCATAGCACGCCTCTGTCTCACTCCAACCAGCCCACCTTTCCCTGGATCCCAAGCACCTAGGATCTTTGCTGGCTCTTCAATCTCTGCGGGGAGATTTGCAATTGGAACCTAGGAAATAACTGTGGTGATGATGTTTGAGCCAGGCTAGAACCTGGCTCCGTCCCCCAGGGCCGGCAGGGCAATTGGGAGCATTAAAAATATATCTTTGGCCCTTGGCCCAGCAGTTATGAGTCTGAATGGCCATAGGGAGCAGAGCTATTGAGCAAGAACGCAACACATTCTTGACGTCCGGGGACAGCCTCTCCACATGCCCTTCAGAGTGAGGGGCAAACCTCAGACGGTTGGGGCCAGACCAGCATCCCAGAGTCCTGAGATAGACCCACCCTCTGCCCTGCCTAGGAATGAAATCGGGGAAGTCCGGACCCCTTTGGGAGATTCCTCAGGGGATTCCATCTCCATTTCGGTCAGAACTATGGTAGGAGCCTTCCTAGCAAACTAGCATCCCTGGGTGGGTCACAGAACCGCTGGATCTAAAAGCCCGAGCAGCCCCTGCCTGAATTCGAGAATGAAGGGAGAAATCTTGAACTTGGTGAGAGCTTTGCCAGTGACTCCAATGTGGCCGGGACTTGCCCCAGATCCGGTGGCTCAGAGAGACTAGTGGGCTGCTGAAACTCTGTACACAGTCTGGCTGCTGGGGCAGGGAGCTCCCGTTGGCTTGGGTTGCACTAGCCCTTTGTGGGTGCTTCCGTGTGGAACCAGGTGAGACAGGAGCCCCCACCCCCCAACACAGACAATCCCCCGTGAGCAGGAAACAAACCAGTGCTTCAAAATGGTTCTGCTCAGGGGCTTTGACGGAGTTTCAGGCAGGGCCTCGTTCTGCCTGAACTACTTCACTGCTAATAGGCTGGTCCGATCCACAAGCCGGGAAGGTCAAGACGAGGATCCCCAAGGATCAGGGCTGTTGGGATCCAGATTCCTGCTCTCTTTAGCACCCAGATTTCCCCCTGGCCCTGGGACTCTCAAAGGAGCTTTGGGGGCATCTCACTGAATGGCAGTGCAAGCCAGGTGCCTAACTCCCTTAGACCCCACTGGAAATCCCAGTCGCTCTCCAGTTGCTGGGAAATGCTGATGATTCTAATGTAGAGTGACCAGACAGCAAGTGTGAAAAATTGGGGCAGAGGGTGGAGCATAATAGAAGCCTATATAAGAAAAAGACCCAAATATTGGGACTGTTCCCTATAAAATCAGGACATCTGGTCACCCTATTCTAAGGACACGAACCTCGCCTGCTCCCCACTGGTGTCTCTCAGCAGTGGCCTTGTTTGTCACTTGGAAGGATAAAGGGCCCCTCCTTTAACCTCCAGTTTCACACTGGAATTGGCAACATCAAAGAGAGAAAGAAAAACCTGGACAATTCACCTCCCAGGGCACAAAGCTGGGATTCTGAACCCATCCATCCCTAAACTTGATGAGAGATACCAGCATGCTGGAACCATCTACTTGCTGACTTTACCTTTATGCCCTGCCTCTTAGTCTTGGTCAGGGGAATTGTTTCCTCTACACAGGACTCTGCTGGTGGCAGCATGTGGATAAAGGGGAACAGCTGTGGCAGCTCCTCGGTGGAAGCTCTCTGTGCTCTCTTGTGAGTCGGGCATGGTAAGATTCTCACCCACTACTGCAGTCCAGCTCAGAGAGGTGCCTCTGTCAGCCAGACCCTGGCATATTTCTGCTGCAGAACTGGCAGAAGCCAGCCAGAGAGAACCACAGGGTCTGGCTAAGTCCAGCAGCCGCAGCCAAGAATCCCCTTTATATTCATTGCAGTCTAGCCTGGCCTCTTCTCCACAGTGGGGAATTGGGAAGAGTCTAAGCAGCTCTGAGTGTCCTTTATTCCTAGCCACGCGAATACCCTGCCCTCTGGTCCTCTCTGTGCACGATGCAAAGAACTGCTGTGACGCCCCTTCCTTCATTTCCCCGATCCCACGTTCTGGCTGTGGCAGGCTGCATGGATTTGTACAGAACGTTGGGCCTGATTCTCAGTTACACGCAGGCCTCTTTGTGCAACAATGGTAACGTACAGGGAGCCTTAAGGTGGGCAGGAATGGGACCAGCCCCCTGACCCAGGAGCCTCCTGGATCCATGCGGCTGCTGCGGGGGGCGTCTGTTCCTTTTGATCACTGTCCAGACCTGGGCCCTGTGTCATCCCACCGCAACACACGGCCACCATCCCCAAGCCTAAATCTGAATCCTGTCATTGAATTCCCTTTTGGCCGACCAGCACAAAACACCCAACCAAGCCATGACCCCACCAGGCACCTCTCACAAATAATATGTGACGCCAAACTCGACCAGCCCTCCCCTTTGTAGCGTGCTGTGATCATGTGTGAAAAGCAGTGCATTGCTATATATTCACTTGAATGTTTCTTCTTCGTTTCTTCTTCGTTGACTGTACTAACTAACCAAAGTCTCTTTGCCTGTAAACATTTTAAAGACATGTACATTTTATACCAAAGTTTTTTCTCGGATACCTCAGCCTGTACCTGTTTGTGTTGATATGTTATCCACAAAGTAAATGTCCTTTATTGAAAAGTTTCAGGCTTGGTCGGTTTCCTTTCATGTGGGGCCTTGAGCCCACCCTTTGGGGTGTTTTACAAACACCTTGACGCCCTGAGTGCATTTTAAAGGGCCCTGTTCATAATTAGGCTGGATTCTCTTTTCCACTCAGGCAGGGGTTCCCAAATGTTAACAACCTGTGAACCCCTTTCACTAAAACATCGTCTTGAGAATCTCCCTCCTAAAAATGAATATTTCCAGGGATTTTCTCCTTTACCTGAGCATAAATTATAAAAGCAGTGATCTTGGAAATAGAAAATTTGTTTTTATGACATGCTTATTACACACTATTAAATATTAATGATCATTATAGTATTTTTATTACATTATGAAAACGGCAACACTCCTCCACGATCTCACTTTCATAGCTTGTATCACTTTGAATAAGCCTGTTGTAAGACAAGGCTCTTATGTTTCATCCAGGAGTAGCAGATGTGAAACAGCACAAGGTATTTAAGAAGCCAACTCTAAGAGTTCCTTCTACACAAGCGTTCAGGTCTTGAGCAGCCCAGGCAAACAACACACGTTACAACAGAGCTTAAACGTATCTTTCATAATCATTTTAAAAGCAACACTAGCTGCCTGTTTAATTTTAAAAACAGCAAAAAATATCCACCTCCCTTTCCATTTCTTATGAGGAGTCTTGAAGTTTAAATCTCCTCAGTGGGATAGATTTGCTTGCTTTGATCTGCTTTGCTCTTGGAAGTCCAGGGTCTCCGGGCTGCTGTCTGGCGTCCCTAGGGATAGCGCTATCTGCTTTTAGGGAATTTTTTCCCAAGAACCCCCTGTAACATTTTGCAAACCCCCAGGGGTTCCCGAGCCCCAGTTTGAGAAAGAGAAACTGCTGAGCTCCAGTTCATCTGCAAATTTGACACCATCAGGTCTGGACTTAACAAAGACTGTGAATGGCTCTGCCAATTACAAAAGCAGTTTCCCCTCTCTGGGTGTTCACACCTCCAGATCAGCTGCTGGAAGTGGGCTTCACCCTCCCTGATTGAATTTACCTTGCTCTCTTGCCTGCATATTTATACCTGCCTCTGGAGATTTCCACAACATTCATCTGATGAAGTGGGTCTTAGCCCATGAAAGCTCATGATCTCTAAGATCTGTTAGTCTATAAGGTGCTATAAGACTCTCTGTCGTTTTAACAGTTGATAAGAATCTGTGAAAGAGACTTAACTAAGAAAATGCATTTAATTAGTGTAATGACACAGCCATAGTCCTTGTTTAACCCTTGCTTGACAGTGTCAGCAGGGTGAGAACACTAATCCCCTTCCCACCAGCCTAGCCTGGCCCGATAAAGCTCCTGCTGAAAAAGAAACCCAGCCAAGAGTCAGTCTGAACAGTCCGTTCTGCTTGGATCTTCCCACCAGCCCTGTTCTTGGAGGTGACTTTCAGAGTGCATGTGTCTTCTGGGAGAGGTCTTATTACTGCATGGCTGGCCAGAAGCCTGGGTTTAAAGTTCATGGCAGAACTAGCCTTGTCCTCCACAGTCAGCAATCTCCTGCACTGGGGAGTTTGCCACTTGGGTAGCTGCCCTTGCCCAGAATGCCTGGCGAAGATGTGACCCTGCTGCAGTGAAACCCTCAGTAGCCAAGCCTGTAAAAGTCTCTGCAAAATGTGTCAACAGTGGCATCTAGTGGCCTTAGTACATCATACCAAGTGCCTTGCAGAGAGTGGCTTCTGGTGGCACCTTAAAGACTAACAGATGAGTTCTTCAGCAAAGGGAAATGTAGGCTGAACCTCAGGAAGCAGCTTTTCTGAGCGGCGGAAGAGGAATTAGGGAAGCAACATTACCAGGGGAAGTTCAGATGGGACTGGAGACGAGAGGAAGGGCTAGCTGGGACTTAACAGGGGTTTCCCAGCTCTGATTTCTCTAGTTATATATTATGTGTGTTAGTAAGTAACTCCCAGGAATTCCACTCAGGGCTAGCTAGGTGCTGTGCCAACACTAAACAAAAAGTCCCTTCCCCATGATCTCCATGCTTTGGACAACTGGGCCTTGGTTATAGACAAGAACCTCACTACAAAATATAGATGCAAGTGCCAGGTATAAGCTGATGCTTAAACACGTCTTTCTGGCTTGATTTGTTTCAGGCCACTCCTGTATCGGTGGTTTAATGTCACACTCCGCACGCAAGGCTACTAGAGAAAGGCAGAACCCCTGAAATGCCCAGCACGGTGTCTAAGCGAGCTCTTGGTTGGTTTGCACTCAGCACAGCTCTGCTAATAGGGCCAGTGGAGGCACGTTGCTGTCAGGATAGCAAACATCAAAAAGAGCAACGGGGAGTGCTTGAATGTTACTAGCAGGGTGTTTTAAAAAGGCGGAGAATGCTGCTGTGGGAGTAATCTGAATTCCTGCCCAGGTGTCACACCAAAGGCGTTTTAAATCTCTTTCTCCCGGAGTCCCAAGGTCCGGGCTACGTCCCAGCCTGTGACCAGTCCAATGGGAGTGACCCCGTAAGAGGGCCAAGCCCCCAGGACCTACAGCAACAGGCCTGTGGCCTCCAAGACTGAAACTAGCACTAGTGTTCCGGGTCTCTCTCCCTGCATCAAATCCAGCCCAGCCAGACGCCTGCAGGAGGCTTGTACTGGGCCCCTTCCAGGCCCCATTATCTCAGGGAGTATGCCCAGCGACACCTTTCCCCTCTGTTCGCCAGCTGGGGTCTTTGCACTGTTTCCCTGCAGGGAGAAGGGGGAAATTTTCTTTCCTCTGCGGTGGTAGTTGGCCAGTGTGAAAGGCCTGACAGGTAGGCAGGAAGTTTTCCCATTGTCTCTCCAGTAATATGGGTTGGTTTCCGCCCTGTCCTTAATGACACAGACCATACATGACACATCACATCAGCCACTACTTGTCGCCCATCCCCAGCTTCTGTCAAACAGAGACTAGGGACACTATCTCTGCCATCTTGGCTAATAGTCATTGATGGATCTATCCTCCATGAATTTATCTAGTTCTTTTTTGAACCCTGTTATAGTCTTAACCATCACAACATCCTCTGGCAAGGAGTTCCACAGGTTGACTGTGTGTCATGTGAAAAAATACTTCCTTTTGTTTGTTTTAAACCTGCTGCCTATTAATTTCATTTGGTGACCTCCTAGCTCTTGTGTTCTGAAAAAGAGTAAACAACACTTCCTTATTTACTTTCTCCACACCAGTCATGATTTTATAGACATCAATCATATCTCCCCTTAGCTGTCTCTTTTCCAAATTGAAAAATCTCAATTTTATTAATCTCTTCATGCAGAAGCTGTTCCGTCCCCCTCATCATTTTTGTTGCCCTTTTCTGAGCCTTTTCCAGTTCCAGTATATCTTTTCTGAGATGGGGTTACCACATCTGCACACAGTATTCAGTATTGTGTGTTTGAAATTCAGATCCTAAATACAGGTGGAGGAGCCCATTTCCAGCTATATTATATTGTGCAAATTTTCCCTTAACCTAAGCAAAAATCTACATTTTGGGGCCTAAATTCAGGCTCTAGCTGTCCCCAAGGGCATAAAGAGCAGCTGGATAAAGAACAGTATTCAAGATATGCTCACTTCAAACTGGGAGCAGAACATGTTAACAGCAGCCATTAACACGGTTACACATTAACTGTGCAAACATAATTTTCATCCAAGTTTGGACCCATCCCAAGTGCCCAGGGACAGGAGGACTCAGCGTTGTGCCACCACAGAAGACACAAACTGTATGACGCCCAGGGTGATGTGGGGTAGTGGTGTCCCGAGGTGATGTGGGGGAGCAGGCCCTGGGTCATGGGCGGTTCTGAGGGGGTGGGTCCCAGAGGGCGAGTCCCAGCGGGGAGGAGGCAGGTCCCGGGGTGATGTGTGGGGTGGGTCCGCCGGAGGGGCAGCGGGGGGCCTGTGGTAATGTAGGGGTCACATCCCAGAGGTTCCTGGGGGTATGTGGGTGTCATGAGGGCAGTGGTGGATCGGTGGGGAGGGGGGCATTGGTGGTTCCCAGAGGTCCCTGGGCGGCAGGTCCCAGGAAGGCACAGGTGGGTGCTGGGGTGATGT